>OY804258.1:115003456-115574107 GCA_963680825.1 Meiosimyza decipiens | reverse complement strand
TCTGTGTGTATGATATTTATTGGGTGCTAAGCCGTTCAATCGATCGCCGAAAGATTTTGTACACATGTTTCTTGTGGTTTCTGGAAGGTTCAAAGTTTGGTTTCGAAAAAAATGGGTGATGCCACGCCATTTATATAATAGAAAATCAGAGTTCATCATTATCTTATCAACTATTTGATGCAGATGAATGATAATTGGCACATATAAGAAAAGGTGCCGGCATCATTATTATATCAGTGAAAAAAATGGGTAGTGTCACGCCTTCTATATGCGAAAAACTAAAATTTTGAATATCTCAGTAATTATTATACATCGATATACAATAGTTGTGGGAAAAATTAAGTTTCAATGGAAAAATGAGCGGTCCCACGTCTCCCATACGATACGACCCTAGTAGCAAAAAAAGGTTTTATAGCTTCTTTTACAGGCCTTTTAAAAACAAGTATTAAGACAATATTATGTTTATAAATTCTTTATAGGGGCTTATAACATAAGAGCCATTTCGCGTATGAAGTATAAAGATAATTTCTCCTCTTTGTTATCTTTCAAGAGACTCGGTAAAGTATCTTTCTGAGCTATTTAAAAGACACATTACAACTCTAAAAAAGAATTCCGCGTGTCTTGTAGAACTTTATTATATTTAATTTAATTCTATTATAAAATTAAATTTATGTTACGATTTACATATTTGCAAAGTCAGTCTCGAAGCCATGTCGCAGTGATTCATAGTCCCTGCGCATTACCTACTGTCCGTCCTGTTATTATAAAGGGTGTTTTTTTTTTAGAGGTATAGAGCTTCGAATTGAAATAAAACACAAGAAAATCGTTTTAATGTCCATCAATTTGGCTTTATTGGAAGGATAATTTTATGCCATTAATGTTTAAATATGATTTCGGGCATGTGGCCGCCGCGGCTGGCTCGAATAAAGCCAATTCTACAGGTCCAATTTTGAACCACTTTTTCGAGCATATGGGGCCGTATGTCGGCAATAACGCCACGAATGTTTGCTTCCAAGTCCCCTAACGTTTCTGGTTTGACGAGCGACTTCACATATCCCCAAAGAAAATAATCCAATGGTGTCAAATCACACGATATTGGTGGCCAATTGACAGGTCCATTCCGCGAAATTATGCGCTCATCGAATGTTTCCTTCAATAAATCGATTGTGACGTGCGCTGTGTGGCATGTAGCGCCGTCTTGTTGGAACCACAACTCATCCACATTCATGCCATCCAATTCGGGAACAAAATAGTCGGTTATCATGGCTCTATACCGGTCTCCATTAACGGTAACTGACTCTCCAGCATTATTTCGGAAGAAGTATGGCCCAATGACTCCACCAGCCCATAGAGCACACCAAACCGTCAGTTTTTGTGGATGTAATGGCGTCTCAAGGGTCTCATGTGGATTCTCTTCACTCCAAATGCGGAAATTTTGCTTGTTGACGTAGCCATTCAACCAAAAATGAGCCTCATCACTGAACAAAATTTTGCGATGAAAATTAGCATCGAGATCAATCTCATTTTCGGCCCATACACCAAAATCACGACGCATTGCATGGTCTCGCGGCTTTAATTCTTGCACAAGCTGGATCTTGTAAGGTCGCAAGCCAAGATATTTGCGCAATATCTTCCATAAAGTTGATGGACAAAGCTCCAATTGCTGTGCACGGTGGCGAATCGATTCATTCGGGTCCTCTTCAACATTTTGCTCTACAGCGGCAATTGTTTCTTCGGTGCGCACTGTTCGACGTCTCTGCGGATGCGTATTATCACATAGAGTAAACGTAGTGCGAAAACGATCCATGGTTAACCGAATTAATTGCTCTGATGGACGATTATGTCGACCATAAAATGGACGGAGCTTGCGGTAAACTTCGCGAACTGAACCATTATTTTCGAAATAAATTTGCACGATTTGCAAGCGTTGTTCTTTTGTCAACCTGTTCATGATGAAATGGCAAACCAAACTGAACATAAATGACATTAGAGTTGCCAGATTTGACCATAAAATGCCAGTTTTATCTCTATTCGAAAAACAAACCTCTAAAAAAAACACCCTTTATTACATGTCAAGGGCGAATTATATATTTCTCACATTTGTTTTGGTAAAGCGACAACAAATGGCCAATCATGTGCCCTATCTCGTGTGCCTTTGAAAACATGAAACGTTATGTTTTTCAACTGATTTATATGGCTACAGTAGTAAGAAATAAAAGACATGCGGTCTCTATATCATGATTTTATATCTTGTTCTAACAAGATATTATTAAACCAAATATCGCTACAAAGGCGAAGTATCTTATTAATTTTGAAACAAAGCTATTTGAAAAGATCACTGTCTTGTAAGCTGAATTTATGTCTTCATAACATCCCCTCATGCTACTAGGGAATATATATCGTCTCATATTTAAGTCCATGATTTTATTTCGACAATTTAATATACGAACTTTAAGTATGACTTGCCTTCAAAAACGCCTTGCAAACGTAAATTTTTGCTTCTTAAGGTAAAAGCTGTATAAATAAATAAACGCATGCTACATTGTTAATCCCCGTATCTGAATTATCATTCGGCGACCCTGCATGTAAGTGGTTTACAAAAATCGTGTTTCTTTTATTATCAATCTTCAAATATTGAATTTTAGCAATTGAGTGTTAAGGACACATAAATTTGCTGTTTATTTTTCCAGTTTTAAACAATGTAGAGAATTTACTTTAAAAATCTGAAGCTCTGATTTTTATTGCCACATTTGCATATTTAAGTGGAACTCAGCTTAAGTGCGTCGATTCCAAGTAATTGAAATTAACATTGTAGTGAGGAAAAAATATGAAAAAGTACTCGTCATAAAAAAAAACGTGTTACAATTTTAACGACAACCAACAAATGTTAAAAGTAACTCAAGTCAAGCATAGATACAGATGTATGTACATACGAATAAGTATAGCAATTTTAAAATTGCACCTCAGTACATTAGGCTACATAGCTATGCTTTTAACTAGCAAAATTGTCTTAAGCGACCAAATGTGTTATATTTATTCGTAATATCGTACACTTTTGTATAATTGAGTGTTTATGAGTTTTTTTTAAATATTCATGCTTATGGCTACGATATTAAATTTAATGGCCTAAATGGTAACAAAAATCATTTAAACTAAATTTATTTTTAAGTTTTAACGAATATGACGTACATAGTAAGAATTTTAAATTGTTTACTTAGTAGTATTTATGTATAGTATATGTGGTCTATTTTTTCAATTGCTTATTATGTTTTGTTAGCAATTTTGGCAGTTGCTTTTTTTTTTTTTTTTTTTTTGTTTTTTATTTTTTTTGCGATCGGTCCCTGCGGTCCCACTTACCCGCCTAACCGCACGAGAGGCGCATCGTACGGATCGGTGACCGACTACGAACAGCCCGGACTGCTCTGCGTTCAGTAAGTGAAACCGTACGTGTGCGGCATATCCGTTTATCGTACGGATCGGTGACCGGGACTGCACTATTTCTTTAAAAGAAATTATGGGTTACAGCTTTATCCGATCACTAATTAAATAAAATTTCCACTAAGCCCAATAGGCTGTGCAGCAGAAACAAAGGAATTTCAAGAATTAAGATATATAATTATTTTTTGCTTTATAACATTGTAAGAGTCCACGGGACTAATAAGATGACAATCATTACATATACATACACCGGAATGGACAAAAAAGAGCGTAGTTAGAATTACAAATATCAAGTC
Source organism: Meiosimyza decipiens (assembly GCA_963680825.1). Classification (NCBI taxonomy): domain Eukaryota; kingdom Metazoa; phylum Arthropoda; class Insecta; order Diptera; family Lauxaniidae; genus Meiosimyza; species Meiosimyza decipiens. The sequence continues at coordinate 115,570,373 of OY804258.1, read as the reverse complement.
TTAAGAAACGAAAATGTCTCAAATTCCTTCCTGGATTATTAATGTTAATCATACCATGCAATAACTCAGAGTTCATTGAGACGGAAAACAGTTTATTTAAGAAAGTAACATTTAGCATAATTCTTCGACTGCGCAGAGTTGGTAACCGTATTAGTTTAAGACGATTTTCATATGAAGGCAAATTTAAGTGTGAATTCCAGGGTAGCCCCCGAAGTGAAAACAATAGGAATTGTTTCTGCACCGACTTGAGCATATCAATGTATATATTATATTGTGGGTTCCACACCACTGATGCATATTCCAATATTGGACGTACAAGTGAAGTGAAAAGCAGCTTAGTCGTGTAGGGGTCATCAAATTCTTTAGACCATCGTTTTATAAATCCAAGGACACCTTTTGCTTTGTTAACCATTAAACTTATATGAAAGTTTTTTATCCATAGTGACGCCTAAATCTACAAAATTTTCAACCTTTTCCAATTTTACACCATTTATAGAATATGAAGTATCAATTTCTTTCCTTCTTGTAAAAGTCATTTGTTTGCACTCTTTGAGATTTAAATTAACTATTTTAAAAAAGTACATTCACTACTTTCGAGATTTCCGAAGTACACGTTCATACTAGGCTTTGGATGTATATCCTTAAGAAACTAGAACATATCAACTAAATTTCATACTTACAAATAAGAATGTGGTTCAATAATATCATTACACAATATGTCATCATTAATCTTACCTAAAATAGAAGAAAAAAAAAAGGTTGTTTTAGTTGTTGCAAAGATAAAAAGAAATATTTCATAGATAAGAGAACATATTTTTGATATCTGAAAAAGCTAATGTTAATAACCATTTGATTGAAATAAAGTTCTTATAAAAAAATTGAATGAAAACTGAAATGTATATCATTTGAAAGGTTTTATTTAGCACTTAATTTCCTACTCGCAAGTCGAGTATGGGAGGCGCCATAGGTCGAAATATCTGTAATAGTATAAAAAGTTTCATATTTTGATATACTTTATCCTGAGAAAACTCTCGAACGCAATATATAACATTTGCTACAATTCAGTCCTAGCAAACACCTTGAATGAGACTCAATACGAGGTCCCTTTTCTAATTGAGTTGCTTTGACCGCTGTCGTGTGTCAAATGGCTTGTCCACATGAAGTTTGTGTTCAGTATTCAATACGACTCAATCATAAATAGACTTACTCCTGAACAACGTTTATTAATTGTGGAAACTTACTACCAAAACCAGTCATCAGTTAGTTAGTTCTTCAGCATCACTTTTCTCATTATGAGTGTCCAACTGCGCGCACTATTCGTAACACCATCACCAAATTTTGAACCAATTTTACACTATTGGACATTCATCAGTCAACCAGAGTGCATGCAGTCCGTAAATTTGATTTTATTTCTGCAGTATCAGAGAGTGTTCGTGAAAACAATCGATTCGTCGCCGATCTCAGGCCTTGGGCATCTCTTATGGATCATTGAGGCGTGATCTTGGTCTGAAGGGCTATAAAAAATACAGCTCGTACAAGAATTGAAGCGGGCCGATATTGGTTTATGTTTTAATTTCGGCTTATGGGCCTTACAGCAACAAGTAGGAAGCTCTTATTGGATCACCCTTTATTATTGTTTACATGGCAATGCTAAGAATTGATTTGCATAGTTTTTCAAAATTTCGACTTTTTTACAAAAAAAAAATTCAATAATATAGGATTTCGCGGCTTATTGCTCCTAGTCTCTAAAGCAGCGATGGGCAAAATAACAAAAATGAGCCAATTTTAGCTCTTTATAACAAATATGTCGTTTTTCATACGAAAAATAATCAAAACAACAAACACATGCACTCATCACTAGTACGCACATTTTCATCGCGCTGGGAAAACAACAATGCGCACATCGAGGACAGCTTTTCTCGTTTAGTTTGATCAGTGTATTTTTATTACTACACTCATGTTGTTATTGCTTGATTTTTGAAATTGACTTTAGCTTTATCGCGGTCGAGTTTATGGTAGTGTTTTTTTCTGTTGTTGTTATTGTTACTTTTGTTGCAATTAGCTCCGGTTTTCAAAATTTTGCACATCTATGCTCTAAGGGCATGCGAAAAAGCTTCACATTTAACTTTTACTACGTGTCTAGATAATATCACCACATTAGTATTCCAAATATTCCTTGATTTTATGAGTTTTTTAGTTATTGAGATTGAAAATTTATTTAATGGAAGTTATAGAAGCTTGATTTCAAACAATTATTTTCAAGGAATTTATCAGGTCTATCAAGTTCACAAATATAGGAAAACTTTAAGGAGTTCAAGTCAAACTATTTCGTGTCGGAAACAAGACCCAGCGATACTTAAGTAATACCCATTTTCACTAGGGCTTTGATAAGCAAATGATACATTAGGGAATATAAAGACAGACAAAATAAAGGAAAAAACAGTATGTATAAAGTGTGGTATAAAAAATCTATTTCAGGGCTTTAGTCTCAATTTCCATCATCTGACCAAAGTAATATTGCTGAGCAGCGATCATAGACAAATATACGGTTTCTTTAACCGAAAAAAGAACACATAGAAATTTCAGAAATTTATTTAACAGAAACAGTGGATTTGCAGTGGTATGCCTTAAATTAATTTTAAATTTCATCATCATGCAAAATACAACAATTTTCAAAGTGTTAAAAATAGACAGAAAATTCCATTACATGAACTGAACTGAAGCTATAGCATATCTATCGTATTTAGCTGGAATGCAACAACAATTATGCAAAATCTTTTAAAATAAACAGCTTAAATAAACCAACCAATCGCAAAAAAAAAAAAATAAAAAAACACTAACTGGCTGTAAACGAGCTATAAGCCCACGCAAACTTGAACTCAAGCAATTTAAGTTCTCTGGAAACACCCAAGTGACCTTTTGCAAGTTAAAAAAAAAACACAAAGTTTTTAAGCACTTAAAGAATCAAAAAAGAAATTTTGGTTTAAGAAATTAGCGGGCAACTGCTACAATTATTCAATGTAGGAAATAATTGAATGCTTTGAGCCCACTGCTTAAGGTATTGAAAATTGGAAAACTTCCTGCTGTGCATTACAACATCAGCTCTTGGAATGCTATTGCGATAAAGCTTAAAGGGGACATTGCAGCAAAAAAAGAGTGCAATTAGGGGAATTCAGTATTAAATTATAAATAGAAAGGTTTACGGTTTGTTCGAAAATTTGCCTATAAAAAGCAAAAATTATTGAAAAACCGATACTTTTATGGCAGGTGAAAAGTACAAAACTTTTCAAGTAATCAGCGAAAATTGGCTTTGCAAATATCTAAATTCAAATTTTGAAGTTCAAAAAAATTGTAAAAATAACATTTTTTAACTTTACTTCAATCGTAAAAAACTTCAAATTGCATTTTAAAGTTGCAAAGTATGTATTTGAAATTACTCTTTTATATTTGACATTAAATATTTTTTCACTTTGAATCATATGAATGTATATATTATGTATGTCTGATATGATGGATTCCTGAATCCCCAACAGGAACTGAGAGTTTAAACTGCAATGAAATGTTAACTAAATTTAATTTCTTATCTTTGCATTACACCATAGCTACCGGTAGTGCTTCTGTATTCTAAAATGTAATTGCTGAAACAAAAAAGTTGGTATTACTCTCAATATTGCAACTTTTTTTGGAGAAGAAATTCCAATAAAAAATAAAAACTTTATCCTAGATAACATGTCTTCAATTTGATACTTCGTCCCTAAGATGACTTTTTGAGCTTTAGTGCAACAAATTGTGCATATCCCTAAGAAACCTCACATCCGCGAGAATATGCAAAAGAAAGAAAAAAAAAATAGAAAAGAATTCTTCAAATAATTTAGAGTACAAAACAAAACCCGTTTTATTTCATCGTTTATCGCATTGAGAACAATTGAATTTTTTCGCTTTGTTGTTTTACTGCTGTGACTAAAATTGCGCGCATGCGCAGCACTTGAAGTGCGCCATAATGACGCCACAAATAAGCGCACAACAATTTGCACTACTGGCAACACCACCGCAGCAGCAGCAGCAGCAGCAGCAACAACGACGATGACGACGACGACAACAAAATTGCAGACAAATGAAAATGACACTGATTGGCCCACGGTCCACATTGCTGAGATGTTGCTGCTGCTGTTTCTTCATCTGCATTTCTTCAGTTTCTTCTTGTGCCATATAACTGCAGGCAGCCTTCTTTTTTGCTGTCGTTTTGCTTGCCTTAATTTGCATGCGGCATCTTTAAGCATCCTGCAGGAGCAATTTTTTCTTTGTATTATTGCTTTCTGTTATTGTTGTGACTTGCTTGTGGTAGCATCGTGATTGTCTTAAGTTTATATCTTGAAATGAACGCTAATTGCATAAATTATGCGTCAGGGCAATAAATTCCAATGAAATTGTTCCAAAAAAATAAAACAACGAATTGTTTGTGAGTGTAAAAAGAATCCAATTAAAGAAAGAAGACATGAGTAATACGCTGCCCGCAGTCGTCGAGATATAGTATTTTGTGCAAAGATAAAGACTTCCAACTCAACGGTTCAAATCAAAGATATCTTAAGCTTTTGATATACATAATATGGAAAAATAAAGTTACAACAAAAAGTCTAAAGGGCTAGAAGCAGGAACTGGTTTAGAAAAAACAACGCAGTAAAAAAAGTATTTATCATTTGCTATATATGAAGGGTAATCGGAGCTTGTACGTTTTATAGATTACTCTTTTGAATACGGAAGCTAAAGTGTGCGGAATGCAATGAAAAAATTTGGGCTCAAATGATAATTGAGAGCATTACACCCACATTCACTGTAAAATAGAAGCACATTTACATGCGATAAAAATGTCAATGAAAACTGGGCACGTCGTGACTACATACTTGGTATGTAACGTTTTGTAAACCTTTCAGAAATCTTTCACACAGAAACTTTTAAATCTTTCTATTCCATTTCAGAAATCTTTCAATTCAATTTCAGAAATGTTTCGATTCCATTTCGGAGAGGTTTCTGCAATGTGTCAATGCCCATCTTTTGATTTCATTTGAAACATTTCATAAACGTTACAGAAACGTCATCGCACCCTGTTATTTTTTGGCTTTTTTTTTGTCGTTTTGTTTTTTTATAGGCGGATATTTATTGTGACGTATCTTAATTTATAATTGAAAATGATCACACAAAACTATACTTAACAAAGCATCAAACAAAGAATCGGTCTGGCAACATTCACAGTTCTTTAGTGACCATATATTTGCATTTGATATTGTATATTAATTCAGATAACAAAAAAAGTAATCTCGAACCACAAAACATTATGTAGATTTAGTTAGTAAAATTCAGTAAAGAATAAATTTATAACTTTTTAGAAACACTTCGGAATGATTACATGTTGAAAGATTTCGTTTATAACGCATCAGAAAGATTTGATTTGAAAGGTTCAAGAAACATTGACTATGGAACCTTTCAGAATGATTGCATGTGAAAGATCACATTTGAAATATGTTAGAAAGATTTATGTAACGTTCCATTTCAATCGAAACATTTCTGATACGTTACGCACTATTTCTGCCGGGAGGGATATCTATGCCTTTTTCAAACAAATCCAATGGGAAATTTGGGAAAATAGTTTCAAACTTATAGATTATAAGACAGAATGAGCCAAAAACTTTCCACCTTAATCACAACAATAATGAATAAATGCCATACATGGCTTCGACTAGGCCATACAAAACTGAACTGACCAGCGATTTTCGCCATATCTCCCCATTTAATGTTTCCCATTTTTCAAATAGCAGAAAACTTTCCATTTTTAAAACCTCAATTTTAATGAATTTTTATTTGATTTTAATGGTGAACTCATTATTTTTTTTAGGTTTCTATTTATTGACTAAAAAGAAACGATTTTTTCTAACTTATATGACAACATAGTCCTAAACTGTTCTGCATGTTCTCTCAAAAAGCGACGCAAATGACTTTCCCGCTCATTTCCACGAAGTATCCTTCTTGGGTTAATTTTTCAAAACGGGTTTTTTGTGTTAATCGGAGGGTAATGTCAAAAATTGATTTTAAAATTTTTGGAACACACTTTTTTTGAAAGCTTAAAACACAAATAACAATCCTTGGAGCGGATTGGAAGGAATTTATCATCAATTGATCGGAGAAGTTCGGAAATGGATTTTGAACAAAGTTTCACGCTAGATATATCTGTCAAAAAATTAAAGAAACATGCAATTTTGACTTAAACTGAATTTCACAAAGTAAATTCTTATCATATTTAGACAAAATATAGACGTACCAGCAAAATTAACACTTGTCAAAGCTATAGGAAAATTAAATGCCGCTTCGATCGCACCGTTTGTGTGTGTTCTTTTCCAGTGCCCTTAGGGCATATGTAACAGGTTCTGAGTCAGTGTAGCAACCACAAGTAAAAAATTTATTTTATCTCAAGGCGCAGCATATGTAAATCTCTATAATTACAGATGCTCCTATTGGGAATAAATAGATATGAATGTCACTGCATCCAACTCAAGTAAGCAGTACGCAGCAACATGGTACTCTACGACTACTTCTTTATTCATTTTGTGCTACATACATCTGCTGTAAAATTTAAAAGCCCGTCACAATTTGTCCTTCACCTGTTTAAGCATCACCGTTTTCAAGGTTCTTTAGATTGGCTACAGTAGCTCAACCATTCGTTGTTTTTTTTTTCTTCGTTCACTGCAATTTTTTGTTGTGTTCTGCGGCTACATTTTAATAAATTGCTTACAACTAATTGCTGACAGCGGCAGCTTCTTCGTAGAACAAATCAAGAAAATAGAATCTTTTAATTTTTATTTTTATTGTTATTATTATTATTATTATATCAACTTTGTTGCATTCCGCTTTAAGTTTGAACAGGTGCTGCATTCAGTGCATTGCACGCATGCGCTGTACAGCATCTGTGCGGTGACGACCGTTGTGCTCTTGAGGCGCTTGCGTGCTTTGATGGAGCCTAAAGTAGACAGCATTTGTTCAGATTTTTTGTTTTTGCTTTTGATTTTATTTCTTTTGTTTTTATTTCTTTTATTTTTATTTCTTTTGTTTTAAATTTGATGTTGTTTTGTTGCCGTTGGTAGTTTTATATTGTTGTTGTCAGTTTTGTCGGTCGCATTCAATCTGATGACCTACAACAGCTGTTTAACCGTTTGTTTTTTTGTTGTTATAATAATTTATAATTTTTCATTTTGTTGTTGTTGATTATTCTTATAACGTGCGGCTAATCTGAGTAATTACTTCAACACATCTATTAAATTAATTATAATTTTTATTTTCATTCGCTTTTTATTGTGGGAATTTAAATTTCAGATCTCATTTTTCAGTTTGTGATTAACTTTTTTTAATATAAAATTTCGATTTTTAATGCATCGTTTAAAAAGCAACTGTTTTTATTCCAAAAATGTTTTAGGTAAGCGGTCGGATTACTTTCTAAATTATGTGATATGACCAGAAGTTTTCCATTTTTTAATAGTTCAAATTATATAGACCTTTTAAATTTCAATATCGAACATGATTAGAATTGAACTTACAGTTATTAGCAACGACCGATATTCTTGTAAATTTACATATCAATCAATGAATTTTTCTTGAAAATCAAATTGACTGAACAGATTTTTTATTTAATTTATCAATTTCCTTCTGTTTTTATTTAATAAAATGTATTTCTTTAATGAAATCCTGAAATTTAGGTTATTCAACTTCATTCATTTTTGACAATCGCAATCGATTTGCCAATCGGGCGATAAGGAAAAGCCAAATATTGGCAACTCCTGAAATGGTGCAAAATGGTGTCCTTACCAAAAAATCGGACTGACACAAACGCTGCCTTACGGAATTTATCCAAACGTTAGAACATGCCAGTGATGAAATTACATGGCATGAAAATTGTATATGAAAAGAATAGTTCGCTGGATCGAACTCCTCGAAAAAACATAGGATATAGAGGACATAGCTTTACCTTCATTGAAGTAGACTCGTTTGAAATCATCGAAAATAAATGTACGTAAGGTTAATGATGGCGTATATGAATGAGAAGATTCATTGACTCGTCTATAACGAGAGAACAGAGAGCTACAGTTCAGATTCATTAGAGCATCTGAAAAACCTCTGCCAGCAGATTCAAAAACAAAAACCAAACCAAATCTTCAGTTTCGAGACTAGCTGATTGCCAACAGTAGATCAAGCAAGATGGCAAGCTTCTTTAGTTCAAAATGACAGACTTAAGGTCTGCACGAATTCGCTTGCTGGGTCAACAGATTACTGTACGCGCTGTTGAGTACAATGGTTCTATTGATATCCTGCAAGTCATCAATAGACTCGTACAAAACAGAACGATTACACGACATGACTTAACTATGTTCGTACTCTAACTCGTATTTCGCTGTCAACGTTGTTCAAGCCGAACAAAACATTTACAGCACCGAAAATGAGAAATAGCAATGAATGCAGCGAGTCAACTGTTAAACAAATGCAGCGGTAGCTTGATTATATGTTATGATTTGTTATGCGTTCAACCCTAAGCGTCTTGATCCATTCAAACTGTTATTGTTGTTCGAATGCACCACGCAAAGCGACACTGGATAGCAAATCTATGTTCTGAGCAAGCGTACTAGGAGACAACAAGCCACTCTGTGCCAAATGCAATAAACAACGAATGCTTGAACTAGTAGAACATTTTATTTGCTAGGCCGCATTCACCTCTCTTGCTTTGTGTTGCGATTTGTTTTGATTTGTGGTTTTCGTGCACAAGTGCTCGATGGCGAGTGACTTGATAATAATTTAAAGTGCACTCGTGCAGACTTTTAGTTCAGATCAAGCGCAATTCTCAATTACGAATAACAGAAAGCTTATTTTGGTATATAGCATCATCAGTAGCACTTGGATGCGTTTTTATTCATATTTAAAAATAAGAATTTAAAACTCGCGGCACTTAACAATTGGCTTTGAACTTCTTGGAATATGTACTCAAAGTCACTACTTATGAGAGATTATATGATTTATATGAATATGAACAGATTCGTTATGCAGACACAACAATGAGAACGATAATAAAGAGAACATAAAATTTTTAAGCATAAAAATCTAAAGGCTTCCGTTTAAAGGAAACGAAATTTTTCTAGCCATTAGTGAGTTATAGGATCATATGTTTTTGTCACAGTACGCTGCTTTAAATGCTAATAAACACATTTACATGTCAATTGAAATACTGAAAATTAAATTCGAACCACGTCTACCGGCTTCAGAAAATGTACAAAACCTTCATTTAAAAAAAAATAAATAAAACAAAACATAACCTCACTTTCAATACTCAATTTGATGCTCTTGCTTGAACAAAAAAAAAAAAAAAAAAAAAACAAGAAAAAAAAGACGCAAAGGTAAGATTCTTGAAAAAAAAGGAAAGCAAATAAATCTTTTGTATGGTACAAGATGCAAAGGAAATGTCGCACCTACTTTTCCTGCCTCAACAACGAGCGACACATAACGTCAATGTGTCACCTTCCTGCATCTTTTTGCGGTCTGTTTGTTGTGTTCACAAGTAACGCATATTCCTTACTTCATTAAAGACGTACTCATACTGCAGGCAATTCTTCAGCCAAGTTGTTCTTTCAAGTAAAGTTGAACAGACTTATTTTTGTTCCAGAGTATTGTTGACATAACACAGATGCGCAGCTACAGTCAGAGTGTTAGTGAGTCTTTATTATATGGGCGTGTTTTTATATTTATATTTTTGTAGACAACTTTTTTTTTTTTGTCTACAAAATGAAAACGCAAACAAATAACAGAGGAGTCATGTGTGCGCGACTAAAGATGCAGTGTATCCAAGATTTATGAGAACAATCCAAAAATTTTAGATTTGTATCTCATATTTCAGGTTCTTGTGAACTTGAATAAAAGAACAAGAGAAAAAATTAGACCACCTCATATTATGCTATACATAGTTAATTTAGAATTACATAAAAATAAGTTTTTTTAAGGGGGTTTACACTACATAAATACAAAAAAAAAACACCAATTTGAATATTTAGCCGCATTGTTTTTTATGTAAACATTTGTATCATTCATTTAGAGTTTTATTTGCATAATGACGTTAAAAAATTCAGCACAAAAAAGAAAAAAATCACATGGCTTTGTGACAAATTATGACTAAATATCGCTTATCAGTAAATTTAACATATCCATGCAAAGAATTACCATCGTACGAGCTAATTAACATGCCATGACTATGAAGATAAATATTTGCGCAGACTTTTAGCAAAGCGTGAAAATATTTATGACCATCATAGTCAATGCTCATACAACAAAAGTAATAAAATCACCTAAATATACCGACATAGTCCCTCGTTGTATTGAATCACCACTTTTTTTGCACAGCTGTCGCCAATTTCGTCATTAGCAAACAAACGGAAATCGTAACATAATCTAGATTAGATATTCCATAAAATTTGCACAAGGTCAGCAATGGTCAAAATGGACGGCTATGAAATCCTTCAACTACACTAACAACAATAAAAGAGGCGTTACACAGTAAATTGGCAAATATTTTCAATAGACAGCTGTATAGTAATGGCATTTGACAGTCAACCTCTTCTGACACTTTCCGCTATTGTATTGCGAAAAAATTGGCTTAGTTTTGAACAAAAGTACAATTTAGCATTAGGAATTTCAACAAAAGTAGCCACTTAAAATTGCATTCCAAACATTATTTGTGTAGGTCAATTAACATGCTTGTCCATTTTATGTCAGTGGTATACATTTGGCAGACAATCAACATTACTATACAAAAGAATATAAAATGTTTATGCTGATAGTCCCTGGGGTTGAAAACTATGACCTTTGTGCGTATGTTGTTTTTTCTTCTTTTTCGAGACAGCTGTCTTTGAGTATGTTCAAATGGCACGGGTCACTAGTTAATTTTTCTAAGCCGACAAAGGTATTTTGAGCAGCAGCAACTTCAAGAAGAAAGAACCTCTTGAGGCCACTTTAAAATAACATTACTTGAAGTTGCAGCACAGTTGATGCGCAGCATTTGGTTAATTGAAGAGCCTAACAGCATACATTTTGTACAAACGGGTATGAGCTCTTCCACAAAGTACTGTAAGCAGCAAATTAGTAAAGTTTGTGTGAACAAAAAGTCTCCCAATTACCAGAACATTTCCAAAATTTTGTAAAGTAAGAAAATCTAACCGCCGTCCAGATCAAACCGTTCACTTTAGCAACATAGAATATGGAAAACTTATTGCTTTTTTATTTATGAAACCATCAATTGAAAGTACAAACTACCACTATCAAACTACGTTTCTATAAGAAAATTTGTAATAAATTTCAATTTACGATATTTCAGAGAAAAAGAGAAATCTATATAATTCAAAGTGTATTTTAAAAAGAAAAATTAGTTTTTCTGAATTTAATTAATGGTTTCATAAATAAAAATTAATTTTCGATGAAATATAACCTCAAATACCTTGGAAAACAGTGATATTTGCACTTTTAGGTTAGAACATCTCGAAAACTAAAACCACCAGAGAAATTCTGACCTCGAAATCGAATTCAGCACGCCAAAAAAAGGTTTATATGTGGGTTTCAGATACTGAAAAGTGACCAAATTTTGTCGATCTGTGTTATTGAATCTAAGCGGCGCCTCTTTCTAGCCATCGCTCTTGGTTTAGCTTGAAGCTAGAGACATGGAAAAGGTATGCGCAGCCGCTGAGGATGAGTATATGTACAAAGCAATGTAATTCAATTGCTGATTGGTGATTTATAGGTTTCAAAAAAGAAAAAAAACTTATTCCACAGCGAAATTTGTTTCTAGAGACGATAATACTAAGAATGTTCAGAAAATTTTGAGCTTAAATCATTTCACTGGTTCATGTAAAGGATATGCAATGAACTGTGTAATTAGTCAAGAGATTAAGGAGCCGACAGGATGATTTAAATACCACTAATGATGGGTGTAAAAGATAAAATTTTCTCCATTCTGGTTGATTACGAAGTTTCTTTAGTGTTTCAATTTAAGTAACGCAATAAAATTTAAGAAAATCAGTAAAACAAAACTTAATTTTTATGCAGAGAGACAATTTAAAACATAAGCGACAACAACAACAACAACAACAATAACATTTCAAAGACAACAATGCAATAAGGAAAATAAAATTTAAGTGGAACTCAAGTTTTTATGACGTTGCAGACATTGAACTCCATAAAAAAAAAAGAAACGGAGCAGCACCAGCAGCGGCAACAATAAAAAAACAGCAATAGCAACATTTCAGCTGAATTCCAGCAGCAACAGCAACGGCATCATCAGCTGGCTGACTGGTGTGAGTTTATGTGACAACAACTAAATAAGTAAAAGCAACAAAGTTGTTGTTATTGTTGTTGTAACATAAAAACTATGTCATGCAGCGTTGACTGCTACAACAGCAAAGGCAACAACAACAACAACAACAACAGTTACAGCATGCACTTGTTATTTGTCCTACTGGTTGTTGCCTTTGTCACCAGCAGCGAAAGACAACAACAACAACAGCAGCAGTAGAAGAAGCAACAACATCAGCTGCAAGTAACAAAAATAGAAATGGAATTAGAAAAGAAAAAATGCACCATGACTAACATTACGTAGCTTAAATTGCAACTTGTATCTAAAAGATACTTTTCGTATCTATAAGTGAGCGTGCACTTTCCATTTAAAGTTCAAGTGCAGCAATAGCAGTGGCAGCGTTCGGCTTAACCCATTTAAACACAAGTTATGTGATTGATAGCCAATAATGTTCTAACTTTTTTATAAGTAGCGGTAATAAAATCGCTTTAGCGGTGGAAAGTTGATCTAGCAGTTTATCATTGCTGCTGCAAAAAGGCCATTGGTTGGCAAGCATTCTTTTAGTGATCGCAGTTTCATTATAGGTAAATGCATCATGGAAGAGAATTTCAATTATTGAGCTGCGCCATAACACGTGCTAAATTGGTAAATCGAAGATCAAAGAGTGTAGTGCAAACTTAAGACGCTAGTTGTGGATTTTTCAAAGCAAATGAAAACGGATGGGCCCAGGCCTGGATCTTCCAGTGGTTAAAACTATAGAGCTCGCTCTATTGTAACTAATTAGGATGATGGTTTACTTCAACATTTTTCTTCATCCAAACAGAGCATTGCTACCGTAGGGAAGACTAGCAAATATAGGAAGATCTCTCGATGTTCCGAATCTACTATACAAATATATAGCCCACTTACCACTCAATCCTCGGCATAGTTTGTTTTGTTTACAATTTGTAAGCGACAGTAATTATCAATGTTGCCAGATCGAAGAAGACATTTGTAAGAAGTTACTGTCCCGGATCGCGGAGAAAATTGAGCGTAGTTAATGTTACAAAACTCGGCAAGGAAACGATTAATGGCGCAACCAAGCAATACATGAAAAATGGATGAAAAACTCCCAAAATTTCAAACGCTATGTTGAGGAAACTATTGAAGTAAGTAGAACAATCGATAATGGGCGTGTTACCTTCCATACAAGTAAACATCTGATAGCAATATATTTTGACTTGCGTTCAGTTTCTTGTCGTTTTTAAAAAAATCGTTACTATCTAAATAGTTGAGAAAATAGGTTAAACGCTTACTCATCGATTACTGCCATACAGCAGACAACGATTCTGCAGCTTAACTTTGAATGATGGTCCAAGAAGTAAACAAACAAATAAATATTACAATAAAAGCAAAGAAAATAAAATCCAATCCCAAATGAAAATGTAATCAATTTAATTTTCAAGTGAATACCGACTTTCTAGCTCTCCTTCTGGCTTACTCGGTATCAGTTTGTTTTTAAATATTTTTGCGCATGCGCGCATTTTGCGCAATTCATTTGTGCAGCCTGCAGCCAGCAGTCGCAGTAACAACAACTGCTACTGTGCTCGACCGGAAAGATGCTGTCGGAAGAAGTGCATGAGGAGAAAGCGCAGTGCTGTTGGATGCCCTTCGCTTGCAATTCAATTTCTTTTATTAATTGAAATCTTTTGCTTATTTTGCTGTTGCTTTGTGGGGTCAATAAATGAATTCATCGTTGGCTTTGTATCTTGGCGTCTTGCATTTCTTGCTTAATATTTACAGTAAAATAATTCCTTTGTTTGCTTTGGCATTTATGCGTTTATTTTTGTATTTGTATGTGTTGCGCATTTTGCCGCAAATTTGTTTGTTTGTAGCAAAAGTTTCTTTTTGATTCCTTTGCTTTTTTTGTATTGAGACCGCTAAATTGTTTTGCTTTTGTAAATAAATCAATGCGTTCTGTCGCATTTCAATTAAATTGCAAAACGTTTAATTTGATTCAATAAAATGATGATTTTTTTTTAAATTGTCAGCGAAATCTATTGCTTACAAATTTTACTTAGTGTCGCTCATTCCACATGAAATAGAATTTGAGGTTGTCACAGTTTTTGGCGATTTTTTTTAAATTATAAAAAATGATCATTCCACCAGTGCAAAAAGCTCCACAAAAATATAAGTTTTCATTAATGTTAATGCTCTAGTTTGTACCATACTCTCAAATTTTTTGAGTAATAGTAGCTATTTGCCTGCATGAACCATTGACCTAATGTTATTTGAAAAAAAAAAAAGACTTTTTATTTGAATTTTTCTCACAACCTTAAATACATGTGAAGAAAATTGTTTTGCTGATTTATGTTTATGACATCAGGTTATAGACATCTTCGTTTATATTACATTTTCAATAGGATGATATGTTTTAGAGACGGCTTGAAATTTAATGGAGGATGCATAATGGAGGATGCATTCCCGGAAGCATTCTATTGTAAACGTCAAAAGCTGAAATGTTCAACCAAATTCTACACTAATACTAGGAATGAATTGGAAAAGCTCAGAATAAAATTTTAATAAATTTCGATAAAAGCGCAATGTTGGCATATTCCATGTAAGCAAACAACGCGAGGTGCTGCACTCAAAAGTTATGTAACCAAATTGCACAAAAATATAATCGTCAGTAGACTCGCGCAAAACAGAACTACATGACTTGTGATTAGTTTGCACTATGACTCGTTCTGATTCGTATTTCGGTGTCAATGATGTTCAAGCCGTACAAAAACCTTTACAATACCGAACATGAGAAAAAGCAATGAATGCAGATCTACATACAAAAAACTGATAAGGGAGTTGGAAAAATTTTGGTTCGAACATGAGTGGCAAACTAAAGTTGGTCGAATTTGGAAGAAAATAGTAAAAGCGCCTATAAATGGCTGGAAACTAAAGTTGTTCTGATCAGGACAAAAGAGGTGTCAATCCATAAGTCCTTTGAATGGTCATAGAAATGGATAGAACATTTTATTTGTGAGTGCAGCACTCAACTCGGTTCGCTGGGTCTTTTGTTTTTTTTTTATTATTTATTTTATTCGTGATTTGCGTTTGTAAGGGTTCGATGATGGGCGTTTCAAGCGCACTCACGCGGGCCTCTAATACTTACAATACATCCTGGCAAAATATATAAATAAAATTACATCGAACTTACCTGAAAAGAAAAGAAAATAATACAATTAGTTTGGCAATATAAACAAGATAGAATTATGTATATATATTCAGTACCACATGGCCAACGATAAACCTGCGTTTGATGATTCACCACTAGAAATAATCGCTGTAAATGAATCTTGCCATAGTTTCGCGATATTAACACTTTTCAAAACATATTATAATATGTACTTATAAAAAAGTCCAAATATCTCAAAATTTAAGACATTTTTCATAGTCATATTTAATCATACAGTCCATCACAAAATTGTTCTTCAACAACCGCAGTGTTATCGTTGGATTTGTGAAGACCATGTAAGTCGTGCAATTTTAACAAGTCTTTTAGATATTGAAGAGCTGTACTTAGTATTATTTGGTAAGAGTTTTGTGGAATTTAAATCCATGCTATAATTCATCGGGAGATAGTATAAAATAGCTATGTATATTGATAGAATCAACTCATGTAACTCATTGATTTCTGACGACACTCACAACATCCGAGTAAGAAATCAGTTACACTTTTGATAAACTTTGTAAAAGTGAGTGAGCAGAAACAGCTTCTAGTGTATTTTTTTCCTAGCCAAACTTCTTTAAGTTAGATTAACTTATCTACCAGCTCCCCAAGTAGGAATTCCTATCAAGCAAGCTCTTCGATATTCAGCTCCTTTATGTCTTTTTATGGAAAGCCTTATAAAAACCTATGCAACCCTAATTAAGTAGCTTAGCCAAACTAAGAGCAATGCAGGCTAGTCAGATCAGGTAAACATGTGGTTGAATTTATTTTCGTCTTAGAGATACATCCCTTTAAAACCCTTTAAGGTCCTGATCATCTTAGCCAGATCAGATGTTTTGATAACATTTGAGTCAGTGCCATATCAAGTTTGCCTGGTTTGGATAGCCTAGCTCCATGCGCAAACAAATCTATCCGGACCTGATTTGATTACCCGAGTCACGATCTGATACGATTATCCAAGCTTGAACCTGATCCGATTATCCAAGTCCGTACCGGATATCTTAAAAGGCTAACTGTTTGTGATTCGAAAAGTTTCTACTCGAGACAAGCAAGAGCAGAGCTAAGAAGGTTACATTCTTTTTGTAATCAAATTGCTCAAACATTTCAAGTACTAAGAGTTCAAATTTGAAATCGACTTTTTGAATTCAATCCAATTGTCGATTCCATTACAAAAATTAAAATTTGGAATAAAAAATTTGAATTACATTCCAAGAAATGGAAATTTGGAATTTGCAAAAGGAATTGATTCCTTTTTCGATTGCATTAAAGAAATCCAAAATTTCATTTCAATGTCTTTTCGATTCTAAGAATCAAAATTTGAAATGAATCGACAATGGAATGCAATCGGCAAAGAAATCAATTGCATTTTCTAATATTTTATAGCTTGGTCTTAAAATTTCGGGCTATGAAAAAGCGATTTCAGACAAACTTCAACCAATCAAAAACCATATTACATTTCCAACTTTACTAACCTCTTTCCTTAACACCTCTTACTTTTTCTTTAAGAAATTTTTGATAAAAAAAAAAAGATGACATTCATCATTGTAGTTAGTAAATTCCTAAACTCCCACATAAATAACGTCAAAGAAAAGTGGCAGCTAACATGCAAGCAAGAAATGACTTCCAAGCAAGTTTTCACCATCATACCACCATGGCAATTCTATGAAAGAATCTAACTGAGCATTTAACATGACATGACAAATTCATGAGACAAAAGTCAGTCATCATAGTTTCCAGCGCTTAAATGCAACAAGCTTTACTACTTTTCTCAGCTTTTCCTACTTTGTTTCTTATGACATGTCACACGATAGCAATTAGTATTAGAAGTTGTTAGAATCACGCAAGCGGGTGAGTGCGGGTACAACTTAGATGTAAGAGCATGATGTACATCCAGCTTTTAAGACTTGTCAATATGTTGAAGTTGTTTTGAAGTTATCATTTCTGACGTTTTTGTGTCAAATGAAGTTATGTCAACATTGTCAGTTGTTACTACTACTTTTTTCTTGAAATCGCCTTTTCTATTCCTACTACGATGCAACCAACCAGTTATCTTTCATAGACATTCCAGTTTTATTGGCATATTTTCACACCGATTTTGGTTTTATCGGCCATAACCGCATTACCACGATATGATAAAATGTGCAAGATATTTTTGCGTGCCTTTGGCTATAAACTTGAGAAAAACTGTTTTATTTTTGATTTTAAATCGCATTTAAATGAGTCGGTTTTGGGGTGGTGCTGCTGCTGTGGCTGCTGCTTAGAAAATGTAAATTATTAAGGTGCTAAGACGGGCTAAGCCAGTCAGCCAGCCAGCTTGGTCAGTCAGTGATTAGAGAAATTTTAATTTGATGCAGCGCTTGTTAGCACATGTGCGTCAAGCTGCCTTGCTTTGTTGTAAATTGTTGCATTGATGTTTGTGTTGTTGTTGTTGTTGTTGCTGTTGCTGTTGCAGTTTGGTGTTAAGGTGTTGATTGAGTTATTAAAATTAATGCGTTGTCAGTGGGCGGAGCTGTGACGAAAAAGAAAGTTTTCGTTGTTTACTTTTTAAATTATAACTGAACCAGTTTTAATTTATGGAAATAAGGTAGTCTATTTGAAATATCATATTTCGTAGAAATTCTCAAGGTGTTTAAGTAAACGTTAAAGTTATTTATTAAGTCAGCATTTGTCAGATTAAGCTAAAGTTATGAAAGTTTCTTTTAATGCTAAGTCGAAGATTTTGAAATTTTTTTAGTAAAGAGTGCAACTTTCGAAATAGTGGCATAACTCAGGAGGTACGACGCTATCTTTTAAAAGAGCTTAAAATTAAATTGCATAGAAAAGTGATTTGCTTAAGTTAGCTGAAGTTTAGTGCCATCCTAATTTAAACTTAACAGGACGGAATCGATCGAACACATCATCATTCTAGTCATTTTTTAGCGAAAAATATGTCTTTTTGGTTGCTCAGTTATCAGACTGATATGTTGATGTTTAGTGCGTATATCCCGACTATATCCAGGCTTGCCAGCAGTGACGTTTTAAGACAAGAGCCTAAGGGGTGGGGGGCTCTGGCCTTCCAACATGGGAGCAGATGAACAATTTATTTTTGTTTTTGCTCATCAATCAGTCATTCGTATGTAGTTGTAAAATAACTTACTGTACTGTATTGATGATCAAAATTTTTTAAGACGGAGCCCCTTTCCAGTGTTTGGTCTCATACCCCGCAAAATCTAAAGATGGTCCTGCTTGCTAGAATTGATTAGACAAATTAAATACCTTAGCTTTTTGGCAGGACTGTCGTGTTACTAAATACAAAATTTGAATTTAAATCAAGTTGGAAAGTCGAAGGTTTGCATTCTGCAACGGAATTGGTTCGAATATCTTTTCGCTTTTTGGGTAAATTTTTCCAAGTTTCCGTTTTTGGTTTTAGACAATTTACCACCTAAATCATAGCCCAAAGTTTCAAAGTTTTTGAATGCTTTTGCAAACATCTAAAAAAATTGCATATTTGATGGTCATAATCTTAAGACCCATCTGCTGTTTATATGCCGATCGCTGATTTAACGTTCCCTAATAACTCTAGAGACTCATTTCGGTTAAAATATCTAACTCATTAAATCTAATTGAATACTTTTTTTCTCAGCGATGAAAGTTTGCTAAACGCAAAAGTTTTCATTTCTCAATTGCCATAAGTGGACGGGACGACTACAGTCCGTGACCACTTTTTTCACGCTACGCAATGACATTGACATGACAATTCCTTACTTTGCTATCGCTACTGTTTGATTTTTTGCTCATTAACGTTGATTTTCCCTTTGAACGGAGATGAATTTGAGATTGATGCAGTTTCTTTGCTTTCAATTTTTCCTACCTATTTTTGTATTTTTCATCCAATTAATTGAAAGAAACAACACAAACTTGCCAACTAACATTCTTGTGCAACATTTTGAATTCCCAACACAGAAAGTGTTTTTCAATTTCTTAGCAAAAAGAAGAAGACAAACTTGTTTGTTGTTGTTGTTCTTGGCTGTTCACGTTGTATTTTCGTAAAATTGATTGAACTCGTTAGTGAAATCCATGAATTTTTGCAGTTTTATTCTGGAAAAAGGAGCTGATACCTTAGGATGCAATCACATCATTGATTAGATTCCGTATGCCCGCGGGCTTTGTTCTCATTGCATCAATTTATTGTCGTTTGTTCGTTAGTAACGAGAGCATATTTTAAATTGACGATTGAACAGTGGGTGTGGACATTCATATTGCTGTGATTTTTCAAGGTTGTCTGAGGTACTGAAGAATCTGCCGGGGAGTGAAGGTCAACAGTTCCATTTAGTTTTAAATGCCACAACTAAACATAATCGCATTATTTCTTTTTTGTTGGGCGGCACCACGCCTATAACCGGAAAATACATTTGCACGGGTAAACTAATGGTTTTGATGAAATTAAGTTTGTAAGCTTAAAGGATAGGTATTCAAATCTTTGCGTTCATTTAAAGAGCACCGCTCCTAATAAGAGAAAAGCGCTGTCTCTGCTAAGCCGCTACACCGATTTTGCTGAAATTTGGTATAGATATAGATTGATTCTTGACCAAAGATATTTGTTTAGTAGGCGGTGCAACGCCTTTTCTAGCAAAACACTTTCTTACTGCTAAACTAATGCACAGATTTTAATGAAATTTGATATTTAAATCGATTGAACCCTTGGGATATATATTTGATTTAAATGGTCGCTGCCACGGCCCCTTGCAGGAAAATTCTTTTCATAGCTAAATTAATAAAGCGATTTTGATGAAATTATGTATTGAGATAGATTGAACCCAAAGCAATTAATATATATTGGGCAACATGATACCATAATTTATATTTTTGGGAGCGATGATATTTATTCAAGTACAACAATGGTACCGAACTGAACTTCTATATATATATATAAGTGGGCAAACTCTAGTTAAATAAAATGTACGAATCATCCCACTGTATGCGACACTTGGCCATCAACAGGCGCTACCATTTCAAATAATTTCTCTTTTGCAACAACAACAAAAAACAGTAACTAAAGCAAAAATAAAAAGGGAGCATGTTTCCATAGTTCATCCATCGTCAAACTTGGACTTTTACTCCAGAAAGCAACTGCATACAATGCCAACTACTGTTGTTGATTTTTCGTCTGACGACGCAACGATACAACGCTATGTCTTTCACTTGTTGTTCGATCAAGCGATCGACAGTCCATTTGTTCATACGTCTGACTTACTGAACATTCATTGAATCAGCCAGCCAGCCAGCCAACCAGCCAACCAAGCAGTGTGTCTATAGCGGATCATTATCTTTGATGATTTTTCAAAAAAATCGAAATGCACTTCCATTAAAATTCAACTGCGGGATTTTGGCGCACTAATGACGTAGATGTTGCTAACGTTGTATTTGCTGTTGTAAGTAACGAGCACGCGTACAACAACTACAACACCAACAACAATAAGTTGCTGATTTTTACTTGCAATATTGCTCATACTCAGAAGTAGCCAAGCGGCATTGCAAGCAAGGATTTATAACGAACCAAGCAACCATGTTGCAGCAGCAGCATCATCAATTCTTACTGCGCGACATTAAACAACACCAAAAAAGGATTGCAGGATTTTTAATGAAGCACAAAATGTCATGTGATGAATGTTTGTGACTGTAAAAGCAAGAGTTTTGCTTATGGCATTTGCAGCTAATTAAGGATTTCCTAATTGGTCAACAAAAACAACAGAAAGCGATAACAGCGTGGCACACCAACCACTCACTGTATGTTAAGACGCTGTTAAGTTTATTTTAATTTCAGCCAAATTTGTATTTTAAGGTTATGTTCAAAGAAATGTGGTCTTAATGGATTGCTTGTGATTCATTTTTTGTTTTTAATGAAAATTGAAGTTGTTTACAACCTTAGGCTGATAAGATTTTATTTACATTTGTTGCTGCCACACTCATGAAAGGTAATCAAAGTTAAGAGGACGCGCCAGAAAACATCTGTTTATTTATTGTATTATTCATAGAGTGTGTTGTTTTGCTTGAGAGATTTTTTATATTTAATTTCGTTGGAAATTTTGTGATTGGTTTTATGTAGTCATGCACTTGTTGAACGGCAGCTTGGCATAGTAATTTGAATAGCATTTCCCCTTTTTAATGGCTGTTCACGGAAGTGCTAAAATTAGATTTCCATTTTGGACTGATTGTGAATAATATGACGTTAAGCTTTTAAATGTAAGACTTTAAAAGCTACAAATTGAAAGTTATACGAAGTTTTTTATTTTTAGAAATTTCGGTAATTAAAAATAACTTGATGCTGGATATGTTGCCCTTATTAGGCATTCCCAAAAATAGATGTAAATTACTTTTAATGCATTATAACAATATATTTTGAAAAAAGGCTTCATGGAACTGAAGTGTCTATGGTGACGTCTCAAATCTTATTCGACATTTCGGTATTGATTGTTGTGAAAAATGTTATTCTATAAAGGGTTCATAGCTAACCATTCCGAGATCCGAGCCACCTCTGATGTTCCCAAGATATATTCTTGAAGTTTTTTTCATTTAATCACGCACAAAAATATTACGAAAATAACGCCAAATATCAAAGCATATTATTCAGTTTCTGCAGTCCGAGCAGAAATTTAGCAAAACCACTTGTGGTTCAAATGCGAACTATTCGAGTTTGAAAAGTGTGATCCCTGTTATGGCGCAGATCATTTTGACACAACCTACACTGAAGGAATAGAAAAACGACTTTTTTTCAACAGACTCCCTGGCAATTTATTTCCATTTGATTTTTTTGTGTTTCAATAATTTTAACAAAGAAATTTATAAATTAAACAGGAAATAACTACAACGCTGGTAAACATTGATTTTTTTTATAGAAAAGTGCATATTTAAATTTGATGTCGAATATATACAATTCTGAATTCAAAAAAGGAATAACGATCATAAAATATTAGTTATTCAGATTTTGTTGCAATGAATGTCATAGATCTCTGGCGCCTGTGTGTGGCGCACAAGCACAGCTGATAAGGGAATTTTGTGGAAAAAAATATGGGAAATTAAAGTTGGTCGATGTCCTTAGAATGATCGTAGAAAGGGCTAATGAAATGAGTGAAATCGGGCTTGGATTCAGAGCTGTAAAAGAAAAACTAAATATGCCATATGAAAAAGCGCTAACATGGGTGGAAACTAAAGTTGGTCCGATCTGAACAAGAGAGGTGTCAATCGATGGGTCCAAGGAATAGTCATACAAACGGTCAATTAAATGAGTGACCTCGGGCTTGTTCCTGATTTTATTTTATTTTTCGAAATTTTTGCAATTCCTTAGCAAATTTAAATAGATTCATGGTTAACATTATTAACAAGCCTCAATTGAGTTTAACCATATGTAGCTTTGAACAGACTAGACTAGATTAAGTTTTGTTATATTCAATCAGATTTCTGGTTGAATTAACATGATTTCACCTTGGCACTATAGCATTACGTCTCCTAGTAGAATTGACCAGGATCTAGTTGATTTCTTTCTCAGTGTATAAACAAAATAATACCATTTTTTGGCTGATACAAAATGAACTCCGGACATTACGCATATTGTCACATAATCATGTCACATCATCCCACTGTATAGTACAATCATTCATATGTGGCTTGCGATCCACATGCACGCTATTATGTTACCATACATTGTAGATATGATCTGCACGTTTTGGTACTGTTGATACTGCTACATATGTACATACATACAAACGTACATATGGTGCGGCCAACACAATAAATATGTTTATTTTTCATTTCCTTTTCTTGAAATAAGAATCCACAGTCCAGCCGATTCATAAGAATCCGCTGCCCTGCAGACTTGCTGAAATAAATGCTGAAATGGCATAAATATAATAAAAATGTACATATATATAAATTGTAAACCAAAAATTGTCAATAAAGTTTTAGTTTCAACCTTAACTCCGTGATTGGCGCAGTCGCAAAAATAATCGGCTGTTAAAATAAGAAATCAAGAGATTTTATTTTTAACACAACTGCAATACAATAATAAAAAAAATTGGCACCCTTAATGTGAAGATGCAATAAGGAAGCTAAATAAATTAAACTAAATAAAATTAACAACAAGTACACTGCAGAATTCTATTTTGTATACAATAAGGATGTTAAATAAATAAAACTAAATAAAATTGACAAGAAGTACAGTGCAGAATAAAATAATGTAATTTGTGTTGGTGAAAGACCATTTAAATAAAACTATTAAGAAAAAAAATAATATACACAAAAAAAAAAAAAAAACAAAAAAAAATTTTTTGTGAAATTTTGAAGATTTAAAAAAGGTTTTCATTCCGAGAAACCCCACACCCCCGAACGAAGGATCAGGGTCAGCGTTGGCGTTTTACATTTTAACATTCAACAGCTACAAGCGAACAACATCAAAAAGCAAATATCAACATCATCGTATTGTGCGAAAAAAAAAAAAAAGGGAAAGCAACAGCAGAGTATAAGCAAAACAGCTCATCAATACGCAGACGGTTAAGAATTTTAGCAGTTCTACTTAATAAAAGTTCTGGAAAAAAAAAAAAAAAAACCAAGAAAGATGTATAGAAGGAACTACGTAAGTTAAGTTTTACTATCTACTTTTTATTTGTGATTGAATTAAGAACACAAAAAAGAACACAAAAAAAAAAAACAAAATATAAATAAACGACAGTTGAATTAAATTGTAAAAGAGAAGGAATATTTAATACTATAAAAACGAACCATCAAAATAAAAACATATAAACTAATTACTACCGTAAATTTTAAGTAAAAAAAATTTTTTTTTTTGTTGTTGTCCAAATTTTTATTCTCTCTTTAAAAAATCTAATTACGAAAATGGATCAGGTAATGATTCAACAGATGAACCTAATTATTAATTGTATAAAGCACATAAAAGACTATGACGGTTTGAGTCCAAATTCGTTACCGGACTTTATAAAAAATATTGAAAATATACTTCCGTCTTTCGACCACTTTGACGTGGCATCTAAGCGCATTTTGATAGGGTTTATAAAAGACAAATGCGTAGGTGAATGTGTAGAAGCTCTACACAGAGAGCCATCGGATACGTGGGTACAAATAAAAGATTGTTTAAAAAGAAATTTTGGCGAAAAAGAAACTGTTGTTGAATTAATGGATAAATTAAAAATGAAATCATTGAATGGTACTATTGAAAACTACTATTATTTGATTCAAAAATTTGTGAATAGGGTAATAAATAGGAAGATGACGCACGAAGAGAACGACTACTCGATCGATGAAATAAATAGAATAGCATTTCAAGTTTTCCGAAGTCATTTGCCAGAACCTACAAAAACTATGATCATAACTAGGGCTCCTACAACACTTATGGACGCTTACAAAATTATAACTGAAGCTCGACATCAGGGATTTACTCAGTACGGTCCACCCCAATATAGACCTAATACTTCAAAATACACACGAGTAAATTTCAGCGATAATTACAATAATCGCGCTAATAATAAAAATGGTACTTATGATTATCAAAATACCAATAACTACCGGAAAAAACAAAACGACAGATATCAAAGTAATCGATATAATAATCAACAAGAAAGAAATAAAACTCATCACAATGAACAAAGGAACCATGATAACACAAACACTAACTATAGAAATCAACAGTATCATAATTTCAGTAGAAACGACAGCAACTCACAAAATACACGGCGCACTTATAATAATCGATATGAAAGAAGGGATAATCAAAGCGCACAGTCCCGACAGTCTAGAAATTCAAATGGTCAAGAACCAATGGATACTTATAATACAAATTTTTCAGACCAAGCCTCAAAAAATTACCTTACTTAAAATTTAAAAGAGGTGATGAATCATTTTATTTATTGATAGATACAGGTGCTGAATTTAGCTTAATAAAACCAGGTGTTTGTGATCCTAAGTGGAGAACAAAGATTAGCGCAGAAGTTAAAGCCTTTGGAAAAATCTTTAAAAGTAATTATATTTATAAATTTCCATTGTTTAAGGAATTCGGTTCCTTCAACCCAAGTAAAGATTGCGAATTTTTGGAACTCGATTTTCATGATAGGTTCCATGGTCTTATAGGCAACAACATCCTTGATGAAATTAATTGTAAAATAGACTATCCTAATAGGGAATTAGTAACACCTAATGCAAAGATACCATTTTTTATTTGCAAAGAAGAAGAGGAATATTACGAACAAGTACAAAGGGAAGAAAATTTTGAAATATTAAACTGTCAAACGGAAGAAGTAAAAAACGATGAAAATCACTTAAATAATTTTGAAAAAATTCAGATTGCAAAACTTCAAAGAAAATACGCTGAAGTATTTCACAAAGAAAATGATAATTTAACATTTACCAATAATGTTAAACATAAAATAAAAACTAAAAATGACATTCCAATATATGCTAAAAGTTATAGATACCCAGAAATCCATAAAGAAGAGGTAAATAACCAAATCGACGAAATGTTAAGTCAAGGTATCATTAGAGAATCATATAGTCCTTATAATAGTCCAATCTGGATTGTCCCTAAGAAACCGGATAGTTCAGGCAGACAAAACTGGCGTGTAGTAGTGGACTATAGGAAGTTAAATGAGGACACTATAGAAGATAGGTTTCCAATACCTAATATAGATGACATTTTCGATAAGCTAGGAAAATGTCAATACTTCACCACATTAGACTTAACTAAAGGATTTCATCAAATTGAAATGGATCCTAAGGACATATATAAAACTGCGTTCTCGACAACTAATGGTCACTACGAGTTCTTGCGAATGCCGTTCGGACTAAAGAATGCCCCGGCTACATTCCAGAGACTCATGAACAATGTTTTAAAAGAATACATTGGCAAACTTTGCGTAGTATATTTAGATGACATACTAGTATTTTCTACAAGTATCGAGGAACATCTCGATTCCCTCGAAAAAATTTTCAATTGCTTAAAAAAAGCGAACTTAAAGGTACAATTGCAAAAATGCAAATTTTTGGCGAAAGAAACTGACTTTTTAGGCCATATAATTACTGCGAATGGAATTAAAACAAATCCGAATAAAGTAGAAGCGATAAAAAAAATTCCCTTACCTAAAAATCAGAAAGAGATCAAATCTTTCCTAGGTATTACAGGCTATTACAGACGTTTTATTAAAGACTATTCGAAAGTAGCTTACCACCTCATAAAATACCTAAAAAAAGATAAAAAAATAAATATTAAAGACAAAGACTACATAGAAGCTTTCAATAAATTAAAAACACTTCTTCAGAATGACCCCATTCTGGTTCATCCCGATTTCACAAAACAATTTACTTTAGTTACAGACGCAAGCAATTTTGCACTGGGAGCGGTCCTAATGCAGAATAACAAAACAATTGCATACGCGAGTAGAACCCTAAATGCACACGAGAAAAACTACTCAACCATAGAGAAAGAATTATTGGCAATAGTTTGGGCTACGAAGTACTTTAGGCCATACTTATTCGGGCGCAAATTCGTTATTAAAACTGATCACAGACCTTTAATATGGTTACAGAACCTGAAGGAACCTAATAGTAAACTTCAACGGTGGAAAATCAAGTTGAATGAATTTGATTTCAATACCGAATATATAAAAGGTCGCGAAAACATAGTAGCAGACGGACTTAGTAGAATAAACCCAGACACCACGAATGAAATTAACATGAATGAACATATCGAAATTCCGACGACAACGGAAGAAACTATAACAGAACTAAGAAGAATTTACGAAGACGAAGAAGAGACTATGCATAGTGCAGATAGTGATAGCACTGATTTGATAAGAATATCGGAAAAACCTCTAAACTTATTTAAAATACAAATGATAATTGATTATGCGCAGAAGAAATCAAATAAAAAGATAATTTTGTATAAAAATAAAATAAGGAATATAATATCAATTACTCGGGAAAGTAACCTTCTACAAACAATGCAAGATATTCTTCCAACTAAAGGGTTGATATCTATTTTTATTCCCCATCCGGATTTATTTCTGAAGTTTCAGGATCTCTACGTGAAATACTTTGCTAAAAATAAAAATCTAAAAATATTAAAATCAAATATACTTCTAGAGGACGTAACCGATAGAGAAGTTTTGCTGGAAAAAATAAAAAAGGCCCACCTTAAGAATAATCATAGAGGAATAAATGAGACATTCGAGGAATTAAAGAACTCAATTTATTATCCAAAATTACAGGAACAAATTCACAAATTTATTAACAATTGTGAAATTTGCAACCTGGCCAAATTTGATAGAAATCCCATACGTCATAGATTAAATATCACTGAAACTCCTAAAGTGCATAACGAACTTGTCCATATAGATATTTGGTACCCATTAAGAAACGTCATGTACCTTACAACCATTGACAGACTTACGAAATACGCAACAGTGGAAAAATTACAAGACAGAACTTGGATCTCTATCCTTAGAGCAATTAAATTAAGAGTTCAATATTTGGGAAAACCTAAAAAGGTCGTAACAGACAACGAATTAGATACAACGACAATAAGAGAATTCTTTAGAGACAATGATATAGAAGTTTATTTTACCACCCCATATAATAAAACAGGTAACGCAGATGTCGAACGTCTACACCAAACGCTAAACGAACATTTACGAATACTTTTTGCAGATCGAGAGTGCATCGACGAAATTAATGAGAAAGTTCAAAAAGCAATCATGTTTTATAATGCAACGATACATTCCACGACAAGGAGAAAACCAATAGACTTTATAAATAATATTCTGACAAGAGAAGAAGTAGATGAATTTTCAAATAGAATGAGAGAAAATAAAATCGACAAAATAAATAAAATTAATGATAAAATTAATAATAACGATTCAAAAATAGCTGAAAACGTTGTAAAAAATTACAGAGCAAGTAAATCTCAACCAAAATACAAAAAGCTTACCAATTATACTAGAGCGGACAATTACATATTAACTAATAATAATAATAATAAACTTAGGAAATATTATAAAAATCAAGTAAAAAGAAAATTCAAATACCAAGAGCAATAATAACGAAATACTGAAATGTTTCGTTACAGATATCGGTTGGTTTATTCATATTAATTATAAACACCCATGGAAGTTACTCGATATCTAAGGAAGATAAGCAACCTCTACCATCTATAAACATAAGACCTCTGAACAACAGCAATGGGTTTACAATAGTTAAGCTGGAAAAGAAAAACGTACTAAGCTCATACACCAAAATACTGCATTTAGTTAATCTCACACAATATAATGAAATTTTAAAAAAATTTGAGAATAAGACAAAGCTATTGACACTCATTAACGACAATTACCTTTATGAACTAATAAATTCGGAGCTAAGTTCACTTAAACAGAATTTACACACCCTTACGCCTTTTACGATTAGGAAAAAACGAGGACTATTTAACTTTGTAGGAAGGGCTTACAAATTTCTAATAGGAACTATGGACGATGAAGACGAACAGGAAATTTACGAACATTTGAACAATTTGGATAATAACGTTAAGAATTCTATTGATGAGAATAATAAGCAAGTTATAGTCAATAGAAATTTAATTGAAAACATGAAAAACATAGAGAACCACATTAACAAGCAACAAGAACTCATCTCACAAAATTTATATAAAATTCAAGGAAAAACTAACGAGGTAATTACTTCAATAAACTCATTTGATCAAAGTTTTCAAATTTATATAACACTCCTAAAAATCAATAAAGAAATCGAGAGATTTTCAGACATAATATTGTTAAGTAAATTAAATGTTCTAGCACACAATTTTTTAACAAGTGAAGAGATAATAAAATATAATATTTCTATTGATATAATGATGTACATGAAGACAAATGTATTGTTTAATGAAGGATTTATTATCTTCGTACTCAATATTCCAAAATTTTCAAACAAAGAATTTTTCAATGGTATGATTATACCCATGCCGAATAAAGAGAATAAGGAGTTGGACATGCAAATTACTAAAATTATTTTCAATGAAGAAGAAATTTTCGAGTATACTAATGACATAATAAAAGAGAAAAATCTTAAATACCATAAAAACCGATGCGTTCGTAATATCTTACAAAATAATGATACTTGCATGTATAAAATAAATCGTAATAAAGAGATTGAACAACTAGAAAATAATATGTTAGTTCTAAAAAACTTTCCAAACACAAACATACTGCATAATTGTAATTTTAACCTTTTACAAGTAGAAGGCAATGCATTAATAACATTCCACTTATGTAAAATCAAAATTGATAATTACGAATTTTTAAATGAGGAAGATATTTTTATGAACGTTGTTGAAATATTTGAGATAAATACTGAAATACCTAAAATTGAAGGAAATTTGACATTGGAAATAATACATGGAAAAACTATAGAAAATAGGGAACTAATTGAAAACGTATACTTTAAAAATCAAACTAAAGCAACAACAATCTCAAGTACTATAATCATTGTAATATTACTTTCAGTTATTTTGACATTGTATCTTATCAAAACTAAACAAACAAAAAAAAGTGTAAATAAAATTAATATAACAACTACTTCAAACAGTAATAATCCATTTGCCATTAAGTAATAAAAAAATTAATGTTTTAAAGAAAATTTTATTTCAAATAAATATATAATATATAAAAATATATAACAAAATTAATTTTATGTGATGTAAATTTCAGTAACTTTGCAGGGACTGCAAATAGCTTACGGTGGAGGTGTCACATAATCATGTCACATCATCCCACTGTATAGTACAATCATTCATATGTGGCTTGCGATCCACATGCACGCTATTATGTTACCATACATTGTAGATATGATCTGCACGTTTTGGTACTGTTGATACTGCTACATATGTACATACATACAAACGTACATATGGTGCGGCCAACACAATAAATATGTTTATTTTTCATTTCCTTTTCTTGAAATAAGAATCCACAGTCCAGCCGATTCATAAGAATCCGCTGCCCTGCAGACTTGCTGAAATAAATGCTGAAATGGCATAAATATAATAAAAATGTACATATATATAAATTGTAAACCAAAAATTGTCAATAAAGTTTTAGTTTCAACCTTAACTCCGTGATTATATACTTCAAGACTGTGCACAACAGTGCCAACTGTTTGATCTTTACATTTTTACTATTATCCTCTTATCCTTGATCTAGTTCCTTCATCATCTTTTACTTCTTTACCAGCATCAACTTCTCTTTTCCTAATCTTTTCATATACTTCTACTTCATTCTTCTTTCAATTTTTTTTTCTTCTCATTTTTTGGCTCTAACATCCTTCTAGTACATCAGCATTATCTTCAGTCTCATGAACTTTTCTCCATTGTTTTTACTCTTCTGCTCTTAATCTTCATCTTCGTTTCTTTTCTTTTCTTTTCTTTTCTTTCTTTTCTCTTCTTTTCTTTTCTTTTCTTTTCTTTTCTTTTCTTTTCTTTTCTTTTCTTTTCTACTCTACTCTACTCTTCTTTTCTTTTCTTTTCTTTTCTTTTATTTTCTTTTCTTTTCTTTTCTTTTCTTTTCTTTTCTACTCTACTCTACTCTACTCTACTCTACTCTACTCTACTCTACTCTACTCTACTCTACTCTTCTTTTCTTTTCTTTTCTTTTCTTTTCTTTTCTTTTCTTTTCTTTTCTTTTCTTTTCTTTTCTTTTCTTTTCTTTTCTTTTCTTTTCTTTTCTCTTCTTTTCTTTTTTTTTGTTTTTCTCTTCTTGTCTCTTTTTTTCTCTTTATTCGCTCATTTACCTCACTCTTTTCAAATTTCGTTTCTTTTCATCTTTTTCTCGTCTGCCTGCAATACATTTCTACATTAGCATTATATTCTTTCTCATGAACTTGTTGTTTTATATCCGCATACACTCATTTATCTCTCTCTCTTCTTTTCCTGATCTTAATTTTTCTCATCATCTTCTTTTCTGATCTTTTTTCTCTAATATCTTTCTACATCATCTACTTCCCCATGAACTTCTCTCCATGTTTTTGCCATTTTTTTGCTGTTCTTTTTTTCTTCCTTCTTTTTATCTATTTTTTTTTCTGCATATTCTATTCTTTTTTTACAGTTTTTCACTTTTTTTCTTTTTTATCTCATTTTTTCAATACACTTATTTGAATTTTCATTTAATGCTGAAGTTAGAAGTGCCTTTCTTACTTTGAAGGAGTCATAATAATTTTGAGAATTCTTCACTACCATTCAATAAATTTCGATTTCTATCAACATGTTGCTAGTTACTGCGAGTAGCAAAATCAAATAAAACATTCATATTTTTATTTCAAAAAATTAATACCTGAAAGGATTTCGACAGCAGTCAATGGCTAATAAAACTTAACACGTTTTGAAGTTTGTAGTAACTTACCTTAAGACTGTTAATAATGTAATTTAAAAATTTTTTTCACTTATGTTTAACTGTCATTTTCTGTTACTTTTTTTAAGTAGCTAAACAACACTCATGTATGTATATAACACAGCTTTTAATGCTGCAACACAAACTGTCCAATTAACGAAAAAACAACAGGCGTTGAGTTGTAAATCAAATGAAAACTTATGTCTTTAACGCCACCGCCGCCAGTACATAAACACTTAACGGTATATTGGTAAGCGCCAGTTGATCAAAATCAAGTATTACCTGTAGCTCACATACACTAAATGACCAAAAAATGCATAAAGCGTTTAGCGCTATATGCGGTCGCAACATTAACATGTAATTATCACCGTGTAAGGCACCTCATTTACGGATAGTTCTTGTGTCTACATAACTGATGTTTTGACACGACAGACACCACTGAAAATAAGGCATATTCAGTTGCAACATTAAATGGAAAGCTTAAACAGTAGGTGTGGAATATATAAAAAAAGCGTAAAATAAGTTTTTAATATATTGCTTCAGAGCGAAAAAATTCTACTTGTAATCTTTATGTAATATAATGCATAAGTTTTAATGAAACAATTTTATTTGATGTTTTTGTTAAGATATCTGAGTTTCGTTTTGACCAAAAGTACAGCAGCAATTTTTTTTTTTTATTTTTTGCTCGCTTGTTTGAGCTGTCAATTAATGTCACTGTCCATAACCGCAAACATTTAGAAAAAAATGTGATGCTGACACTGCATATATGCATTTTAATGTTGGTACATTCACACACACACAAGAAAATTCATCTGCCTGTCAATATTTTGCATGGATAGCTTTGGACTTTGTTGCTGCAACATCAACTGCAGCGCGCAGTAAAATTGATATTTAAATTAACATTCTTTAGCTGACATTTGAATAGTCAGTCGCGTCTGTTTGGTCCAAGCGATGCTGCAGTGTTGACTCAAAAGCTGCTAATGCTGATGCGTAAATAGTTGCGCTGTTTGTTTAGAATTTTTTTTATTTTTTTTATGTAAATTTTTAGTTTTTTATATATTTTTTCAAAAATGCAAATCATGTTTATTATTGTTTTGATATTCTGTCAATAATAATGCATTTTGGTACTGTCGATCGCAACACATTTGCGCAGGGCTGGATTAAGCCATCAGAAATTCAGGTTATAAAAGTCTCGGGTCTCGAGTGATATTAATTAAATTTGGTTTACTGACGTCGGGTACTATAGAACTGTACTAAATTCGACGAAACTGGATGAAAGGGCGTGGTAGCTACCACATACATAAAAAACAAAAAATGTGATTTTTAGTGAATTATTGCAGCATTTATTATGAAATTTGCTATAGGAAGTCTACTCGCTGTGATGTATGGTATCTTTGAGCTAAAACATAGAAAAATAACATCAATGGGCGTGGCATCTCCCATACAATTCAAATACCTTAAGTGTTTTAGTTACTAAGCCATGTCAGCAATCATAATGAAATTTGGTGTAAGCTGCGGCGTCTTCAAACTTTGCGGGGCCATGAGCCAGCGATTGGAAAGGGGCCCTTCTTAAATAAAGTCGTATGCGTAAAATTAAAAAGTTCGTACTACATATTCATGAGCTAAAAAAAAGTATTCATTAATTTCAAAATTTTTTCTATTTGCACATTAAATTGATGTGGTCGTAAAAACGAACTGAATTGTAGCAGCGCTCTAAATTTATGGTAGTTTAAATGTTCTATAATTTATTATATAACTTATAGAAAAGGTAATTAAAAACTTCAAGTTATTTAAGGGGATGTGGCTCCACCCTTAATGAAAAAAAAATACTGTCACGGCTGAGCCGCTATACCGATTTTGATGAATTTGGTATGGAGATAGATTGAATCCTGAGTAAAGATATTTTTTTTGAGTAGGCGGTGACACGCCCTAACAGCAAAATATGTTTCACAACTTAACTAATGCACCGATTTTCATGAAATTTGACATGGAGATAGAAAAAACCTTGAGGAAAGCTATTTATTTTTAAGTGGGTGACGCCTCCCACTTACAGGAAAATATTTTTTCTTAGCATAAATATTCGACAGATTTTAACGAAGTTTGGTATGGAGATATGTACATGTATCGAACTCAAAGGATGAGATTGATACAGGAATAGGGCAACATGTTTCATGATATTTATTTTTGAAACCACTGATAAAAAAAAGCTAATTTTTTGTCAGTTTTTTTCTTTTGTCACTATAATGGTTGAATTTCAACCACTGGGCGAACTCTAGTTTGTATAATGATGCACAAATTGATACTGAATGATACTGAAGACATTGTCTTGGACGATTTCAACATGACTCTTTGATCTAAGTTTTCATTCAGTAGTTTTTAATGTATGTTTAATGTTTGTTTATAAAATATTATGTACATAAAAGATTTGTTTTGAAATTTGGAAAATGTCACCCAAACAAGCAGTGCCAGATTAACATTTTAATGGGAGGCCCTTTGAGCTTGGGGTCCGGAGCTATAGTCTCAAAACAACAATAAGTCCCGTATAACTTTTTGTTTCATTCACAATGTGTCAGCGGATCCCATCCTTGGGCATAACAGGCTATTTTAATCCGGTGACACATCGTAAAAAAAGTTCTTATTCTGAACTACTCTAATGTACAAACAAATGCATATGGTGTTTAAGTCTATATACCCTTATTGCATTAATAATTTTTTTTTTTTTCATTGGGTGCCAATTGTTTGACGTTAAAGTGTTAATTTGAACAACACGAATCATATGGCTATGAAGAATTTTTCATCATCACTCTGTTGATATTATCACATTAACCTGTCAGTAATTTTCTTAAATATGCAAGGAAAAATAAATTGTACGGCATAAATTCAAGCCATTCATACAATTTCTAAAAACATTGCACAACATTCTCAAGGTTTACAATATTATTTCTGTTTTCTACATCACCAATTACTCTACAAAGGTCTAAACAAAAGGTTTATTGCTTTAAAGTTACTCACTTAATAGCATAGAATACTGCAGTACATGATTTAAAGGAACATATATATTTTTTTGTTCTACAAAGGTTTTCTCACATGCAAGAATCGAAAGTTCACAAATAGTAAAATATTCCCAGGAACTCAATAAAAAACCAAAACGACAACATGCGCTAATTAACTCCTTTTTAAGACGCTTACAGTCCATATATAAAATATGAGTACGTACAGCTAACTACTGTCTCTCCACAGCGGTACTGCCAATTTTCACACTATCTCATATTTTGCATCTGCCAGCAAAAACCAAAAATGGCAGCACAAAATGCCAATGCAGAATACGACGACTGGGTAAACAGAGCTCACTGCAAAAATGACAAAATAACAAACAAAGTATTTGCATCGAATATTGTGACAGCAGAGTTTACCCAGTTAAAACCGAACCGAAAGTAACTTCAGGCTTCAAACACAAAAGTTTTCTTTTTATGCCAATATAATTGGATAAATATTGAATTTGCCAGTTGACGTTCAACAAAGATGCTAAAGAAGCTGGGAAACCCAACTGAGTGCAGATCTTCACAGTAAGATATTTGCCAAAGCGCAATGGAATATTAAGTGAGTTAAAGCGGGTCACAAAGTACTTTTCGTGAAAACAAAAACGATACGTAAAGGTAAATCATAAGAACGAAAGTTTCAGAAAACTTAAGAAATTGTCTTGTTTTTTTACTTTTCTTCAAACAGCTAATATTTATTTTGCTATGTTAGCAGCGTTTAAAGACCAACGACTACTATTGTTGTCGTAAAGGACCTTGATATTGATGGAGGCCATCATTATCATCACCAACAAAGAACTCACCTATTGAGAAAGAAGTTTGTTTTAAAAAAAAACTTTAAGCGCAACTTACATAAATATTGATGTTTGCAAAATGAAGTGCTGCTATTGTTCCGATGGATTTCAATCGAACAATTTTTTCATCGTGCCTTACAACTCTACACCAACAATGCACTCCTTGAACGAAGAATCATATGTAGCTATATGTAGATATAGACAATGTAATAAAACAACAACATGGCAGCAGCTTGAGTAATGTGAAGGAAAGCTCGCTGATGATTTAAAAGGCAGCTCCCATAAAGATCCTATTTGTTCATAACATGCCGTAGAGACACCTAGAAGTATATATTTGAAAACGCAGCTTTGCGCTGAAGCTGCCACCTCATGACACATGTGCATAGCCTAACACGATTCCAAACGATTTTTGCTTATCTGTATCTGCTTCGATTTGATCTGCTATGAAGATGCCATCGTCGCCGAAAGGAAGATGACAAATAGTTGCCACAGACCTCCGAATCACTTTGGTTTTAATCCATGTGAGGTAGCACACCACTTCAATTACCCTCAACAACGCACAGCAGCTTTAACTATGAAAGAACCTAACCGAGTACATATACCTTTTTTCGGGTTGAGAAATTTCATCGGGGTCGTATCTGGTTGGCCATATTAGAGATTATAGGTATACAATAGATTTGGTAACACATGCAGCCAGGCTAACCGGACCATGCTAACCGGACCACGCAAACCTGAAATTACACTAATCAGTGTGCTTGATGCGCCAATGATTAGTCCGAGTAAAAACTATCACCCGGATCGTAAACAGTCTGCCCTATTAGAAATTCGGTCCGGACTCGGGTAATCTGATTAGGCCCAAACTTATATGTTTTACAGAATCTACCTCATTAAGGCGAAAATAGGTTCAACCACATCTACAGCTGAGCCTACATAGTTCTTGATTTGGCTAATCTGATCAGGGTTGCAGAAGTTTTTATAGGGCTTTCCATAAAAGAGATTAATGAGACTAGCCAGCTTCGGTCATTAACATAACCAACTAGATTTGTTCATGATTTGGCTAAACTGATCAGGACTAGACGAAATTTTATAGGGTTTTCCCAGGTAGGGCTGCAATATAGCTAATCTGTACCATACTGACCTGATCCGGAATTCCTTAATAAGTTTTCACTTTTAGATTCGGATAAGATTCTAACATGGCTGCGCGTAGTTGGTTCCGCTATTGCTAGCCAGATCCGGAACTAATTATGATTATGACAAGCCCTGCTCTAGGAATTCACCATTGCAAATTTTTACTTATTTGCACTCAGATTTTATACTATATCATTATGAAAAAACAAAACAAACGGGCA
The DNA here is from genome assembly GCA_963680825.1 of Meiosimyza decipiens. Classification (NCBI taxonomy): domain Eukaryota; kingdom Metazoa; phylum Arthropoda; class Insecta; order Diptera; family Lauxaniidae; genus Meiosimyza; species Meiosimyza decipiens. Next base: position 115,533,214 of record OY804258.1, on the reverse strand, counting down.
CTGCCTACATGTAATCACGGTGTAAGGTCAGTATAGTTGGTTTTGGTGCAGTGCGAGGGATTCTGAGGCCCCACAATACACAACCGAACCAGACCGTATTGATTCTTGGAGTTTAGCCAAAACTGCCACAGTAAAAGATATATAAAGTCTTATAGAAAAATGTCAAAAATTGAGCACCAAACTCAGACTTTTTAGCCTATAAAATTCAAAATAATTCCCCAATAATCAAAGATCTTGGTAATTTCATCAGTTCAGGCCAGAATTCACATTGTAAATGGCACATTGTTTTGCACTAGGCAATTTAATGTACATCAAGCTTTTTTTAGCTAAAACTGAATATTTATTTTTATTTTATTTTAATAATAAAAAAATGTTAACGCTGCGTTTGGTTTTCACATTTTTATTGCCATACTCTTCGACTTTTGACTACCTAACATTTTGCATCACTGATGCACGCCCCGATAGTCAGGGTTGCGAAGGTGCGCAAAGGGTCAACATTGGTAGGATCTGTTATGGAAAACAAAGTAGCAGATGGTGCGGCTAGATAGACATGGCAGGAGAGAAAGAGAGAAGGCAAAAATATTGGGCGCTGTTAACCAATATCACCGCACCTTAATAGTAGCATCATCATCAGCAGCAGCAGCAGCAGCAGCAGCAGCAGCAGCAACATCTAATGGCGCCCCAATTTACTACGTGAACCATAAACAAAACAAGAGATATGGACAAAAAAGACAGTCATGGAGAGAGATTAGCGAAAGGAGTGTTAGATTTGTAGCCTATAAAAGTAACTATTAATGGCATAAGCTATCTAGAAGATAGATAGACATAGACTACAGTTCAACTCCTACCGTTTATCATGCTAAGTGTCATCACTTTTGTTAGCGTACAATGGATTATCGAGCCATTAAATTGTCGCCTACGTTCAATGTATTCCAAATTCAATTTTCAGGGAGTTACTGCAGTAGAAATCCTTTCAATCCTGCTAGAAAAAAGCTAAGGTAAGCGTGCTTTGCTCCGTTATCTGTGTGAAGGATAGCATACGGAAATGGGGATATTCACATTGTCAAAATAGCTCTGGTCTACGGAGCTGGTTTTTGGTATTTGCTAACATTATAAAGGAAAAAAGTCTTTTTACGAAATATATTTTGCTTCAAAATATGATCTACTTCAACGCAATATGCTACAGTTACCCTATTTCTTTTGCACCAACAACTGATAAGCTGTGCTTGTGCCCATAGAGAATTAAATGAAAAAAACAAACGCCCACCAAAAGCTAAACCATTGCCGATGCCAAATCATTTGAAAGCCATGTGTATCTGCCAGCCTCTTGGTGCTACATGGAAATGCAAAATAGATAGTGACACAATGGTACACATACCCATACCATGCAGTCTGGCAATCGTACACATGTGGTAGCTTCCATAGTCTGTAGTTCTCCGATGGCGTGCAAATAAATTGTTCGTAGGTTTGTCATATCAATTTATTTTCTGCGAAACTTGGCAGCCATCTACCTTAAAAACCAAAAAAAAAAAAAGTTTCTTTCTGAAAATTTTAAAATGCGGGTGTTCGCTTTAGATTCCTGCGGCGTTTTGCGTCTGGAAGTTGAAATGAATAATGACACCATAAGACAACAACGTATGCAATCGCCAAAAAGCTTTTCGATTTCTCTAACCAACCACTCAGATGTACCATATTCGTTGTATCCAGCAGCGAAATGCTTTTCTAATCTTTTGCGAAACCCAGTGACATGTGGTGACATAAAGTTATCATGGACTATTTTAAAGGCGTTGCTTTTTATTGAAAATGAATAAATAGGAAACTGTTCTTGTAGAAAATTATGACATTTGAATCATTTGTTTCGAAAACGGATCTGTTCGCTTGATAAAATTATCCAGGTAAAGTTTTTTATTTTTTGTTATACAGAAAGATTCGCGCTTTCCAAGTTAAATATTTTAAATGCAAACTCAAATCAATACAAAATACTTGGCATTACTGCGAGCTTTCTTGGACATTTTTCATATTTCACACCTACTGTACACAATTATGCGGGTAGCACAGTATTCAAAATGATATTTAGCCTCATAACGTGTTAAGTTCCGATAGTGCGGTTTATTTCTCATTGTTTTTTACAAATGCTGTTTTACATTTTTGCGAAATTTTCTCACATTTCCATGCATTTTTCTCAGATATGTTCGGTTGTGTTATGAAAAATAGAAAAAGGTTAATTGAAGAAAATATTTTGTATTCTCTTTTTGTTTTAAGATGTTTTGTAGAAAAGTGAGTTAACTTTTTTTAATTTTATTGTGAAATAACTCCTTTGAGTAACTTTGCAAAACGACCACACGAATTCTGCGTTTAAGCCCTTCAAGTTCTTCAAATATGAAAGCATTTAAAAGATGATAATCACTGGAATTTACCAAACAGACAAGTGGACAGTTTATTCGGATTGATGGTTTCTTATAATAACATTTTTGTTGATGTAAGCTTACGTCACAGTAATCAAAAGCCTACTGCAAGTTAAGTAAGCATAAGAGGAGCAACGCCGTATAAAGATAGAGCTAGGTAGGACTCTAGTCCAGAGTTTAAGGAAATTTTACAGCTAGGGGCGTAACGTCGCCAACTAAAACCGAATTTCTCTTCTGAGAGATGTTCCCATATCTCATATTTCATTAAAATCATTCTTAGCGGCTCAGCAGTGATAGCATTTTTTGCTAATGGGGGGGTGAAGCTTCGATGCGATGCCCACTAAAAGCACAAATGGTCTTTAATGCCTTTCCTTAGAGTTCAATCTATCTCCATACCATCAAAATCAGTTCATTAGTTTGGCAAGGGAAACATATTTTCTAATAGGGGCGTGCCACAGCAAAAAAATCAACCAAATGTTATTTTATGGCAGTTGAAAACGTTTCACTTGACTATTAATATAATGATATTTTACATGGAAAAGGCACCGTTGTCAGATTTTAGCACCGGGCCCCGCAAATCTTGTTTTATCTGGCGCTGATGAGGATCACTCTCGATTGAGTCTGAAAGAATGTACGTTTTGATGATTGAGCTCCAACGCAAAAAGCTAGCAATCAAGGAAGTTAAGGGGTTAGAGCATCTATGGTCAATAGACTGATAAGACTTTTGTCAAAGAAAGTTATATTTATTACGAACGGAACTTTACTACAATTCCTCTGTTAGAAAAGCTTCTGGAATTTGGATAAGGATGCATATTCGATTAGATTTAAATATGAATAAAGGAGACACAAGTCAGTTTATTAAAGAAAATAAAATTAAAGAGAAAATTGTGCGATACCAAGTGCATCTTATTAGCGTCTACAGAATGTGGATAGTGACAAAGTTGCTGCAAAAAAGAATCCAAACCCATTTTTGTTCCTTGCTTTCAAATGGTAAAAACACTTTTTTTTTACATATTCACTATCCGCTTCACTTACTCTTTTAATGTTTTTTCAATATTAGATTCATATGATAACTATGATTTATGCTAGTACTTTCAAGATGATAACGAAAAGTCCATTGATTTATTATAAATGAAGTATGTGCTCCTTGGCTAATCCTTATCCTTAACATAGGTAATGAAAATAAGCCCAACACTTATTTCAAAAGCCAGTAACCTCATAAAAGTTATTTTTACAATGTATAAAAGCGTCATTATGTTCATAAAATTTAACACCTCGTAAGCTTCTCACCAACGCCTCTTTCTCTCTAACCAAGCAAAGATCGATGACAAAGAGTTACTAATCTTTACAACCTAGAGAACAAATTTAATTAGCAATGAATCTTCATAAAGCGTCAAGAAATGCATCCAACTCGATTCTTTAGAAACTTGAAAAAAAACGTTGCACTGCGACGAATGCAACAGGGAACAACTCAACAAAAAGCCAAGATCACTAGAACAACGCAGATTCTCAGCAGCGACAACAACAACGGATAGAGTAAAAAATATCGTTTACACATTTTTGTCATGGTTAAATATGAGATTCATGGTTTCCACAAAGTAATGCTGATGTTGACAAAATTACAGAGAAAAGTCGTACACAACTAATGATGATGGTGACGATGACGTTGAGTAGCTTCGCTCAAGTTACTCACTCGTAAAGTGAAGACCATATGATGAAGATCATAGATCATGATGAGAAGTTGTCTGTATATATTCAAGTTATACCAACTGTTAGTTCTAGATATGGCGACAAAATTTTCACGTTTCACTTTCATAACTACAGCTGGCAGACGCAACGTAGTATCATCAAGCTACATAAACCAAAAAAAAAAGTTCATGAGAATTCAGAAAATAGACATAGAAAAGCCGAACCCAAAATTATTAAACTTAAGCGCGTTGAACATGATCACCACCACCACCAAGCATTTACAGTCAGTTCAATGATCAACACCAAAGCTCTTGCACTTAGAGCTCAGTATTTTAATCGATGTGGAAACTTGACTGCGTGTTAATTAATTAAATGACAAAACCACAATTCAATATGAACATTCGACCAGACTTTGGAGCATAGATAGTTTAACCCATTTCTAACAGTTATAAGCTGAAGCTGAATCATCTATGGCATTTATAAGTTTTAAGATGCATTTAAAATTTGAATATCATAAACATGTAAGAAAAAAATTGTGCACAAAATAACATTATCGCGTCTGCCTCTTGACTAACTGGTTCTTTTGCCTACAAATTATCAGAATAGAAAAGGCAGCCGATTCCAATGTTGATTTTTTGAAGGCAGACGTTTTTGAGTACTTAAGGTGCAAATTTTGCTATGCAAAATTCCCTATGTTAATTTTTCGGTCCTTAATATTATAATTCTGGATTTTTCTAGCTGTGTCTGTGGGTTAAGTACTGTTTGAGACTGGGCTACAAAATATTTTTTGTCTTTTTAACTTATCTTTTCTCTGAAATATAGTTAATTGAAATTAACAAAGCTCTACATACAGATCTGCATAAATTCCAGTACGGCAGAATAACTGGAAAATTTAAATTTACGATATATCAGAGGAAAAAAAAAAAGAATTCGATGTAATTCAAATTGGCGTTTGAAGGGAAATGGTTAATCAATTGATGCTATTAAAAATGCGGCTGTGTGGACGTCTGCCTTTTGTATTTTAGTTATCTACACTTTGCACTTAATAAATAATCAGCAGCAGACGCGATAAAATAATTTGATAGTTTTTTTTTTTTTTTGCAACTTTAAAAACTATTTAAAAAAAAGCAACATTAATGGGTTAACAAACTATGTTTAAACGTTCAGTAAAAGCTTTGAACTAAAACTGCAACTACAAGTGGAGAGTAAATCCAATATTACTTTTCAGTTTTCACGTAAGCTATTTCCTCTACACAATCAGCCTATGTTATAGTTAGTAGCGCATTTTTAGTACGCGCGCGAATTGACAAAGTGTTGTCTTTGTCATCGTCCGTCCACTCATTAGTTTTGCGGTCAAATTATACGCTTGAATTCATTTTCCAGTTGGCGTTGGTGCTAGCTAGCTAACATAGCTGGTCTTTATAGGCCGCCGCTTTTGTCATGAGAGCTGTTGTCAGAGCGTTTGTGTCATTTAAAAAAGAAAAAGGGGCCTGCCTTTCTGCTCTGTGCACCCCTTATTTATGCGCTAATATGACTGCACGGGTATTCTAATCGCCAACATTATTAATGTATTCTGTCTTTCTTGCTGCTCGATGATTAATTGCAGGAAAATGCATAACTTCAAGCGGTAAGACTGACTGCAAATATGATCATAGATCAAGGCAACTTAAGAAAAAATGGAGTTTAGTGTTGTTGACTTTTATGAGCTCAAAACCGGGTCTTAAAATGATAAAGTTGCTTAAGCTATGGATATCTTTGAATAACGTTAAATAGGAGAAAGCCATAACTTTTGATTGATTTTTTTAAAGTCATTCATGGTGCTGGCATTGTAAGGCGTTAAGAAATTTTGCATTAATTAGATATATCGTCATGCTAGTAATTGAGTGTATAATTGATTTAAGGCAACGAACATATTGTGAAAATCTCAAATTTCAATATCTCAGATAAATGAGAACAACGTCAGTCGAACTTTTCCATACTTACATATGCACTGGGGCTAACAGCAAAGCAGGATTTATAAATGAATATCTTTGTTGTGTACACGCATGTATCAGCATCACCGGATATATATAATAACATTGTACGTATGGTATTTATATCTAGAAGAAAATTCTTGATATTGTTGGTTGCTATCTTTAGAAGAAAATAATATATACATTCATTGCCAAGAAATTGTTGCTGTCAAAAATTAGAATTTGCTGCATTTTTTGTTATTACTCGTATCATGTGACAAGCCAGCAATTTAAAAGTTGACAGTTGAAATAAATTTGAAGAAAAATATGAATAAAGAGCACCGCTTCTGGATGGCGCAAAATCCTCTGTAGTACTCAAAAGAAAATATTAGCAAGACTATTTTTAAGTAAATCTGCTTATAGTTTGAGATTCCGCCGTCGTTATTATGCTACCGCAGGGCATATTTAATACTTAAACATATCACATTTGCTTAATTCTAAATTAGATCACATTGATCTGGCTGCTTTACAGCTTTTTAAAGACTTCCAGAAGAAAATTCTATTTTTAACTAAACCGAGAAGTGTCAAAACGTGGTTTTATCAAGAGAGGAACGATACCTTGCAGTTATCTGTCTTTGAATATCTCGTAATTTTCCTGTGGTCTGGAAATCATATGAGAATAATGTCGAATTGATGCCTAACCTGACTACTCCATTGTTGTACTAGCTTGGATTCGATACGTGCCGAGCTCAACGCTTTGATAGCGGCTGAGCTATCGGAAAAAATTGTTATCTGCCTAAAAAAAATCTGAATCAGATAAACGGAAGGATTGGGAGAGTGCTAGATCTTCTATAACGCTTACTGCACACTCCATCTTAGACGCATCGATGAATAAAGCCATCTAACAATTTAAGTTGAGAGTGCCATCTTCGCTCCAGAAACCTGAACTGAACATTTTTCTCAAAGCTGCGTATAGCATGTAGTCCGTTGGGAAATATGAAAATTCGATTGACAAGGTATCGAGTATGAAGAAAATATCTAAATTGATTCCAAAATAGAGTGCTGGCTACCCTGAGCTTAATCACTTTGCACACAGCAATTGATTTGATAAAAGAATTGGAAGGTAGCAGTTGTTAAGGGACATTTAGGGCTGCGTGTGACATGATCTCATAGCCCACGTCACACCGACACAAGCAGTCCTTTGCACTTACTCTAGTTTTGACTAATTGTAGCCCTTGACAACTAAACTAAAGAACTGTAAGTGTGAATTGGACATACTACAGCCGTGTACATCCAAAGCACCATTTTTGGTTGAAGACTCCAGTTTTTAATAAAAATTTTCTTAAAACTATTGAAAGCTAAGAAGGCTTCCTTGCATCTCAATGGTACCTTTTGAATTGAGCTTTGGATCTATTATGACTCCTAGGTACTTAGCCGACTTAGCAAGTGAAAGAGCTTGCCCTTTAAGTCGGGAAAAATGAGAATTGGGTATTTTAGTTTTTGTGGAAAAAAGCATAAAATCCGTTTTCGTTGAGTTTACCCTTAGACAATACCCAGTGGCCCAAGAGTATACCTTAGCTAGAGTTTTTTGCATGATGTTGCCAATCACGGCACGAAACAGGCCGAATCAGTTGGTAAACACAAATAAAAAAAATTGTACAAAATTTCTTTAAGTGATAACATTTGTGATATATCACTAACAGATGCTGATATATCACTGCAGTCGTTAGCACTAAAGTTTGTATTCCTCAAAGCTAAGGTCATACACCCTTTTGAAGAAAATATAATTAAAAATCCTGACTTTTGATTAATGCTGATTATTAAATCTACTTAAATAAAAAATATTTGAAGCTGAAAATGTTGAATACTTTCCAAACAGTGATCGCACTACTTTCAAGCGATCATACTTACACAATTATACAATGAAGACATCAAAATTGAAACATACCTGAAAATAAAGAAAGAAGAACTCATTAAAATTACAATTCAAAGCATATTTATGTACTTGCACTAACATACAAACTACAATATTCATATCTATGTAACTATAATTGCGTAGAAACCTAAAGTTGCCACTCCTCGGGCCATACAAATCCACAGCATAACATCTTCACTCAGTATAGAAAATCCTACGCAATTCCTTTATATTATTGATTGGTTTATCAGTTTTCTCATTTTCTCATAATCAATATCAATGAAAATAAATTTTCTAAAACCATTTTTCAAGCCTTTAAATCCTGCTGCTGCAACGTAGGCGTGCGTCAAGTCATGAAATTGAAAAGCGTGGTTTTTTCTCCGCGCAAGATGGAAAGTGGAGGCCACAAAAAATATTCAAGAATTCTAATTAAAAAAGTGAGATTCATACAAATCAACAGCAATCACAACGTGGACGTACAATAAAATTGTGATTAATTGCCCCAAGATCATCAGAGCAATAACAACAATAGTACGTAGCCGTACCTACACTGACTATGTATATTTAACTGTCAATCAGTGTCGGGGAATAAAAGTTGACATTTGTAAATTTAGATGTTGCTGTACAGAACATGTTCATTAAATCCGTAGTTGTTGCCGCAGTTTAAGCTGTCAACATGACATTTAATTGTTGGGCTTAAAACTGCGTAGAACGAAATAACGAACAAAAAAAAATTCAAAATCCTTTTTCACATACGAAAAAGGTGCCATGGTACACAGAACAAAGAATTCTTTGATAAATAAATTTAAAAACACTTCCGTTGACAGCACAAACGGCAGCAGCAGCAGCAGCAAAAGACAATAAAGAACAGCAGTGGCGCGTGCGCAATTCTAAATTCATTTCTTTGTGTTGTGTCGTCGTCGTCGTCCACGCAAAATCCTGCTAATGTAAAATTTAAATTGCTGCTGTGTATTGTGCAAGGATTTGCAATGCAAATAAATTCGCAATTTAGCGATTTTGTTAGACAAAACACACACTGGCGTTGTTATGTCTGTCACTGGAAGCAGCTGTTTGTTGTCATGTTGTACAACAACACTGAGTTGTCAGCTATATCATGTCACCTTGGACATGAGCTTTAAATTGAGTTGTTGGTTGCACAGTGCAGAAATACATAGTTGTAATGACATTTTAGTTGGAATATTTGACTTTTTATGATGTTAGCAAACATTATGAATATAATGAAACTTTCACAAGAAATGTTTGATACATCTCCTAATTTTGCAAACAAAGTTTTCAAAACTAAAATTTGAGATATAGCCAATTCTTGCATCAGTAAGCGATTCCAATATAAAAAAACTCTTTTTTTTTTTTGACAACAAGCAAATCTATCATTGTACTCGTGCACCAAGGCTGTATACATGAACTCCTTCCTCAAGCATGCTATAACTGTTCACAAGTGTTATTCAATCATTTGCGCAATTCTTGGAATTTTTGTCGCCCACCTAGTCGTCAATTCTGACGCGACAAAAAAAAAAAAAGAAAATAGAAAACAACCCACATCACACGTGCACTATCACATTTAAATATTTCACTTCAGTGTTGGACAATTTTATAAATTTTTTCAGATTTAGATCTCGCGATATTGTGAAATATCAATATTTCGGGAATGCCATATGATGCGGAAGATTTTTACAATTTTCCACAAAAAAATTAATTATCCAAGAACTTATTCATTCGTCATCGTTTTCTATAAAAAGTGAGTTCATTTTGATCGCCCACTCCTTACAAAGTGATTCTGTGTGGTTTGTTGACTTCTTAAAGGTATTAATTAGCCCTATTTTTTAACACTATTTGGCTGCTTCGAAATTCTTGTTATTACAACAGCGCCATATTAAGATTTATCGGAGTCCAGAACTAAAAACTTGAAACTTTTCATATACAAAATTTAGAAAAGTTTAGATGGCCAAAAAAATGTCATTTGTACAATATACGTTTATGTTTTTGCTACTCAGTTTCCCACAAAACATGTTGGGAGGCCTCCTCTTTGAGCTCGGGGCTTGGCGCTATGTTTCCCCAAACGTTACATTAATTCCGCACTGAGTACTATACTCTTCAAATGTGTATAACAGAGGCTGATACAATTTTACTGGCATACAAAACCAGTATATACTTTCAGAAAGATTTTTGACACGCTGATTACATGTCCGAATTCAAAATGGTACCATCACTTCAGGCTTTTAAGATATCCTAACCTAGAAGTGCGAAATATAGAAGTTTTAGCTATATTTGAAGTTGTGGTTCAATGAAATTTTCTCCATTAAATTTGTTAAAGCAGCTGAAAGTATCACTCTTGTTCCTAAAAATGAATTTTGAATCCTTTGAAAAACTTTTTTGTTTTTTGAGAAATCGTCTGTTAAGGAAAAAATGTTTTACAGAGACAATGTGTACATTTTCAGGAAAAGCGTAATTTCAAGTTGCAGATAGACTATCAGAACATATACATACGTGGAATTAAAACAAAGTTACAAAACTATTTTACTCTAACCGCTTTATTTAAATTTTGTATTTCTGTTTTCAAATTCGTAATCAGTAACTACTAAGATCTGCATAATTGGCGGGAATTAAAGTATTTCCAACTCTTCTTTGAGTCTTCACCAAATGCTACTCAATTTCTGAATACGTCGAACTAATTAATTTCAACAGACAATTCCTTGGACAGCATATATTCGAACAATATAAAATGAATTTTGAAGTGAAAGAATATCTGTTTTTTCCAGTTGCTATAATCAGTTTTGTGGCAACAAATAGCCTCGTGTTGTAATATACATGGAGCAAAAAGCGTATATTTTTACATTAAGGTAGAAATATCTCGAAAACGTGCGCATCAAAAACTCCCCGAAATATTTAGTTTGGTTACTTGTTTAAAATTGTTTTGGTCTATGAAATTATGGTATCACAATAAACTGAACAGTTTAATTTCTACGCTTTGCAACACTACTTTCATGCAATGCAACAAATGCCATCAAAGTGTTAAGAAAATGCACTAGAAATAATGTTGAGGGCATAAAATCAAAATCAAACCATTGCAGACCATAATTTACAACGTCTACAGTGGACAAAAGGCACAATAATATAGAACTTGCTAATGTGCATAGATGCGATGCAAAAGAGAGCGATAGAGATAGAAAGAAAAAGTACTTTGGCACGAAACGGACAAGACATGCGCTGATTTGTTGGTTGCTAAGCTATAGAGACACTCACTAGACAAAAAATGCTCAAGTTTAAGAAAAATTTCGCTTGCTTGCACATTTACAGTTACATTGGCTAAAAATGACTTGTAGGCAATGCAGAAAGTTAGCACCATATAGCCCATTTGGAACGTGATCACTTGCTGTTGTTGCTATTTTTGTTATAGGTAGACGCTGTTGTGGTACATAGCTGTTGTAACTTCAATTGATTTGAACTTCATGAACATGTGCACTGTGAACACACCCCTCGAAGGTAACAAAACACGAAACTGAAAAACTTTTTTTTTTTTGACGGCTACCATATAAATGCGCGATGGTCTTGAATGGAATGTTTACGTACGAATGTGTAAGATTTTTGTTAAGAATTTTGATTAGCATCAATGTGGTATAGCTCAAGTATTTAGTGTTACGATAATGAAAGTACTCGTACAAGTTCATATTGATTATTTTTTTTAATTTGACTTCATTAGTTTGTTAATGTTATCTGAAAAAATAAAACCTTTATTTCGTCCTTGAGATTATTGAGGCTTGGTCAATAAAACCTAACCTTTTTTCTATTTTGTTCAAAAACTTTTTTTTTAAGTTTTTACAACATTACGAGTAAGTTGATAGCAAGCTTAACTCCAAGCTACTTTTAATTCACATCTAACTAAAACAAAAGTAAAACATCATGTTTTTATGGCATATCGCCGGTAGCCTGTCAACAGCATATCTAGCATGACGAAGTTGTATGCTCCTATACGAAGCTTCTGAATTTGTTACGTTCAAAACGTGACATATTCCCTTGTACAGAATTTAAAATTAATATCGGCATTAAATAATAAACCATAGAAAAAACAAACAAAAAATTTGTAATTCGAAACTAAAATGTGGTTTTTGTGATTACTGACATTTCGAATTTTTTGCAGTCATGCTTAATTTCCATAAATCTCAGTTGACATCATAATGCAACTCATGCTGATTTAATTTATTTTAATATATGTATATATCATCAGTTTTGTACAACACTCATAATGCAAAATAGTGAGTTTTCGTGGAAGTTGAAATGAATGTAGTGATATAGGAAATCGACTTTTTTTTCTAATAGCAAGGTGTTTAATTTGAGAACTTATTTTGGTCATTCAATCCTCATAAACATTACTCCGATTATACTTTTTTATATTTTTCTTTCATACCCAACCAATTCAAACAGTTCCATACCAGCTAATGGAGCAATATAGCGTACTACGTAGGAAATATCGAAGCAAATAAAAGAACTAGAAACTTATGAGATGTTTGTTAAGCACTGCCATATGGAAAAAATTGGTGAATTTGGGGACTGTAAGAGAATATGGGGGTGCTTTCTATAAGCTAGCGTTGGCTAATATAAAGCAAATGTTCTGAAATAGAAAGCCTGTTGAAGTTACAGTTTTGATTTGTGCTCATTGACATACAAAAACAAAATTTTGCTGTCAAAAAGTACCAAAAATTGTTGTCCTTTGGTTTAGAGCAGAGATACATAGCTCAAATCTTTTTTAGCTCTTTCAGCTCCAGCTGTTTTGAACTAGAACCAATTTAATTGTTGGTCATTGATTTATAGCAGTGTAAGATATTCTGTCTCCTTTGGGCAACTGCGGCATAACTTAAGCAAGGGCTGCGTGAATGTATACTCGTCGTGTCGACATGACTCGATTTCGTTCGACGCACACATTGACATGCATCTGTGTAGGCTTGCCTTATGCTGATTTAGAGCAAGGATGCATAGCTCCAGGTTCGTTCAGCTCCTACAACAATAACAAAAAAATATCTTTACGTTTTTCGAGCTGAGTCTTTTAAGTCCGCAACCATCGCTGGCTTTTTATTAGTGTAATTTTGTCTTTAACGCATCGGCTTGTTCAGCTCTCGCCGTTACTTAAGTTAAATAATTTTGGTTCGCTATCTTCGCAAGCTTTTTGTTTGTGTAATTTTGTCTTCAAGGCATTTACTCAAATTAAACAATTTCGGTTCGTTATCGCCACATGCTTTTTGTTTGCATAATTTTGTCTTCAAAGCGAAATGTAAAACAGTTTTGAATATATTTATTAGATTTCAAGTCAATGAGGTTCTTTAACTATTTGTTTATATTTTCGTTTTATGCTAACAACTAATGTCATTAAATGTATACATTTTGACGATTATCGGGATTTATACATAATATATAAAAAATGTATTAAAAAAAAAAATTATTGTATTCGATAAGATCAATCGTTTTGCTATATAAGTCAGTTATGGCTGATTCGTGACAAAAAATTGATTTTAAGAACATGTAGCTTTGAAAATTTTTATGTTAGAGCAATTTTCCTCGAAGCAGTTTTAAAGATCGACAAGTTTTCAAAAAAATTACACCAACAGAAAGCATGAATATCAAATTGTTTGCTTTTTTAATATAAATTTTTAAGCACTCTGACTATAAAATGCAATAATTTAGTACATACGTGATATTTTGAATAAACAAATATTATCAATATTGCTAAATTAAACTAAATACGAAACATGCAACAATAGCCACACAAAATCAAATCAGCCATAGCATTGGCCATGATCTGAATTTATGTAACAACATTTTTTCCTGCTGCATCATTTTCTGCGTTTTATTTAATCAATTTGAAGGCATTTTATTACATCACATTGATTTGCAGCACGCCGCTCTTTTGGGATTTTTTTGGGACTTTGACTGTTTCGATTCTATGCCAAACATGCGCTACCCATTGACCCTAATCTCACTGTGTCGTCATAGCCAATGTCTACACGTTGTACATATCGCTACGCTTTGTTGCATCCAAACGTCTACTGCGCTGATAGCTGCCGCCCTGTTTGTGCGGTCCTACATCATGTGGGAATTCGTTGCGGTTTTCATGTACGCGTACAAATTTTCGAAATATTTTCCTCTTACTTGAGACTTTTCTTTCTCAACTGTGTTATTTTAGGAAATCTCGGCATTTAATCTGCCCTATGCTGTTATCGAGATATTATGCATAGTACCTACTGATCTTCATTGTAGAGTTCTACGAGTAGCCTTCGTTGTCGATGCTGTAATTTGTTGTGCCTCATCATTGCAACTAATTTGGTTTGATTTATGTAGTCGTTGATTCTATTCTGGGTATCTAATGTTTGCGTTAATCTCTCTTGTATCACTGGTGATTTCTTTCAGATGTTTATAATTTTTATAAGTTTTTTATAATAAGTGCATTGGGATGTAATTTTTAATTGGTTTCTTTTTAAATTATATCACATCATTTTTGTTTAATTGATTTCTTGTGGTGAGTTGTGTTGCAATTGTTGGAACATAACGCGCTGATGCTACTCAACTGTGTCAGTGGGGCTTAACGTAACAGATAAAGATCATTTTTAGCTGTTTTAACTAATCCATAATAGTTTTGGAAAAAGTAACACACTTTTCATGATAAGATTTATCTTAAAAATAAAACTGATAAATAGACGCGATAAAATTGTGAAAAAATATACATATTTTTAAAAACGTTTAATCAATAAAAATAACTTAAGAAAAAATGTTTTTAGAAAATTTTTTAAAAGGCTTAAAGATTTTCATATACATAAACATAGTAAACGACCACAAACATATATTATTTCAGAACGGTTAGAAGAAATTTTGGTGTTTGCACTACATGCGCCCATTAAGAAAATATTGTTCCCACAAATTTTAACATATATGGGAACAACTTCACCTACTGCGTTGGTCTAGCTAAGTCTGTCTGTCTTTAAATCTGTGGAAATCACGATTACATGTAAACAAGAGATAAATTGATCAAATTCGACACAAAGGCTACATGTTCACTTGTAACCCGAGGAATTGCTATTGGAGAAAATCTCAAACAGGAAGGATTAAGCCAAATTTCAAAAATTATATCTCATTAGAAAGCTTTATTATTTAATACTTAACAACAATATCCATACCATGTTTTGATATCATTTTGCAAAGGAAAAAAAGTAAAACGCTTTACTGAGCGCGCTATTTAATGAAACGTTATCCTTATAATTGTAAAATAAAAAGGGCAAAAAGCAGATGCGACTATGGGTGCGGCACCTCACATACCAACAAAAAGTTTGAAAATCTTTAAGAAAAATATTTGCAAACTTGGTATAGAAGTCGTTTGATAGTAAAAGTAAGCAAGAGACATAAAAAAATCATTACATGCCAAAGATTACACCCAAACTAAATGTTTTTCCATCAAGGAAATATTATCTACTTAGGTTAGGTTAGGTTAGTTTGAAAGGGTCGCTTACATATGGCAAGTTTTACTCGAAGGCAGTTTGCCCATTATAGTCCCCTCTTTCTCCTCAACTTATCTTATTGAATGGAGGCGAACGACTCAGAAGTCTTGGTGAAGCTGAGGATGCTGGTGACCTCCAACTCGGCTAGTTCCTCAAGACCAACGAAGAATGCATAACCAAAATATTCGTTTCGTTTTCTCATCAGCCTCTAGCATTTGCAGAGCAATTTTTTTATCAGATCATCTTCTTTGTCTCCGTAGCTTCTGCAGAACTCTCTGAAAAGGGTACCATATTTGGCGGCAATAGTGCCAATAACACAGTGCCCCGTCAGCACTCCTACAACAGCTCTGCTGAATCTTGAGAGAGTTTGTGTATTTCCTAGATTCAGTTTAGGCCACATGTATCGAGAAGTTCTGCATCCGGCGGTAAAGTCCCACCAACTGTTCGTTTCTTTCTTGGTTATGCCCTTTATCCGATAGTGAGCTTGTTGATTTTCTGGTTATTCTGATCCTATTTTGGCACATTCGTCAGCTTTTTCATTTCCGGGAATACCCTTATGACCGGGCACCTAGCAGAGTTTTATAGTATGCTGTCAGATTGAACGTAGTGACTCCCTGCAGTGTTCTACCTGACTGTTCACACATATGAAATAGGGAGTAAGCTCCCTGTGCCATATAACCTGTACAGCTTGGTTTATAGCATAGCTTTCAGCTTGAAAAAAACACTGCAGTAATTGAGTACATCTCCATGCATGTATTTTCCGAGTAAGCACCCGCTCTTGCGCCAAATTCTATCTTGGATCTATCGGTGAAGATCGTAAGCTACCTTCCTTCCAGAACGGAGTCAGAGTAATGTCTATTTAACGAGGAGGGTATTTAAATAGAGAACGTAGCCTTAAGAGCGGTTCTCTGGACTTAAATAGTGTAAATGCCAGTCGTCTTCTGAAAAAGTTAGAAGAGTTCAGAAAACTACATTTTGTACTTACTCTGGAAATCGTAAAGCACCAAAAAAACAAAATTGTTGAAGCACAACTAATTAAACCAAGTTTTATTTTATTTCAAATTACTCCATAAATAATTCAATTTTTTTTGCTGTTTACACTCATTTAAATGTGAATGATTCTTAAAAAAAAACAAAAAAAAAAAACCAGAAATATGGTCTGTCTACAATATGTTTCCAAATTAAGTAGAGCATATCAACTCAGCAGTTGTCTGGCTGTCAGGCTATATGTATGTAAATATGCGTTTAATTTAGAAGCTTTACTTTGATATCTTCAAACGTTAAAGTTTTTTGTTTTTGTTATTTTAATTTTTAGCTGCCAGAGATTTCAACGTCATGTCAAATCTTTCACTGATCACACCGTGTTTTTTTCAGAGGGTGTACATATAACTACGTAGTTAAGAATTTAGTAGGAGTTTATTAATTAGAATACAACTAAAAATAGATGTACATATAGGCGGTTATTTAGGCTTTTAGCAAATGAACCAAAATCTGATGTCTAATTTTTTTAAGATTTTTTATTCAATTTAATCAAATTTTTCATTAATTTTTTCCCACTAAGAATCAATTCAAAACCAAGCTGTTTAGTAGTGAATAAAATTTAATAACACTATTAAATTTCAGCACATGATCTCAGCCACTAAAGGCATTTTACAGCTTTTGTGATTCTGATGCTTGCGATTATTAACCCTAATCCAACAATGTTTCAAATAACACCTTTCAAAATTTTTAATGCTTTTCTTAATGTCTATGTTTATTGTTTTTCACTTTACGTTTACTACATTTTCTAATTGTTTGGTATCATAAAGCGCATTTAGTGCTACATGCTGACTTGTAGTGGCTGCAAACAATGTTGCACAGCTCATCATATTTGCAACAGCAAGGAGGCAACCATTGTATACACTTTATTATACCTTGCAAATTACTTAAGAGATTATCGCCGGCTTAAAAAATGTACCGGATGATTTTTCGATCTTATCAAAGTGGTAACAACTTTGCTCAATGAGTACAATTTGAAGATTTTTTAAGTGATGAAGTGATAAATGAAGTTTCAATTTTAAAAACGTACAGTTCTTTGAATTTATTAAAAGTCAGTTCATTTAAATGCGTTCTTATCAAAATGGCAATGTATGGACAAAAGTACAAATGTACTGAAGATGCCATAATTTTGTATGATATTTTGTTTGAGTTGAGCGTTGATTCTTCTATTTCCAATAAAGTTTCTAAATGAATATTCGTCGTGTGTGGCTCTTTTATTTCCTATTAATCACAAGAAGCCCGATAACATTAACTACCATATATTTTATCATTTAAGAAACTTTTAAAGTCACAAAAAATGAATGTTATGTTTTTTTATTACTACTTCAATGTCAGAAAATAATTAATGCGTAGTTAGCGTAGTGCTATAAACTTTTGTAGTGTCCGTCCACTGGCTAAAAACCGCCAATTGACATTGAATTTTTTGATATAAAATTCTTTACACCCGTACGTAATTACATTAGAACACAATAACAATTAAATGCGGATTGCAGTTGTTTTTAGTAACTTGAAGATTCTACCATACCTTTCGGTAAGTTATTTTCAATTCTAAAACTTAAACTGTCGATATGTCCGCTATTGAATTTGACATTTGTGTAGATGACATTTTAATATAAGAATGTGCTATCTTCACTTTATCAAGAAAGAGAGTAAAAGAAATCCTTAGTTGATGCATCAAACAGTGCGGTTTTATTTCAAAAGGACTAACGAGTGTTTCAAAAAGATTTTTGTCTTTGTTTCTTACACAATTTTCGTTCATATCGTTTTCCTTGAGTGTGCTATCGGTGTTTGGAATCTCTTCCGACAGGTAGGAGTGGCAGTAAGTTACGAGGCCGACTCACTAAGACCAAATTTGATCCATTGTGATATCTCTTAATCAGTTATGGTTCCTTAGATAGTTAATAGTTACTTGGATAACTGTGGTAATTCTAGAGCCAATACAAATATGAAACCGGTAATGACATCTAGCGGTCGATAGCCGTATATGTATGAGCTTCCGAACCGCACCAATTGTCTTAATTGTTCATTCTGTCATCTGTCAACAATATTCAGTTCACAATTTGTCAAGTTTCATACAACAACGCATTTTTTCCGCTCGTAAAGATGTCGAATTTTGTGCCTGAAAACTCTCATTTGCGGGAAGCATTGATTTTCTGTTTCCATTTGAAGAAAAACGCTTCTGAATCGCATCGAATGCTTGTTGAAGCTTACGACGAGCATGCTCTTGGTCGTACACAGTGCAATGAGTGGTTCAATAAATTTAAAAGTGGTGATTTTGATGTGATAAATGAGGAGCGCGGCCGGCCACCGAAAAAGTTTGAAGACACCGAATTGCAAACATTATTGGACGAAGATGATGGTCAACGTGTGCTTTTATTATGATCTCTTTCCTTCATTATAATCAAATGTATCGTCAATCTGGTAGAAATTTAGGTCTTAGAATTTTACTTTATCAAACTGGTGTTTATGAGTAACTATACGAAGTCACTATCACATCTGTCCCATAACGTAGAAAGAAGAAGAGGTGGTTTTAGTATTTGTTTGTTACGTAGTGCCTTATTTTATCGCAAAAGACATTAAACTGGAATTAGGGTCAGTATGAATTTTAATATAAATCCTCACTGAATTGAATTTAATGCTTTCAAGTGTCATTAATAAATGAGTTTTTGTAGACCGATTCGACAACGCTACAAAAAAACTATTTATAAAAAAGTTGGAGCTAGGGCCTTTTAACTTATCAGGGCATACATATTTACGAGATCTTCTGCTTGAAAAGGATAAGAGATGTAACAACGTCACAAATTGGCAAATGTACCTACATCACAGTAGGAATCCGTTACAGGACCTGATAGCCGCCTAGATTGATTCAAAGTAAGGAGTAGTTTTAAGAAATATTTAATTATTTTAAGAAAGAATAATAAGAAACTCAAAAATATTCGTTTTACGTATTAATAAAAAAAATGTACCATCGATTTTATCCGGCTACTTTGAGAATAACAATATCGATGTAAAGAAAAACACAATTTTGAGCATACATTTCGATTTCGAATTTGAAGAACCATTGTTTTCGAAAATGGCCAAAAATGGCGTTTTTGACATAATCATCGAAATCAGTTGAAGTTAAGCGCCATTAGCGACGGATTACCAACCGAGATCTGAGTTCAAGAGAGTCCTCGAGGAATATTAGGCTAGTTGCTAGGAGTTTAAGACAGGACAAGGCTCTTTTGATGTTTCCATGGGATTCTTTCCCATATTTTGTGCGTTGTACGCGGAAGGAAGTATTTCTTTTTGGAATAACCTCTTTTTTTTGCTATCAGTATGTTTTTTTACATTTTTTCCAAATATAAGTTGTCCCCTTTTTCCTCATACAACTTTTTTTTAAGTGGAGGCCCATTTCTACTTTTTAGCCCTGGGCCCCGCACAATCTTAATTAGCCGCTTCAACTATCATTGTACATTAGATGTGAATTTGAAAAACAGCATTGCCTGTGAAATTGTCAGCGTATTTAGCATTTTTACATAGCTAAATTTTACGCGACAACTTTATATCCTTCTTTCAATGAACGACACCTAACATCTATTCCTTCATTAAATCCAAGCACTACTCTGCTTCTGCAGTGACCCATTTTAGTTGGTTAAAAAAATTTATAAAATTCGAAAAATTCTTAAAATCAAGTTGAACACTTGCGTGCCTCGCAGATTTGTATTGTACATAAATATTTGCCTATGTGTGGGTATACTCAATTAATAAAAGCAACAACAATTTATATTGGTAGCAATTAATTTTGACACTTTACCTTATGGGGCGCGTTTTTAACTCAAAAAATTTTTAGCTGAGCAAAAACCAAAGAAATCTGTTTACTAATTGCCGCGGTACCGAAAACATTTCATAGTTACACCTCGACAGCAGCAGCAACAGCTGTGGCCACTTTCAGTCGCTGCACCCAAAGCTTACAGTGTTTTAAGCTGAGATTGGGATTTTTCCAAAGCTTACAAAATAATTTTTTTTTATTTTTTTTGGAATTTTACTCACCTATGAAAACAGATTTGCAATTAAGTATTTATGAGTGTTATTCCATTTTTAAGCACAAAATTTGTGATTTTCATTTGTTGCCATTCAATCGACTTAAAACTATTGACCAACAGTATTATTGGCCGTCCAGCTTGCCGGTTCGGTTATTGCACCCGTTTAAACACCATACCAAGCCGCGCAATAATGCTTCAATTGGTCTTTAAGCCAAGCTTTAAGTTGAAATTAGTTATTGCGTCGTATCAACGGCGTGTGGGTTGAATTGATATTTGCAAACTACTTGTAATCGTAGAAATAATCAAAAAATAATAAAATGATTGACTTTTAGTGCAAATAAGTTGTTATTCTTGCTATTATGATTACTGTTATTTTCTTAAGTATCTTAAATAATGGGTTATTTTTGTGGCAATTTATCTTCCGCATGTTGATTTATGCTGCGGCAGAAATGAAGGTGCGCTAATTATTTTTCACTTTGGCTTAAAAATTTATAAGAAAAAATATATAATAATAATGAATTTTTATTAACGATCTCTTTTATCTAAAAATAGAGTTGTACTGCAATCGAAAGACAATTTGTTGTTTAAAATAATTCACAAGTCCTAACAAAATTGTTCACAAACTTAAATTTTACTTCAACATAAGTTTATTTTCAAAGACATATTTATGATTAGAGATGACGATGCTTAAGCTAATTAACCCAAACGCGCAGTTCACATAACTTATATTTTTTAGAGTTTTATAAACATCTGGCAACACTAATATCACCTGACATTTTTGCTCATCCCATATCATTTATTTTTATACTGTTCACATTAACTTGTTCTCTATTGGATTTTTTTTTTGAATTTCGTGAATAAAATTTGCGACTTTGGTCGTAATTCCCCTAGGCAATATTGATATTTAAATAAAAAGGTATGTACAGTTTTTTTGAAATGCCCAGCTAAAACTTTCCTCACTTATTTTATCTTTTACAAAAAAAAAAGTTATTCAAATTAAGCACAAAACTCTAACCCTATGTTTCGTTTTGTGGAATTGAAATTAATTCCCAACATAATTGAGTTTTCTATCATATAAATTTTGCATATCTAAATATGTATTATCATTCAGCAAACCAGTTTAGTTAGAGCGATAAGATAAATCAACATAGATTACGCTATTTAACAATTTTACCGCGTGTAAAAAAAAGGGTAAATTTAGACGCGTTATGGCTAAGGTTTCACTGTTATTGCTAATATTTACATATATAGTACATACATACACGTATGTATGTCATATATAGCAACGTACGTATAATCTAAGGCCTTCTAAATAACTTCGATTATAGTGAGCGCCACCCCTATCGCTGAGCCCTATCAATATGAAATTTCAATTGTGAATGCCATATTTTCTAATAATTCTGTAAAATATCAAAAATTTTTGTTTATTTTTAAATACTCAAATAAGATATCGAAATGCGGGTGCTCTGTATGTTGTTTGGTGTTTTTGTCAAAAAGTCACATATCAACAGCCATAAATTTTAATAATGCGTTAAAATTTTAATTGAAATGGTAATTTATGCCTTTGACGTTAGGCGAGCTAGTGGTATTGAAATCAAAAGGGGTGGCAACTCAGCATTGCGTTGTTTTGCTATAAATTAATATAAATATTCCAAGGGTCATGGAGAAAATCAAAAATTTGCATAGTTAATTGTTAGATTTTTTTTAAGTCACTCTACCGAAACAGAAAAGTAATTCAAGAAATGATATATTTACGCAGACTAAGTTTATTAATGTATTTATTTGGTATGAACGAATAGTTTTGAATGTTAACAAACTTTGGCAACAATTTATTCCCCTTTTTATAGAAGTACATAAACTAACCCCTTTCCAATTTGTTCAACCCTTTTATTGTTTTAGCTGTGAAAACAAAAACAGTTTGAGCCATCCCTTTAGTCAATGTATCATACTGCTCCATTTCAATAACAAATATGTGCATAAGTCCTTTGATAACAAAAAGGAAGAAATCTGTGTACGAGAAATGAGCATTAACAAAAAAAAAAAGAAATATATATATATATATATATAAAGATTCTATTTCAATATAGAGCTCTTTGCACATTTGTTGCATAAATATTTATGTTTGCACTCGATTCCATTTCATTTCATACTTTTATTGTTATTTGATTTCCATTTCAGTCAAAAGTCTAGACTATAGAAGCTGTAGCATAATTTTGCAATTCTGTGCCAAAAATATGCAGAAAAATTTTAGCATTTATTTTTTTTTCACAAAAAAAGTTTTGTATGTATGATGTATAAAGTTAAAGTTTAATTTTACACTCCATAAAATTTAAGTCCACATTTTGTAAAACAAAACTTAAAACAGAACTAGTAAAGGTGTTACCTTCGGCCAGGCCGAAACTCACATACCCTACACTGCATTGAAAGTACTTTTTAAATGGATGTTAAAAAAATGTTGAAGAGGTTGAATAAGTCGAAAATAATGTAAAAAGGTTCAAAAATGTTGAAAAGGGTTGGAAAAAACTGAAAATGCTGAATATATATTATAAAAACCATCGAAAAAAGTTAAAAGAAATTGAATAAGTCGAAAAATATGAAAAATGCTGAAAAATTAATAAGAGTCAAAGAAAATGTCGAATGAAATTGAATGGGAACAGGTTGAAAGTGTCGAAAAAATAAGGGAAATGTTGAAAAAAATAGAATAGAAATGTAAAACACGAAATATGTCACGCCCACTTATCCAATTCCGCCCACTTTTGCTTCAATAAATGATATTCGTGATTGACATGCACAAACCAAATCTTAGCACAATAGCTTGTATAGTTTGCGATATGTGCCGTAATTATTCTTAAAATTTAGGGCGGTGACACACCCACTGGTACAATACAGTCTGATTTTGATCCAAAAATAGCCTTTCAAAAACAAACCTCTTACACCAAATTTCAGTATGATTGCTCATATATTTCGATAGATATGCCACTTAAGTTATTTTAATTGTATGAGAGGTGCCACGCCCACTGTTGCTATTTCAAAAGCTTTTGATTCATATGTACCTAATACCCAGTAAACCACTTACATCAAATTTCAAATCAATTGCTCCAATAGTTCACTTAAAATAGCACTTACAACTTTATGTTAATGTAGGAGGTGCCACGCCCACTGATGCAATCTTGTCTTATTTCATTTGATTTCAAAGCTTATAGTAACCGACACCTCCACTCAAAATTTTATGAAGACTACTCTCATAGTACACTATCTATAGCATTAAACGTATTTCGCTTATATGGGAGGTGCCACAACCACCGGCACTATTGTGTCAAAATTTTGCAAGAAGACACCTTTTAGCGAGTATATCTCGTTTTATAACGTTTATAAATATTGTAGGCTGTGCCACGCCCTTCCACGAAATTTTCCAGAATACTAACGAAACTTGTATTGATGACTACTTTTAGTGGTGTCATCCCTAAAATTTTTATGAACATTTTATGTGCCAATTTGGAGATATACGAAATTTCAAATTCTGCCCATTTTATCCGCAATTCAAGACTTATAAGATCTGCATTCGTGTACCAAATTTCATCACAATATCTTGCACGGTTTACGAGCTATGGCGCTATGAAAGATAAAATTTAGGGCTGTGCCACGCGCCTTTAAGCGCCTTTGCAAGCTTTAAACATAGCCTAACCTTAATGTTGTTCTCATATTCACCAAATCACCAAGTTTCATCAAAATCGCAGCAACTTTTTCAAAATGGACTTGGGTATATTTACATAGAGTATGGGCGGAAGGCGTGGCCGTTAACCGATTTCGCCCATTTTTATATGTTAGGAGCTTGCAAGAAGGTTTGACCTGTGTGCCGAATTTCATTGAATTAGCTTGCTTACAGACAGACAGACGAAAAGACAGACAGACAGACGGACATAGCTATATCGACTCAGGTGGTGACGCTGATCAAGAATATATATACTTTTCCATACCTGCCACGACCCCTTCTATGCGTTACAAACGGAATGACAAATTGAATATACCCTCCGTGTAGGGTATAAAAAGAATTTTGTCTTTGATTTGTTTCAATTTTAACTTCGGTTCCCAAAAAGTCTATGCAAAAAGGAAAACATATAAGAAATTCTCATTCGGGCACTGATGATTCCATTTAGCAATGAATGAAACTAATATGATAACAGTTATTTGTTGTTCTGTTAGTGTAATATTTTCTGGTGTTATTACAAACTAAGGACTGTCCCAGAAAAAACTTGCATTTTTTATTTTTTTTATTATACTATACGTGATAATCTTATGACGTTTAATATGATGTACATATAACACTTGAAGATAGCAATTCTAACGAAAAATATGTCGTGCAAGCAACAAAAACTCCTGATTTTGTCTACATACTTGCAAAATCCAGAATTAAAATATTCAGCTATAGCAAAAATAGATATCAGAAAAAACTGTCTTTACGGTTATTTCTAATTATTAGAAGGCTCTACATATTTCACGAAGAAAGGGTTCAGGCAGTAAACCAGAATTTTCTAACCCAAAGGTAGCGGCGAAGATGAAGCGCCTTTTCAGGTAAAATCCTAACACCTCAGTGCGAGATATGGCGGAGAAAAGTAAGCTGAAGAAATATAGAGTTCAAAAAGTACCAAACTGTTCTGATGAAAAGCAGTTAATGGCTCAGATGCGAGCCCGAAAATTGTATGAAAGGTACCTGACTAAATATTATTGCTGTGTTATGGATGACAAATCTTACATTAAAACTTATTTTAAGCAGCTACTTTGCACGAATATTATATATCACCGAAGAAAGGGTATGTGCCTAGTAAATTCAAAGAAAAAAATGTCTAAATTTCCGAAGCAATATATGATTTGCCAGGCCATATGCATCTGTGGTCTCAGAAGCAGCTTCTTTGTTACGCAAGGCACAATTAATTTCAAAGTTTATATTGGCGAGTGTCTCGAAAAACTTCTTCTTCCATTTGTTCATGCACATGAAGGTACCGTGATGTACTGGCCTGATTTAGCAACCTCTCTAAAGCTACGATGGAAAGGTATCAAAGTAAAAAAATCAATTTTATACCAAAAATAGCAATTCCGCCCAACTGCCAAGAGCTTCGCCCAATTGAAAGATATCGGGCTCTTATGAAAAAAGATCTTCGAAAGAGTGTTAACACTACAAAAAACTTGCAAGACTTCAGATTTAAGTGGAAAAAATCGTACCATACTGTCGATGAAACGACTGGACAAAATTTAATGACGGGTCTTACGAAAAAAGTAAGAAATTTTTATCAAAAAAAAATTGTTACTTAGTTTTTAGTTATTTATATTCTGAACACTAGCCATTATTAATAAAAAAGGAAAAGAGACCAAAATAATTACTGGATATTTTTTTATAACTAAAAAATAAAACGTAAGTTTTTTCTGGGCCAGTCCTTAAATGGACGGTAAGCTCAGTAAAATAATTATAGACTGGTTTCTGTTCCGGCACATCACAAAGCACATCACTTTTGAACTATTTATGGAAAAAAAAAATAGTTTTCATTTTTAAAAAAAAATTAAATTCGATTTTTAACCTGATGTCGAAAAGAGAAAAAATACCGAATTTTTCGATTCTTTCCGAAATAAAATTTTCAAAAATGGTGCCATGTTGCGAAATATTTTCATTATTGTACATTCCTTTACATAAAAATGTAATGCAGCATATTTTCGAGCATTTATATTCGAGAATGGGGTATATGATTCTATATTTTTTATATATATTATAAGCGACGTCATATTTATTACCATGTCAAATTTTATAAAGATCAGGATACTCTTTCTAATTTGGAGTAGATTTTGTTTGGCATTAAAGTGCTGTGCCCCCATCCCACCACCGACTCAATTTTTTACTCACAATGAACCAGAGAATCAAGTGTTGGGATTTGTGTTTAATACTTGTTATGCTCTTTCCAGATATCAATTTCAACCCTGGAAAGTCATCAAGACACTTTTAGCGGAAACCCCATTGATGACTTGAAGAAAATTAGTTTTAGTAAGCAAAAAAATCCGGAAACGGAAATAACAGCATAATACACTTGATAACAAGCAGCTTTTTGCAATTTCTGCATGATTCACCATAACGGGGGGATGATGCGCTTAAAATTTTCTGACGGCTTTTATTTTTTGCGACAAAACAAGTGAGTAACAGAACTTAATATTTGCTAAATGGGGGAAAGTTTATTTTTGGCATGTCAAAATATTTAAATTTTTAATTCGTGATAGCAAACCAATTTCGCATTATGAATCACGCAATAAATTCTAGAACTTTTGATTAGTTTACAAACAAATTGAAATATAGTGACTTAAATTAATTTTAATTTAATGTTTTGTAAATATAAAATATTGACCGAAAAGTTTAAAAATAAACAAACATTAGCAGAACGCCCACAGTTGAGTAAATGTTTGGATAAAAAAAAGGTTTTTTTTAAAAAAAAATGGTTTTGCTAAATGACGCCATTTTTTTACAAAAAAAAAAAGTACTGAGCGAAAACGACTTGTATGGATTTTTTATTAATAATTATTAATCGTCTTTTTTTTTTACAATAGCAAGTTTTACACAAGTTGTTTACCTTCAAAATCTACAGACTAATAAATAACATAAATTATTGTTATTAGATTTTAATGAACCGTAATTAATTATTTAAGGAAAAAATCAATAATCGTTTGCATTTAACTAGCAATCAGAATGAAATTGGCAATAAGTAAACTTTAACTTAAGAAGTCAATTACAATATTAGTCATGCCTACACTGAAACCACAAAAATGATTTTTTTTTCTTTAAATTCTTATAACGAAATGAGCATAGGATATAAATAATTTTTAATAGCATGATGTCAACTTCTGTGAATTTTGTTAAACAAATAAAACGTGATTTTTATTGAAACTTCAAAAAGGCTCGCAAAAGTAATTTTAAAACCCCCTGCTGTTTGAATTTCGTGACAAAATCTCATTGCAATTCCATATAATTTTTAAAACAAAAGCAAATTTTTTTTTGTAAAAAACTTCTTTACAGGCGCAACAAGAGCCCTAACTAACCAATAAAGCGCCGGCTTAACAAGAAAATGTTTTAATTGCTGCGAGCAATGCATTGCGCTCATTATAAAGCCAACAACAACAATCAATAGGGGCAATAATAAGAACTACACTTAATCTAAAAAGAAGCAGCATTAATGCTGCAAATTTAACCCTCAAGGTGCATGCACCTTCAGATGAAGTACGAGGAAGTGGATTTCAGAAAATGAATTAGTAAATCTAGCTCGTAAAATTCAATCAAAAATATCACGTGCACTTCCTGCGTTGACGACTTTGTGGCATTGGCATTATATTTTGCTATTAGGGGTATTTATAGTACATAGAATTCGAAGTAATGTATTTAAAGTTAGTTTATTTATGAGTACATTCAATAATAAATATGGATTTTGGCAAAGGCCATCGAGATGCATAAGACAAAAAATAGCAGACTAAAAGGTCGCATGGATTAAAAAGCCACTAGAAAATAGATTGAAACTAAAAAGTTGTATACGACTAAAAATGTGTATATGACTAAAAAGTCGCATGAGACTAGAAAATCGTGTACAAGAAAAAAATTTAATTAAAAGTTACTCAACACTAATATGTTGCGTTAATTAAAAAGTCGCATAAAACTAAAGATTATATAAAGAGTATTTTATGACCAAAGAGTCGCGCAAGACTGAAAAGTCGTATTAAACTAAAAGTTTGTTTGCGACTAAAAAAAACTGAGAAGCCTAGTAAGTTACATAAGAAGTAAGACCTGCTAAAGATTATAATAGTGTCTAAGGAAAAGTCGCATAAAGGCAAACAAGTCACATAAAACTAAAATATCGCAAGCGACAAAAAGTCGCACAGTACTAAAAAATCACATGAAACAAAAAAGTAGCAAACAATAGACAACTTCTATAAGACTAAAGAGTCTTATATGACTCAAAAGTTGCAAAAGAGTAAGAGTCGTATTAGACTAAAAAGTCGTATACGACAATAAAACCACATGCAACTAAAAAGTTGTAGAGGAGAAAAAGTCACAGAATCCTTAAAATCGCATGGTACTGAGAAGTATTATAAAACTAAAAAATCGCATCAGACTACAAAGGCCGCATGAGACATGAGACAAAAGGTAATTGTAGGCATATTGCTTAAAGTTATAAAGGGTGTGACCAGTTTTGGTCACAGATTTCATTTTATGTAAAAAGGAACAGCTTTTCATCGCAAATTTTACTCTCGAACTAGTGTAAGATCCGAGAAAAACGCCGTAAAATACTGTGCCTTAATGTTATGTTTGTCAACTCGACAATATGAACTTTAGCTGAGAACCAAAAAAGCTAGCCATCAGGCAGAGGTATATCGGGCGCCCGGCGCAAAAAACTTATTTGCTGTCCCAACCGAAAAAAATGTCGTGTTTTTCAACAAAAATTTCATTTACCTCACCAAAAACAAATGGTACTCTCTTTTTACATTCAATAACTCTAGCAAAATGAGATCTATTTCACCAAAACTTCGAAAATTTCTCATTCACTAAAAAAAAGGTCCTCATTTTTGACTTTCAAAAAACCCAGCAAATTGAGATATATTTCGCGACCATTTTGCCGCCCCCCAAGCCCTGCGCTCGAGGCGGCCGGACGCTCGGGACCCCTAGGTACGCTACTGCCACCAAGCTACTTCAGTATCCTTATAATTTTCTTCTATCGTTAATGTATTATTTTTTAAGGCCAATTTTCTGATGCATACTTACAAATTGGCATAGGGCTTTTAGATTGTTTTTTTCCAATTTTGAAGAAAATTTAGATTTTTTCCAACTTTGAAGAAAACTTTGTTTTTTTCCAATTTTAAAGAAATCTTTGTTTTATCGAAAAAAAAATAACGTAGTAATTTCAGACGGCACATTGTGATGATAATTCGCACTGTTTTTGTCCCTGTTTGTAGAGAATTTGTGCCGGAATATGTAAACAATACCAGTAGATTGACAAATAACAATCTACTTAATCCAACAGCTTCTAAATACTCCTATTTTTTCTTTTACTTTTATCCTTTTCACGTAATCACTTGCGTATCAAATGAGTTTTGTATTTTGATTGTATTTCATTTTAAATATTTTTCCACTGATTTTAAATATCAACCTTTTTTGTGCTTTGTACCTATGTATACCATATATATGTACATATACTACATGATAAACAACTACACTACTGTCCCTTATATTTTCCTTTCTTTAAATGGTATCTTGTATCTGATGAAGTTATCTTAAAAACATCCTGCAGTTACCTGTCAGATTGTCGTTTATGATAAGGCTGCGCAACCTTTTTTTTTGTTTCCTTTACCGATCCTATGTAAATGCTGAGGAAACATTTTTCTTTATCGCACCTGCCTTGCCATTACCATTAGACATGCGGAACATTTAAATGTGCAGGATCATTTTTCAACATCCTTTTCCAATAGTTTTCATCAGTTTGCTTTCATTTACTATTGTACGGCTAATAAATAATTGATGGTATGTCGGTGTCACGTGACTTCTATGCTTAGTATTTTGTCAAATGAACACATCTTTACATTAAGGTGATTACTTCTTTGAAAGCAAAAATGAAAGTCACTTTATATTTGTCATTTGCTCAAAGTTAAACATTAATCATTTTATCACCACTGTTTTTTAAATCCATTTCGAGGACATCACGAATCATCGTCATAGTGAGTAATGTCACATAAAAAGTATGCGATACCATTTTGCAGTTCATAGAATTTTGTTGCGCAACACTTCGTATATCTTATCATGTGCTCAAAGGTCTGATCTTTCATTGACGACATTATCAATTATAAAATTTTGGTTCAGAAAAGAGAAATCCAAAGTCGTCATTAAAACCGAATAAACAAACAGAGCACCTTTCTCTTTACTTTTTGAAAGCGAACTCGGAAAGCTTTTTCGCTCTTTTCATTTCGAAAGAGAGCTACGCCTTATCACGTCTTGCATAAAGCGACGATAGGTAAAGCTTGTTGTGCCTGTACGACTGCATCTTTCTCCTGCTGGGATCTTACATTCTGTGTTGGATGTTGAATATCGTAAATATCCATTTAGCCTTGAGTGACAGCAATACTTTCTAAAGCAAGTTGTATGCCCACAAATATTTAAATGTTATGAAACTATACTAATTTTGAACTTAAGCGGAACCTTTATCCGATACAAAAAGTTTTAGTTAAATGTGTAACGTTTTAAATGATTTTTCAAAAAAAAATTAATTCCATGAAATGATTTTATTTTGGGCAATTTTCCTAGGTATAAAGAAACTTTGCGCCGGCCAACACAAGGTTGCCAAGTGAGCCGGGGACCTGATAGGATCAAATATTATTGAAATATCCGGGAATCGGACGATTTTTGTGACATGGATTTTAAAGTTTTGTTGAACGAGCCATTTTTTCCAACTGATATTGAAGTTTTTGTCATTTCATAAATAGATTTTTTTTTTACATAATCCAACAAAATGTACGCGAAGCAGAAGAAAAATAAGCCGATATTCCACTTACAAATTATTACGAGCTCGCTCAGACCTTTTTCGTTAGAACAGTGGAAAGGCATTCCAGAGCAGCTTTATTTTAGGACAAACAAGAAATCACAAAATGTATAGAATGGCGGAAGGGCATCGGTCATGGATAGAAGGTAAATTCAAAAGAGAATTTTAATTTAGAAATCAAAGTTTAAGGACTTTGAACGAGAATGTCAAATTTTTATCTGATGTAGCGTTGCCAACCTCATGTTATAATCTAAGGATATTTCACTGCTAATGGAGTGGAATATTTGGCGGAATGACGAAGAAAGAGCTCATCTTAGAAGAGCACGCTCTGCCGTCTGGTCTAATATTAATAAAAGAAAGATTTGTGAAGCAACAGAAAAAGGGCTCGAAAAATACAAGAAATTTGTGTAGGGAATTCCTAGGTGGAAGTTTTGAAAAACATAACATGGTCGCCACAATAATCTGATCATAAGGCCAAAAGAAAATATTTAGAGTACATTTCAAACTTTTGGCCGGCAATTTATATAACTTGAAAATAAATAAAACTTTACAATTGTATTTCTTTGGCCGTAACATGTTTACTAAAAGTGTTAATTTTTTTATATACCAAAAAATCAGTTGCTTGGCTGGCATTTTAAAGAATTTAGCGCATTTTAAAAGCAAATATAACATAACGGTACTTTAACTATAAAATGTAAAATATCTAAATGCTTAACCGTAAATAATAAAGCACAATGCAACGTGAACAAATTGTGCAATTTGTTCAATAATAAAAATTGTGTTCACACTTTGTACGCAAATTAACCTCAATACTACAGAGAGTAATTTTGTGCATGCCATGGGTTTTCACACCAGTCTTTAACACTTTGTGTTATTACTTTGAGTTTTCAGCGCTACTTAAAATGAAAATATCTCATTTGCCTTAGTGTGCATTCTTCGCACTTACCAATTAGAAAATGTAAAAATAAAGGAAAAAACGAAACGAAAGAAAAGTCGACTCAAAACATTTTTTTTTTTCTGTTTGATTGAGCCCCTTTAGCAATTTCCCATGCACTTTCTTCCATGTGAATGGTAAGGAAATACATCAACAGCTAATGTCATAACAATTTGTTAATGTCATAACATATGACAGCTCATGTCATTTTGGCGAAGACATATGTGCAATGTTTTTCCTTAGACTATGGTATAACTCTTAACAGAAGAGGGATTAGCAGATTAATTTGAAATGTGGCCACAGCAGTTGAGTTGGGAAAGGCAGAGAAAAACAAAATAGTAAAGTAAAGAAATAACAAAATCGCTATCTTTGATATTTAGTAATGAGCAAAATGCATTGAAGTTTCTGTTCCAGTGAAAGATCAATTATTAAAGCTCAGAGAAAACACCAGACATTCTAACGTCAAAACGTTTGAAACCTAATCAGCAGGTTTGAAAGAAGTGGATTAATAGGCGATCTTTCTAGACCATTTGCCTCATGAGCAAAGTCAGCCAGAATGTTACAACTTGCTGAAATCCAACATTCAGGAAATAAAACCTTGCGTAAGGTTATCGGAAATGCTGTTGAAAGAGCAGAAAAATTAAAAAAAAAAGCAAATTTTAGGAACTTCTGTTTTCAAAAGTTATTTAATTCAGTTCAAAAATATTTCTTTGAAATCCTTTTTGCGGTATCCAACATAAGATTGAACACTTTTTATAGAGCATTTGCAATTTTTTCTTATCTGAACTCATCTAGCATTATTCCGGCTCTAATGAGTCAACGATTGATCCTCTCGAGGAACGTTGATGCCAAAACACTTCAGTCAGTCATCGTTTATGAATTGGCACACCAGTTTAAACAGAAGAAAATATTGGACGTGTACTTTACAGCATTGCTGAAAACCCAGAAACATCAACTCAAAAACATGCCAACCCGAACATTTTCATACAGCTTACAAATGTTACGGGCAATGAATCCAGAATTTAAGGATAAATTTTAGGTTTATGAGAATTAACAAAAGTCTCAAAGCGACAGCTATTGCGAAGCTAATATCGAATCTATAATCCCTCTACTTTGAAAAGAATACCAAATCAAGCAAGTTACTGGTTTTTAATATATATTTTTTCAATTTTGTGGGCGTAAATGAAATGAATATACGTTATACATATGGTCTAATAGTGTCAAGATGCACAAGATTCGACTTCTAATACAACCGGTCGTAAGGTTGATTTTATCTTAAGACTTGGCTTATTCAAAAGAAAAGTCGTATTATCTGAGGGTTCTATAAGCCTATTACCAGTAGTTTGTATGAAAGTGTATCTCAAGAATCGATACTTTTTTCCATTCCTGTTCATATTCCAAAAGTGCATTCAACTGCGTAAAGATCTTTATGTAGTTGAAAACCTCAATATGTGGATAAAGTTCTAAGTTTACTTGGAAATCATTTTGTTTACATATAAGTACAATTTGTAATACAGAATAATTTTTGCATAACTTTGTTGCTTCGAACTATATTTGTTTACCAAACAAATGAGCACAAAAAGGAATTGAAAAAAATAAAACACGTGGGTTGTAAAAATCACATTCAATTAATTTCTTAAGTTACTGAACATATACAACATTTTCTTTCATTACTGAAGTGGGATTAACAACTTTGAAAAGCAGCAGCAGAGTTGGTATTACTTTTTATCATTTATGTATAATATACATTGTATATATTTATATATTTTTTTTAATTGTAATATTTCTGTAGCTTTCGTTACAGTTTTTTTGTTTAATATTTATAGTAGGCTCAGTGTCAAATAACCTTTGTGTATAAAATGAAAGGTTCTCGTGTCTCTTTCTCAAATAATTGCTAGAAGATAAGCTTTGCTGACTGGCAAAGTGACAGTCTTCAATCACATCGGAAAAAAGTGACAGTCAGCAGCCTCGATTTTGGAGTTGACATTAAGTAGCGTTGGAATTTTAAACGGTTTATAGCTTCAGCTGTAACTCGTTAATTGTTGACTATCGCTGTGGATCGGTTGGATGTTTGTGCGGGTAAAAATTAATTAAATGAATTTAATTGGCTTTCAATTTATCACTAGGTTAAATGAAATGTGTGTGCTGTACGCACTACTGATAGAGAAAGTCAATTTTTTTTTATTTTTTGTTTAGTAGAAATTAGATTATGCTCAATAATGACAATTTAAATGCTGAGGTCAATAAATTGATATGGAAATAAACTTTAAGAAATCTGTGAGAATTTTAAACTAAATTGGGTTAAGTGAGACAACAAATAAATCACATCTCATCGAGGGATATATTTTGAATTCAAAATAAATATACTACGAAACTTTTGGATTAAGCTCATGCTTAAAAATAAAACTATACAATCTTAGATAATCGGTTACTTACTTAAAATGCTGAAATCAGAATAGCTTAAATTACATCCAACTCACCTAAAAAGAAAAGAAAATAATATAATTAGTTTTGCAATATAAAAAAATTGATGTTTTTTTTTAATTTTTTTCTCTGTAAGCTACGGAATTTTTTTGTATATACTCGAATATAACGATTTCTTTGGATTCACTGATCGGATCACATTGATCCGATATATATTTCTTATAATTCAAATCCTGGAAAAATTAAACTGATTTTGATTCTGCACCCACCATATTTTAATAGATGTTGAAGCCGCATACCACATCATAAAGAAATAACAAATTCTTATATTTTGCATATGCTGTGTACTGTACTGTGCCGTATGAAAATAATTCTTCAGAGCTGTTTTAAGACTGCACCGGATTCCGTCAAGTTAATGCACTGTCAAGTGATTTCCTTAACCTTATGCTGGAGCACGTAGTCCATTGTGCAAAAATAAAGAAGAAAGTCACTCATTTTTACAAATCCGTCTAGTTAAGGTATGGTGCAAATTATATTAAGATCATTACTGTCCGAAAAATTCGATAGTATTGATGATATAACGAAACTAAATGGAACTGATTATCAATGAGGACCAAAGTTACTATATGCCCTCTAGTAACAAACCAATTCCTAACTTTGCGTAAATTTCAACACCACAAACAGCTTAATGGAGATCCATTTGGAGTAACATTAGGTAGCCGTGTTGGTTAACTCTGGACTCGAATATTGTGCCTCAGAAAATGTTATTAAAGTAGTGCTGCATAAAACATTTTTTTTGTTCTGTATGGAGCCGAGTGCTGGAAGCTTTTGGGTCTTTTTAGAGAAAATATGAATGTAGTTAACAAAGTGAAAATGCATCGACTGCATTAGTTCGTATGCCCAAGAAGACTCTTGTAGTGAAGGATGTTGACGGGATAATATTAACCTATTGAACTTTTCTCTCTAGTCTGACATGTGCTTACGCAATCATCTAATATATACAGAATACAATTAATTTTCAGAGATAAACTCATCTTTAAAACCAGATGACTCCAAAAAGCAAAAAATTCGATTTTTTCGTTTTGCGATTAGCTTAACGAAATTTATTATCTTATGCCCCGAAACACAAAAAAAAAACTCAAACATCACAACAAAGAGGAAATGCAGTAGAGTCAATTGCGTGTAAAAGTGGGGTTAAGTTGCAACAAAACTGACAACTACTCAACAATAGCAACAACAACTGCTGCTTGACCACACTTACAACATAATCGGCTTATGGCCAAGTCAAACTTCAGATACTCTTTCAGCGATGTGGAAAACTAATAAAACTAAAAATGCAAAAAAAAGGTTTTCTTAATAAATTCATTTTTTTTACGATCAATGCGGCAGCTAAGCAACAATAACAACTTGAAAAAAAGGGGTCTTTCAGATAGCACGATAATAATTATAATGGATGCTTACTTTTGATTAATTGTGGATAGAAATATAGATACGTATATATGAAATATTATATCTCTTAAGCTTGCGCCCAGTATTATTGTTGTTTTAAATATATTATGGCAGCAGCTGCTTGTATTACATGAACTGAAAACTTGGCAAATATGGCTACTATAAGCGGTGTGAGATAATGCGTTAAAGTGTGGCTCTTTATTTTTAAGCTTTCCACAGCAGATCTGAACTTATTGTTTCTGTTTTGTGCCATATTTTTAAGATAACATCTTTTTTTAATAATATCTTTGGCATAAGCTGACCTTTTGTTAACTGAAAGTTTAACATCCATTCGGAGTGTCATAAAAAAAATTTACTTCAAGGTTACTAAGTCGTGTTTTTAGTGACCACTCACAAAGATGAGCTAATATTTTTGGTGCTCCTTATTAACTTATTTTTTTTAAAAATTCGTCTCTTAAGAATCTCTTAAGAATGAAATCAAATTTTAATAATTTTTATTTGATTTGGTTTTGAAGGTTATCTATTTTTGGGTCCATCCTACTAATGAACGCTTTTACACCAATTTATGCATAGCAAGGTAGCTGCTTGTAACTTTCTGTTAAGATGAGATCCTTTACTTCGTTGGAACCTGGTAACGCTAGATGCAAGTACAGAGCTGGCTAGCGCAATAATCATAAGCAAAAATTACATCATGATTTGAGACTTAGCAAACTATAACGAGCCATACTACACCATCCAAAATATTAGGATTTGATAACGAATATATGAAAAACCATATAAGGTATAGTTGCCAAAAGCAAAATCGCAAAAGCTGCCCTAAAAATGTAAATAATTTTTAAATTAAATTGATGGGAAACTAGTTTTCGAAACTTGGAGTAATTTGTGAATACAACGAACATTCGAATATATTGAATTTCTACGTACAGAATAAAAGATCGGCGCTGGAAGCGCATAATACGGACCATTCGTCCTAATTCGAACTATTATAATATAATAATTCGATTCGATTTAATTAAACATTGGCACAAAAATGTTCTGTAATGTTTTCTAGGAAAAAACGCTCAATATTAATAAGTCAATATGAAAATTGGTTTCCAGAATCATATCTCCTTGAGCAAAACCCTAAGAAAAACTGCAATAAAAAAGTAAGTAAATAAAGAAGAGATTTTCTATCAAACACTAAAAATGTTGGCCTAATTTTCATAAGAAATAAGCTCAAATTTTTTATGATAAGGGTAAGTAAATATAATTTTATATGGATCGTGGAGCATTAATTTGTATGTAAAACGGATATCCAAAAATTTGTATCCTATAAAACCATTTGAACTTAAAGTGAAGTATATTATAGTAGTAGGTGTGGCACCCAGCAGCGAGTGACAATCTTTTACTTGGCACTTCAATCAAACTATCAGAGCAAACGCAATAAACCTTTGTGGGAGGTTACGATTTTAATTAAAACTGATATCACGAAAACCAAGTGAGATATCTATTTTTAAAATAACATTTTCGAATTATTTTAACGTGAAAAAGTCATCGTCAGTTGCAGTGCCACAAAAAAATGTATTCTTGCCAAGTTTTGCAATCTACTAATCTATGCATTATAAAAAAGGATTCAAGACTATAAAATAGGGCGCAGCGCCATAGATGCAAAAGGCCCAATGCACGCACGTACCTTGCAAACTGGATGTGATAGCAATGAAATTTGGTTAGCAAGCTTTGAACCACGCTATAGTCTTGTTGTTGATGGAAAAATTAGGTAGTACCCTTTTATTGATCTTATGGAAAATTACCACTCCTAGTTTTATCCATTTCATATTGAAGTTATATTGAATAGTAAAAAGTATGCCTATCTGATAATCACTGAAACTTACATTTACGAATATCGTTGAATCAAAAAAACAGCAAGGAAGTCACATCGTAAAGTTATAAATTCCAATTATTGAACAATAAAAAAATTTATTAGCAAAACCACTCACAAAATTAAAACGATCAGCTGTTTCGTCTTGAATCTGATCCAACACGTTGCCACCTGTTAAGATCAACGGTGATGTTCATTTACATTGTTAACTTTATGTGTTTGCACACTAGCGAATGGTATGCATTATCCACTCAAAGGAACACCGTATTATGTAACAGGATCGTAAACAGTGATGGCATTTGCGGTACATTTGTATTTTTTTTGGTACATTTGCGTCTTCAAAAACCTTCGTCAGTACATAAGGCAAGTTTTCGGTGCATTCGATATATTTGCTGCATTTTTAGTACATATGGCAACTTTTCAGGACATTTTCAGACCAAAAACAGGCTGAGTGACCGCTCTGAGTGAAGTCGTCGAAGATATTCATGCAGGCTTGGATAGCTAGAGAATAACAATATTATTTAATAAAAACAATTTTGGTTCGTGGTCTCTAGAAGTAAACGACGGCAATTATGAACACACCAATATTTGGGCAATATTTTGAAAGTATTATTTCTTTGTGGTTTGGACACAGATCTTAAGGATCATTTTAGTCTTATAAAATTATTGGAAACTTAGGCAAAGGCCCAAAGAACTGATATTAGGAATAATATTTGCATAGTTTTAAAGGTATTTTCAGAAAGATTTGCTTAGAAACGCAGATCGTACCGGCATGTAAAACTTTCATCCAAGCGGTCATCATAAAGGACTTAACATGATGTACTATTATCAGTTCTTTGCAAAATTGCCTTCTTTGGATTCTTGATATTTTTGAAAAAGACGAGTTATTCTGATATTTAAGAGCAGGTTTTGAGTACTGAAATATTATAGAAAAATATTTCATACGATATATTCATGAGAAATTTTGAAGAAATGCATGAAGAAAGTGCTGAAGTAGAAAACTCATGAGTAAAAATATATCAAAATATTTTTGTCTTATTGCACTCTTGATGGAGATGCCCTGGAGTTCTTAAAGTACCAATTGCTTTTGCTTTGGAATTGGAATGAATCAATGAATTTTAGAATATAAAATTATTTTTTTGATTCTTACCAAATTTCTGTGAATAACATAACAATGAGTTACTTCATCCAATTCCTAAAGATATCACAAATTTCTTTTTCATTGACTATAATTAAAAATAATTTACTTTCAATTCAAATTTGATGTAATGAAATTAGTCCTTAGCCCATTATTTTGTCATAGCATTAGAAAACTCGTTGGTAAAAAACTGATGATTCCCTGGAATCGTGATTTTAGAGAAATTTAATTTTACAGCTAATATTTCACCCCAGCTCTGGCAATTTACTTAATGAAATATTCACAAGTCTTAAGACAACGATTTCTACATGAATCTTATTTGAATATATACACATGTTAGTGGTTATTTTAATCGTAATCGTTTTCTTAAGACCTTAATTTAATGACCCCCACCTAATTTATATTCTAAAATAACGCTTACAAAGCTAAAGTTGATAATTTATATGCGTAAAAGATGTAAATAAAAGGTTGACAATGATACCACAAAATCCTTCAGACCTAATTTTTTTGTTCTTCAATTTCGTTTTCATTTTACTTTTAGGTTTTGAAGTGTTCTATTCCAAATTCAAGTTCGAATACAATAAAATTTTTATTGTCCTTTCATGCCACACAAAGCTACATATGCCAGTGTGTATACACGAGTGTATAATCAAAGACAAAGAACTTGAAGATATATTGCTGAAGGTACCACAGGTAAATTATAAGTTAAAGGGTAGTATAATATACCACAAGAACAACAGCAACAACTTAAAAACTAACAATACCGGCTTAAACAAAAGCAACGGTGATCACATCAGTCGATGCCACACAAGTTGG
Organism: Meiosimyza decipiens; assembly: GCA_963680825.1. Lineage (NCBI taxonomy): Eukaryota > Metazoa > Arthropoda > Insecta > Diptera > Lauxaniidae > Meiosimyza > Meiosimyza decipiens. The sequence continues at coordinate 115,493,519 of OY804258.1, read as the reverse complement.
ACTCAAAGGAAGACAACAGCAAACCACCAGGAAGACGCAGGCAGGTAAGTAAATGAAATCGAGTATGCATGAAATTGAGCATGAAAATTACAATATGCCAAAATATAGAAAAAAAAAAACACACCGTACAGCAGTGATGATAAAGTGTGTACAATTGTACCTTTTTGGGCCTTAATTCAACAACGAAGATAGTGAAATTTCAAAATATACTACAATCAAAAAAAAATTACAATTTATAAAAATATTCCAGTCAAATGCTTAAGCATACAGCAAAAATTTCCAGAATCCCTAAGTGCTATATGTCATGATTTTGAAGTTTCTTCTCTTAACAGAAACTCAATCCGGATAGTAACGAACTTTCTAACTAATACTTACTGACTTACAACTAATGTTGTCACTCTAAGGAAAATCGTCTGGATTTCCACACAATGCAATTGTTCGAATATAGTAATAAATTCATTTATTCGAAATTTCATTTAATAGGCTGAAAGTCCACTGAAATTGACCGCTTATAATGAAAAATTTGGTTTAGTTTTGAGACTCATTTCGGACCACTACTCCTTTCCACCAACTCACTACCGTCAATGTGAACATTGAAGGCAAATAATTTTCGGTACCAAGGATATGGTTTCAGCAAGATGGTGCGCATCAAATATTGATTTAATAGCTTTGTCTCCAAAACAAGTACCAGTAAACTGATCTCCAATATCGTATAGTCTATTGCCTTTTGATTATTTCCTTTAAAAGTAATTGAGGTTACTAGCTTAAGCAAACAAGCCAGCAATGAATACCATCTCGGAAGCCAACATAACATGAATTATTGCCGGCATAAGAACTCAATTATGTACTTTGTTCTCCAGTAAGTGCTTCGTACGAAATAGTTATATTAGCCATGTGGCCGAAATTATTTTGGAATAATCTATAAATTATATCAAATTAATGACAATGTGGTATATAAAAATGTGTTTAATTTCAATTCAAAGTTTCATCACACATCTTTTGAAAAAGTATTGTTGCATAATAAGTATTTTATAAATAGAAAACTTTTTTTCTTACAATTAATATGAAATGGAACATTTCTATGTATTTGGGTACAATTTGTCCTTCAATAAAGTACAATTTGAAACAGATTTAATATCATCACTGCTGTGTAGTGATAGTACCTGTATGCGAAAAAGAAAAAAAAAACTAATGCGATTGAATCTGGAATGAGTGTGCAAGAGCAAACGTTCCCAGATTCATAGAATATAATTTATGCGGTTTTTGTTAAAACGTAAATATAAACATATTTATGAAACGTATGTTATCTCTTTGCCGAAATTAAATTCACTTCAGGTATGTGTATCTACTAAGAAGTAGATTCTACTTCTTCACTTTCATCATTACCATTTGAATGAGAAGAATACTTTGATGTAGCTAAGCCGATTTAAAGGACACTTCACACTTTCTATGCTGCATGACCGTCAATTTATTATCATTTGTGTAACCTCGAGAGAATGATATTTTATAACTACTTAAGTTGGCTTCCTTTTACCAATATTTACATGAATTTTAATATTGAGTTTCTAAAGATTCTATCAACGGTTGCGGAATAGTCATAAATCTAATTTATATATTTCTTTTTGGGGACGTGACGATACACACCTATTTTACTTAAATACCATTCATTTAACGCTGCTTAAAAAATCAGTTCCTAATATCGTACATTATGATGTTTGGGAACTTTCTCACGTACAGCTAAAGTGATGTGTTGCATAATTTTTTAAGGGTGAGAACATAGAATTATTATATAAAGTCAGGGCTGCGGTAATTAGTTTTGCTCATGTTTTGGTGACAAATTTATTGAGTGTGAGAATTTCTTATATGAAATACAATGGATATTGCACTATCTAATGGAAATATAAAGTTTAGGTTATTGAAACCAAAGCTACCCCTAACTTAGAAGACTTGCGGTTGCATAAAAATTATTAAATTTTTGAAAAAATTAGCTCAGCCATAAGAAGAAATTTTTCTTAGAACTTATAGATAATGAGATATAAACGTCTCAATTGGAGCCATTTGACGACCTTGATCTTTTTAAAATATCATACTTACTACATACTACATTAAAATGGCTAAAAAATTTACGCATCGAATATTTTTTTTATAAGAATTCCTAAATAAATATACCATAAACTTCTAAAAGTTTAATGTAAAAACCGTCAAGGAGTTTTTGTCTGTGCTACGTCATATTGTCAAAATTATTTCTAGCACTTTCTTGAATTTCAGTTATATCCGTTATTATTACAAATTATGAACGCGAGAAAGCTCTCGACAGTTGGAAATATTATGGTCTGGAGTGGATTTTTTTTGGTATGGCGTAGGCCAGCTTATAAAAATTAGTGAAAAATTTAACTTGTTTCCGAATTTTGACATATTTAAGGACCATTTAGAACCTCACGCTCTACATCTCATGCCCATTGTGTGGTTAGGAATTGGTTTAGTGTTTAGAAGAACGACGTTTCGGATTGGCTAGCCCATAATCCTGACTTAAATCGCAAAGAAGAACTATAAAAATATGAATGATCTTTGGCCTGCCGTACTGAAAGTTTGGTATGTCATTTCCGAGACAAAAGAACAAAAAATCGTGGAGAGCACGGGTCGTAGGTGTGAAGCCGTCAGCAAAATCAGAGAGCTTAAAATATGAGTGTGTTAAGTGTTTGCGCATTTCAAAAAATCACAAAATGCAATTTTATCACGATTTTTTCTCTTCTTTCCCAGATTGTGTCATTTTTGTGTCCAGCTCATTTTATCAGTTTTTTACATTTTAAAGATTTTTTTTTATTAATGAGCTATAGCTGAAGTTTGTATTATTATTAAATATGAGGAATAAATCTATGCAAAAATTCAAACACTTGTTGTTAGTTAATAATATTTATGATAATATAGCATAGAAAAGAAGACTTAATAAAAAATGTGCTATTTATGTGTTCATAGCTGTATTTATAAGTGGTAGGCGTCTTGTGTACCGATCTCGTCAATTTTCAATCCTACGTTGTATAGCTGAAGCAGTAATTTGTCGGAGATGGCTAGATTGGACACAGTACGTGACATTAATCAAACAATGCTTTTCTACATCTACCACGCAGAGCCGTAACAAGAGGATTTGGGGCCAGGGTTGAATGGATTTTTTTTTATGTATGTTTATGTAAAAACTTTTTTTTTGTGACCACGTTTCCTTTTCAAACGTTTACAAATTGATGAGTAAAAAAAGATGCTCACTTTTCAATAACTTACTAATAGGCAAGCCCGAGGCAACACTTTATGCTTAGATTTTGGGGAGATCCGTTTCACTTGGCCACCCTGCCAGATAGTGCCTGCTGCAACGCTTTATTCTATGAATTACAAACAAAACTTAGTATATCTTGTGTGTTGAGTATGAAAGGTACGAGTCCGACTCACTTAGACCAAATGTGATCCATTGTGACACCACAGGGTGTCTGATTATACCCTCTCTTTGAACCAACCAGATTTCGTAATAAAACTAAATAGCTGAACTGTACTAACATTTCTAAGATCATCCAGGTCAACAAATAAAAACGAACCAAGTGTTTTGTGATGTTTTCTAGCAAGTGCGGAGAATGAGCAGAGAAAATGTTTAATGATGTTTCACATCTCCAAAACTTCTACAGAAGTCAAAAGACCTAACACCTAATCTATCCGCATGTCTGCCGATGAGGTAGTGGCCAGTTATGACTGCAACAACTGACGAGACACTATGTCTTGTGCGGGAAATCAGTTCTGACGAACGTTTGGCATCCCATTTCGGCCAGACTTGCCTAGTTACATAGCAAGCAGATCCTTGAGTTCATATTTTGTTAGCATTTTTTACTATTTCTTGTTTAAGCAGTAACTTGCAGGTAGCAAGTTGCTTACCTTAGTCTATGATCTCACAACTTAACGAAATATTTCAGATAGTCAATTAAAATGGGCCACCCTATATATTAGCCATACTTAAAATTTCACTAATTCAGTAGAAAATTTCTATAAACAGCAACGAATTCATAGTTTTACCAAAAACTTTAAGAAGTTAAAAAAGTTCATTTATTAACATAAAATCAAAGCTCCACGTTGCGATTGAGCCTGTTTGAGCGATCAACGTGTATCAACAATAAAATGCAATTAGCAAATAATAAATACAAATATTCTGTATATTAAAAAACGAAGGCAAACCACATTTTCAAGCAGTACGTAAAACCGTTAAAATGTAAATAAAAAGCCAGCGTCAGCAAAAACTAATTGGATATTTGACTAAAAAAAAAGAACCGTATGAGCTGAAGGAAAACTTGCTTATTTTTTATACAAATAAATGCAAAATGGATATTGAAAAAGTAAATAATAAATAGCGTAAAAATATGATGATTGTCAACAAGAAATGTAAACAACAGAATTTAAGTTTTGGACTTGCAAAATGTTTTGCAAATATGTATTTAAAAACTTAATTAAAAATAATATTATATACACAATATATCCACATATAAATTGGCAATTTGCAACGGATGTTAGTACTCATGTTGCATTTTTCAGAATTCCACGGGAGCTGTTTAAGTAATAATTTATTTGAAAAAAACAAATTAAAAGAAACATTCAAAGATTAAGCTCAATTTTGTAGAGTAAATATTTTGACAAAAAGCAAAAATTGCGCTTATGCACATTATGATAATGACAGCTAAGCGGGAACATATGGATTAATAATTTTTTTTTAAATGAAAAATTTCGTTAAAAAAAAGACGTTCACTGCATTCAGTGACAAAATTACAACAAAAAAAAATTAACTTTAAAAAAATGTGCTATCACAAATATATCATTTATTTATTTATTGATAACATTTATGTTTGCTCTAAATAAACTCCATTCATTATAGAAAATTTATGCTGGCAATGCCTTATTGCGCTGATAACACAATCGCAGTTACAAACACAAGCATTCACAGGTAATCAAAGAATAATTATTGTTTAAAGTTCTTCAATTGTTGAAGAAATTCCAAACAAAAATTTATATTTTATTTCTAAATTGAAGCAATTAAGGGTCAGATTAAGTGTAAGTGCTAAGAATAATATTTTTTTAGTTTTTAACAAAACTATTGCAAAATCAAACATTAGGTAAAGCTGCATTAACAAACATTTGATGCTCTTGATCGTAGCTGGGCAAAACGTACCGCGCGCGCGACTGCGGCAGAGGGAGAATAATTTATAATATAGCTACGTATATAAAGCGGACAGCGTAAAAATCAATTCAGTTCTATTTGAAAACCATACAATACACAATTACAAATGCATTAAAGAGCATTGAAGTGTACTATGTGTGTGGTAGTGCCCAGCTCTGCTCTTGATCGATGCTGCCCAGAGAATGAGCAAGCGCTCAAACAGCGTAAAACTGAGAACGAGAAGGCGCTTAAAGAGCGTAAAAAAGTGTGCGCGTATACAGAATCATCAACACAAGCTTATCGATGCTTGTGTTAGAAAGCACCACTGTTCCTGACTTTAGATCTGTTTATTTGGTCAAGACTATTAACTCAATAGCCTTGACATAGATGGGCACAAGTTCTTCTGCAAGTTCTAACGAGAGCGTAATTGAAAGTAAAGTGAGAGCATTTGTGTATACGTATACAAATGTGAGCGCACCACAACGATTCAGTTCCACTTCAGTAGAAGTAGAACTTCATATGGTTGCTGTACCACTACATCGAAACGAATATTTGCGTGCACGTTGGTACCCATCTTGCTTTGAGCATATAAACCGATCTGAATGAAACTTTGGAGGGATTAAATTTGACTCTATTTAATTGTTTGGAAGTTTCCAAATATTCAAATGATTATTTTTTTGTAATTTTGTAACTAATTGTTTATTAATATACATTCGAAATTATAAATTAGATCTCAATGATAGTTTTTGTTCACTTTTTATATATTCTGCTCTAATAATATTCCTTGCTATGCAAAACTTAAATGAGTAGGTGAATTGCATCCAAAGTAAATCCGGGAATGTCACATTGATTTTGAATCCTTAAGGATTTCAGCAATGGACTTTTCCTTAAATGTTACTCATACAACATGGTTTTCTCTAGGACTGAGTTTTCAATCAGGTTATCTGCCACAATTATCAACTAACATTATTATTAATTCTAAACTGATTACTTTCTCGTACTATTTTTTAAGTTAATTGATAGTATCTATCAAAAGACATACATATAATAATTATTAGTGGTCTGATGATTTCATACTTTATCAAATTGAAGAGTTTGACGTCAACAATGCATAGTTCTACTGTGTGCATAATTTTTATGGACTATCAATTCGAAAGATTCTTCAAAGCTGGATTATTTTAACATCGGTACACTTAAAATTCTGTGAGTTTCAATCTATACAAATCTATAATATAATTAAGAAGATATTTTGTTTCTTTTAACTTTATGTGTTATTAGAGATGGTTCTCAACGCATTTGTGAGCATTTGTTAATTATAATAAAAAATATGCTGTTCTCCTTACATTAAAATTACAATGAAAAGCATTTTGTTAAACCATTTAACTCGAAATTGTAGAACACTAATTTCAGCGGCCAAGCTAATCTACCATAGCTCAAAACGATTTGTATAATTTATGCGATTTTCTAACAAGAAAAAAAAAATCATATGAAAAACTGCAATACGGGAAACGGAAGCGCATACTAAGCGCTTCGGATGTGCTTCAGGGGATGCAGGAAGCTGCTTCCAATGCACTTCTCACTGCTTATTTTTCTAAACATAGGATATTATTACAGATATGCACATCTTTTAAAGCATATGAAATGCGCTTCCTTGTATGCTAAGCAGAAGCACATAAGCTACCTTGGATATTGAGTAAAAGCACATTTTTGGAAGCATATAGAAAATGCGCTAAATAAAAGTTTCACTAGTTTTTTTTTTATTACCGAACATATTTGAACCTAGGCCTCCTGCGTTATGCCAAAGTTTTGAGATGTTCACATCTAAAGCAACTGACTTTCTCTTATTATTAATTTCATTGAGACTAAAACTAACATTAGTTTTCTATCTAACTGATCGTTTGATCGATTTCTATAGTCAGCCAAAATATAACAATAGGCTTATTTATATGTGTTTTTTTTAAAATTAATAGTTTTGTATGTATAGTAAATCACTCAAGAATACTACACTTCATATGGATTAAAATTTAAGCAAAATTGAAATATTCTGTCAGCTGCATTTGGAATAAATTAAAACAAAAAATAATGCCATTAAATTTTTTTTTTTTTTAAATATTTTCGAACGCTCTGTGGCTTCAAGAAAATACTACTATTGTTTCAAGATTAGTAGTTGTCAAGTAACCAACCTTTCCTTTCACTCAAATTTCTATTGCTGATAGAAGCTTAAAATTGCTATTTTTGAATTCGCAGTCTCATTTCCTTGTCATTTGTACAGCTATCTAAAATATGTTATTTATCTCTGACGATAGAATTTTTTATTTTTTTGTTTTATATAAATCAGCATATAGGCTAACCGATAAGAAAAATATTTCCTACATAATCGACCTACTTAAATATGATAAAAAAATCAAAAGTTTTATTTAATAATAATATTTATTGTGAATATATTTTCAGAAAAGTTAATGACACTTGCAATATACCAGGAAAATGAAAGTGAATGCCTGTAATATGTGGGGACATCAAAGAAATTATATTTTACTCACGAATTATACTTCAGAATATGAGGATGACTAGTGTTAGCTTTAGCAATTGAGGTTGCTAAAGTGTAATGCAGAGAAATATCGGTAAAGATGTGATAACAGTCTAGCTCTGAATATTGCAGTTGGTAATCAAAGCATTGGCACACTATTTAGAGAGCTAAGTCTTTTGCTCAGATTAGTTTGGCTGGAGCCACATTTAAGTTTTTTTTTTTCAATTAAATGAATCGAATAATTCAAGAACTTAGTGAGCTCTATCTAAAAAGTAAGTATCTATTAACATTTTTTTTTAATACGAATCATCATTTATGTACCTACCATATAAGACCAACATTTTAAAAACAAAAATGACATCATATAAAAATTATGAACAGAAAAAAAAAATTTTTTTTGAGCAACACCTAAATTAAGGCATATTTACACCCTCAAAAAAAAAAACAATAAAACATGACAAGTACAATACTCCTCTGAGCCATAAAAACGAGAAAGCATAAAATAAAGACAGCAACACAGTAAAACTAAGCGAAAAGAATTAGTGCCAACAAAAATATGAAATTGTACGAGTAATTACGTATTTATGCGAGCATTCATAGTAAATTTTATGAGGCTTCCTTATTTGAGCTGCTTCGAAAGTTTATTACCGCAGAAATTTCTGCGAAACTTTAAATGATGTGCTATACAATATTTTGGAAGCGTGGCGAGCTTCTAATTTTGCACAACGTTACAGAGTGGACTTAAAGTAACATCACTTTTTTTGCTCCAACTGCGAAATTTCAAGTACTTACTTATTTAATGCAAAGACGTTGGCGTACTCTAAAATTTTTTTATAAAAAAAATTTCACATATGAAAAGAAATGAGAAAAATTTTTTACCCATAAAAAGAAAAGTTTTTTCTTATGTTGATCTAAGTTTTGATTCAAATTTTTATTTTTTTTATATTAAATATTTTGTATTTAATTTCTCCGTTAAAATTGAAAGAAAAATCTTCCGTGAAATGGGCATAAAAATGGATAAACATTGAAAGACTGGCAGTTCCATATGAAGATAAAAATATGAGTTCCATATGAAAAAAAAAAACAAATAAATAAAAGGAATCATACAACGGAAAGCGCATAACAAACTTTTTTTTTTTATTTCGAATTCAGCTATTTTTGGTAATGCATATGCAAGAATATTTTATATGGCTAGAATTGATATTTGACGTCTGGCGTTTTCATTTTTTACTTCAAAACAAATCACGATATTTAAACAAAATCAGAATATTGAACCGGAAGAGATCGTGTAAAACAACAATATGGACAAGAAAAACAAAATATGCACGTTGTAGCTAGTAACCAGAGATGCCAACTTGTAGAGTTTTTTGATGATGTGTCAATTTAAAGAAAAATTTCGGTATATTGATTATATTTCAATAACGTAACTATAAGCTCTTATAAAAACAAAATCATAATTTGGCTGTGGGAAATAGAGGTAAATGAAACAAAGCTCGAAAATTCTAAAAACAACCAAATGAAAAAGAAAATTTTTGAGCTTTACATCACTTACATTTTTGGCAGCCACTGTTGAACTGCATTTTTACACTATGAAAACTGAAACAATATCCACAAGAGCACTTCTCCCAAATTATAACATATACAGGAACAACAAAAGCACTAATATGTATATCGTATTGCTACATTGGCATCGACCTTACCTAAGAGTGATATTGCGGAAAACGGTAGCAGCAAAAATCAAGAAAGCGAGACAACTCTATTAAGTATGAAAGTAAAACGAAATCTGAACACAGACCAAACTGAGGATACTTAAGTCAAATGTTCAATCAGTGTTGCTTAGTGTAGCAGCGAATCCTGATCTCCCAGAAAGAGGCACACCGACGAGACGAATACAAACTTAAGCAAATTTTGAATATTGAAATTTGGTGGCCCACACAATTTTAAATTACGAACTTTATAGTACTATCTGAACTGCGATCATAAAACGAAACAGGCAATGGACTGGACATACGAGCAGGTAAGACGCTAGGGACACTTTCTGATCGGCCATTAGGTTGAACCCGCAGAGATATAGATTCAGATATGATAGAAACTATAGTGAGAGTGATATGTCCAAAATCGAGCCCAACAGGTACAACAGAAAACAATGCGCTAGTAATCGTAATAGTTAGGCTTTATTTACTGTTCTGTTAGAGCTTTACGCTCCATTACTTCCTGTAGTCTCAAAAATTATTCAGAGAAAAATGTGAGACAAAGTTTTATCCAAAATTTTATACAAAAGGATTTAAAAGGGCTCATAGTGGTAAGATATTAGGACTGTTCTTTAATTAGTTAGAAGTAGTCAGATTTACAGGATTTAGTAGTCAGGTTTAGGCCGAAAAGCATTCCTGTACTCGAAAACCTATAAACGAGCGTCTCTCATTGTCCAAAAATAAAGGATTTAGTCAGAAGAATATTTGCTGGTGAAATCAGGAATAGTGTCAAACTATCAGCTGTTTTGTGTTGCGCAAATAAATTCTAAGCTGAATTGTAGACATCAAGTTTATTTTTTTTTATTTTAAATTTTATTCCTTGCGTTTAAAGAATTCCATTTATTTTTGAACTACATGCAATTTTAGACATTTATTTATTGTTTCTGTTTAGAAAATTTAAGTTTTTTCACCCTCTGCACTCAAAAAATTTTGACGTTTATTTTAGTACTAAAAATGGGCGTTTCCGTTCCAGTACTTTATACATTTTTTTCTTCACAGAGCGCAATTTTTATACTCTTTCGCGTTTGACCGAGTTACTGGATGTAGTTGAAAAAGTCACCTTTTATTCTGTTTTTGTAACGTTTTGAGTTTTTAAAGGTAAAAATGTTATATATCTAATACAAAACTTAAGACGCCTACATCTGCATAAGTAAAATATACTAATTATTACTTAGTAATTAACAATTAATTAACAGACGGTTGCTTATGTTTTCGTAAGTTGGCACCTCTGCCACAAAAACATGTGCGTTACTTAAGCATGTTTGGCGCCATTTGGCTGTGGCTGGGGTTGTGTGGCAGCACTGCTATAGTAAAAAGCTCTAGGGATCGTTTTTTTTCGATTTTTATTTTTCATACGCTTGTTTGTCATTTAAATGTTTATATGATTTTTGATAAAAAATTAAAATTTATGTTTCTTAAAGGGCAGACATAAAACCAAATGTTCTTCAATAAAATTTAAAGCGTGCGGCTTAAAATCATAATAAAAACAACCAACAAAAATAGTCTTCAGATGATCTTTTACAGTTTTCTTTAATTATAAGTAATTTTGAGGAATTCCTTAAAATATCATAAAAATAAGCGATATGTATGAGTAGGTATATGGTTTTGAGGTTACTTTGTTAATCAATCTAAATCTTCAGTTCTGTTCATTCATTCATTTCTGCGGGTATTTTTATTGAAATGTGTCACTAAAGGGTTTTTTTTTGAAATGTTAAAGTGTATACACGCGACTGAAACGCATACTCGTGCACTTAACCTATGTAAGAACTTAACTAAGCGTCAAATAAGGGCACATAAAAAAGGGTCCATCACGCGCTCTATACACATGCACATTAAGCCCATTAAGGTTTAATTATGTTATTTATTTGCTTTTCATCACATTATTTCTGATAAATTCAATTAAAAGAAATCAAATGAATAATTATTTTTGAAATAAATTTAACAGTAAACGATATAGGGGAAGGGGGGGCAAAGCAGCACAAAGAGTATATTTATCCTTGCTTTACAACGCCACCTAATGTAATTATAAGGAATATGTGTTTAAGTAGTGCTCATATAACTGACAGGTTGTAGTGGCATTTCGACCTTCTGTTGTCGAGAACCACGATGTTCATCAAAATAAGTGCGGTCGATATAAAATTCGATTTGTTTATATTGATAAGTTTTTTGTTTCACGCATCTATATGTTTACATAGGTCATGGGGGTAGAGTGGTAGGGGCAAGCGGTATTGTTCAGCGTTTGGTTCCGTCATTTGATCCAGTTTTCAGGAGTTTGGAAAAACAGAAAGTCCTGCTACTTTTGGACGGCCATTCATCACACACAAAAAACACGATTTTTATTCTTCGAAAATTATTAAAACATTACCCCACCCGAGGGAAAAGCGGTAGAAACGCATTTTTTTTTGCATCGCAATATTAAACATCTTCTCTTGAGAAAATTATGAGTCAAATAGACCTAATAGATTCAGTATAGATCGAACTAATGATGTACATGTTAAATTGCACGAAAAAAAAATTTTTTTTTTTGGTGAAAACTTGGTTAACCCTTTAGGTATACCACTTTGCCTCACCTTCCCCTACATATGAAGAGAGACATACATATGTACATTACAAGGAATGCTAGTCCTGAAATAGTAAGAGAATACGTCGATAAGACTCTGAAATCCATATATTTAATGAAGCTCTTTCTGGGTATGTTTCTTAAAGCATTTAGTCCCCATTGGACTAACGAGAAAGTAGAAGAACAAGATCGTTTAATGCATGCAATAGTAAAAGTAGCACTGTGCTCATACTTATTTCGTACACAGTCTTAACCATTAAGTAGGCGAACAAAAATTTTTACTCAAGTTGAAATGATTTTTTCAATTATTATATGGGGTAAAATAGTTATGAACTCAAAGATTAAAGTCTATTTTAACAAAGCTTTTCTAACCCCATGTGCCCATTTAAGGGTTAAAAAAGTCAATAACATAAAAATCAGCAAGTGATTGAAGTCAACGATTTTCTAATAAAACCCTCCCCCATTTATAGCATTGCTCTTCATATATATATTTAACTATAAGTGGAATGAAAATAGAAATTTATTCAAATATGCAATTTTATTGATTTCATAACAAAGCCATAAAGTTTCTTAAGATATTTTCAATTAATTGATTTTAATGCACTTAAGCTGCATTGACTTAAATGGCTTTAAATTATTTTCCCGAAATTGCCTGTCAGTTTTGGGTAATATAGTTTTCTCTCTATGCCTTTCTGTGTATGTTCAAATTTCTTAATGTAAAGTAGGTGCTAATTGAAACGTTAAGTGGCAAGTGCAACAAGAATTTCAATTTTCAACTAAAACACGCATTCTCTACTAAAGTCTGTCCCTTTAGTTGCAATGCATAAGACATTAACTTACGTATAACTCGATTTATTTTGGTAGGAATTTTATGGGGTGTCTTTAAAAATAAAAAGGGAATTAACATTATGTTGTATAGTACGTAAATGTACTCTTTGTTATGTCATAGGGAACGTCAAAATGTGCACGCCCTTATTTAAATGTATTTTCAACACTTTTCCTATATTGACAGACGAACAGACAGACAGAAAGACAACGGCCAGAGCATTGCGTAGATGAAGAAAAGCCAAATATTTGAGAATTCTTTTCTTTTGTAGTTTTTTGAAGTGCTAAAGAAGCGTTGAGCCTGATGCTTAGCATTGAATTAAAAAACCAGTTTTCATTTACTTTTAACAAAAGTTTTGTTTACATTCGTTAGAAAGGTCAAGGTTTACACTTCTTTTGATTGAATTTTATATGCCGGCTTGTAACAAGTCAAAATGAAAAAAAAAAAACAAAAAAAAGACATGCGGTTATGTTGAAATATCCGTGTTGTACTTAAATACAATTAGTGGGAAATATAGACATGTGATTTACGGACTCATTTTAATGAATTTAAGTCTTTAATAAGAAGACTTCTGAATGAAAGGTGACAGTGTCCACAGCTTTTGCCAAATTAAACTTATAATGTTATCTTGTTGTAATAACTAAAATCTTCAAGTCAGTCTATGTCTTGAAGCTATAAAGCAACATATACAATCTATTGGAGAGATGGTCTGGTTTATTCCAGCCACGCATTTTACTCATGATAGACTCAGGAGTTAATGCTGATCAAGAATATAAATATTTTTATAAGTATGACACACTCTTTATATGCATTAGAAACGGAATGTAATTTTGTAATAATTTTTCGAGTTTTCAAAATCTTCCAAAATATTCAAATGTCATCAAATTCATTGAATCGCCTTAAGTTCTCTGAGTAATAATAAAAAACTATACTTTCTGTACTGTAGAATAAGTTTAGAGATTAATTCAGCTTATGGAAAATACGAATGCCTCTGACATGAAACAATGGTTACGTTACGTTTTTTATCTAAACCATATAAAGGATGATCCAATACGAGGTCCCTTTTCCAACTGGGTTATTTTGACAGCTGTCATGTGTCAAATGGCTTGTTCACATGACGTTTGTGTTCAGTATTCAATACAACTCAATCATGAATACACTTACTCTTGAAGAACGTTTATTAATTGTGGAAATTTATTACCAAAATCAGTCATCAGTTATAGAGTTCTTCAACATCACTTTGGTCGTTATGAGCGTACAACTGCGCGCACTATTCGTAACACCATCACCAAATTTCAGACCAATTTTACACTATTGGACATACATCATTCAACCAGAGTGCATACAGCCCGTATTTATGAGAATATATCTACAGTAGTAGAGAGTGTTCGTGAAAACCGTGAACAATCCATTCACGCCGATCTCAGGCTTTGGGCATCTCTTAGGGATCACTGTGGCGTATCTTGAAGCGTGATCTTGGTCTGAAAGCCTATAAAATACAGTCCGTACAACAATTAAAGCCGGCTGATATTGGCTTGCGTTTTAATTTCGGTTTATGGGCCTTACAACAACTTCAAATGGTCCTGTTAATTAGCCACCAAGATCGTGCAATTTGGCGCCAATGGATTAATTTCTTTAGAGATATGGTAAATCACTTGTTTATGTCGACAAACCCGATACTATTGACGCTTTGGAAACCAACAAACTCGTGTTATTCAAGGAATACCGGTCGATATGCTCGCAAGAGTTGTCGAATACTGGACCCATAGAATATACCATTTAAGAACTAGTCGTGGGCAACATTTGAACGAAATAATTTTTAAACATTGTGTTGTAGGAACCGGAGTATCATTCCAAATAAAGATTTGCATCAATACATTGATATTTATGTATTTTATTTAGAAAACAAAGTAGGAAGCTCTTATTGGATCACCCTTGAGTATATCCAGGAACCAATTTGTCTGAAGCTTATCTAGAACTTTTTTGATTAAAGACTTATTTTCAGAGAAAGTCAATACTAAAACAATGGATATTTTTGCAAAAAAGGTAGTTTTATAGAAATCGATTCATTTTTCTTCCTCAACCACTTTGTACAAAATATATTTTTCGATTCGAGGCATAGTTGTAGATTAATTTCGATAATCGTTTTGAGAATACCTCTTTAAGCCATAGGAAACAACCAGTACATCAGGGTTACCAAGTGAACAATATTGACCCGACCAGGTCTGGTTCAGAAAAATCACTATAAACGCTCGGAAAACCCTTTTTTTAGTATTCGACTTTTCCGAAACATCATCAACAAAGTTTTGAAAACTTATATTCGAATTTTATGCGTAAGTTTCGGTAAGACTTCAGTTATTTTTAACAAAAATTCCTCTGCCGTTTGAATTTACCAACAACGATCTCTCATAAAACTCACCATTTAGTATTATTTGGCCAATTGTATTCACCAATTGTATGCGTTGCTATCGAGTATCCAAAATATGAATCCGCATGCGCGCCATATTTCACAATCGGTAAACGATTTTCCAGATTAAAAGCTGTGACCGTAGTCGTCAAAAAGCACAAAATGCACAGTAGATCGCAAAAAGTTAAAGTCGGCATAGTTGTCATTCTTTTATGACGTGATGAAAATTTTGGGAACGAACTGCGTTGAGTTAACATTTTGCAAACGTGGTATTGTTGAATTTTTTATGTATCAAAATATTTAAAACAGAAACATATCGAAGCTGATTTTTTTAACACTTTTTAAGGCGCACACTGGCAAAACATTTTTTGTTGATTCTTCCGCTGCTTGAATTTGTATCTTTTTATTATTTTCGAAATGTTTTTTTTTTTGTTTCTTTTAATCACAAAAATAAAACCGGTCTAATGGCAGATATTTTATTTTTTTTTCTTCTTATTTATTCCTTTGTTATTTCACTTGGTGGTGTATCTTTCAGATATCATACTCAACACAACAAAAACAACGCTAAGCTTGGCATTGAAACGAAGACGCGTGCGCTTTTTAAGTTATTCTTATTTTGCATAGAAAAAGATACACAAACTCCATTGAATGCCGGTTAAAGATACAAAATGATGCTTCACTTTTATCTTGAATATACGCGAGCAGCAGTAAAAGCAGAGATTTAGTAACAAAGAGCGCACACAATTAACCTTCAGCTGAGCGCGAACTTACGTTGCGATGTTGGTATGCAACACAGCAATAACAACAGCAACAGGTAGCTTGCAAACACGTTCAAATACTCTATTTGTAGTTGCAGTAGATACTTTTGTATTTTTGCGATACACTATCTGCAACAAAAACACTTGTTTATTTACTATATTCCAGTGCAAAGTTTTACGATATTTAGATTATTATTTTTTTGCATGTGCAGATAGTTTTGTATCTCGTAAATGCAATTTTGCATCCTTTAAAGTTGTTGTGATAAGATTTACGTATGGGACTATTTGCATCTTATAGTTTAATTACATTGCGTTAACTTAGTATCTCGAACATTTGTGTTATTTTGCCTTTTACAGCTTTAACACTAGGTCTACCGAGCGGTCAAAATGACCGCTTGCATGAATTCATCACAAAATTTTTTAAATAAAAAAATGTTTTTTTTTTGTAAATGCATTATGTATTTTACTAAATTCGTATAATCTTGTTATATTAAAGATTACATAAATTTAGTAAAATACATAATACATTTACAAAAAAAAAACATTTTTTTTATTTAAAAAATTTTGTGATTAATTCATGCAAGCGGTCATTTTACCGCACGGTAGACCTAGTGTTAAAAAGCTTTACGTCTTTGAAAATAATTTTTTATCTCAATCAGCAAACTCAAAACACTCTCGTATTTTCACTTCATAAAGAGTATCTTTACGATACTTTTAACTATTGGTAATAACTTTTACACCTTCTTCTTACGCGGAAATTTCTCACGTGGCACGTCATTCGCATTCTTGGCCAATACTAGAAAGCACAACCATAACAAAAACAATACCAACAACAACAACAGTAGTAGTTCTATATAAAAACATGCTTTCTTATCGTTTAGATACTTTGTATTTATTCCTAATTTTTCTTTCTGTTTCAATTCGTATCTTTTCGGTGTTTTTTTTTACTGTGTTACCTTTTTCTCAAATACTTGTCGTACTCGTTTTCGCATTGTTTTTGTAATTAGAAGTATTTATTTCAATTAATTATATATTTTTTTTAATAATTTATGCATTTAAGTTAACTTAATTTATTCGCAACTTGTTATTCAATTAACTTTTTTTGCTTTATCAGATAGATTGATTTTAAATTCGTTTTGGCGGCTTTTTAATATCTATATATTCGTTAGATTGTTTAATTAGCTGGTTGTTTTTTTTTCAATTTGTTTGTGTGTGATAAAAACAATTCAATCTGTATCGTAACTAAACGCGCGCACATCCAATCTATTCGAAGTTTAAAGTTGAACTAATCTTTAGTGCTTGCTTTCTTTTAGCTTGCTCACATTTTTGTGGTGCGCCTTCGAACCCAACATGTTGCGTGTGTGTTCTAGGGTGACCATGTTTCATGTTCTATGAAAACGCTGATATCAAAATCTTTTGTTATAAATATTTTTAAACGGTGGCTGTAGTAAGGAGTGAAAACTTCCTAGCTGTGACTTTGAAGAGCCTTCTCTATCTGCAAATTTTTGTAGAAAAACTTGATCGTGCTATTTAACTGGCAAGAACGTAATTAAATTAAATCGTGGAAACTCTGACAAGTTATTTTTGCCTAGCCGTTTTAAAATTTGTCTGCTATAAATCCTAGAAATGGATATATCTCTACACAAAAGAATACAATCACCAAACTTGAGCAAAAGTGTGCTTTCTATATCTATTCTGATCATTTGCTTCGGTGTGGTGATAGTTATGATCCAAATAGAGACTGTTTCGGGCTCATTTCAGGAAAAAAAGTTTTGCAGCAAAGATCGAAAATTAAATTTATAAATACATACATATATCACTAAGAACGCCTCTGGATGGCAATTTTTTGGCCAGTTGCAAAAAGTTTTTTCACCAATCTATGCAAAAATATCAAAAATGAAGTTTGGGTATCACTAGGTGTTTTCCAGGACTTTAGAAGCTATCAGATTTGGGCTGTGACCAGAAAAACAATTATTTTGCCAATCGATGGATAAAGGTCGAAAATAGATTTCGGTCATCACAAAGAACGGCTCTGGAAATCGGAAGGGAACATTTTTGACTCACGTCCAGAAAAAAATCTTTCACCAATCGATAAAGAAAGCTCAAAAATTAATTTTGGATATCGTTTGTAGCAGCCTCGACTCGTCCCGCCTGATTTTGGTTCAAAAAAATGATTCCACCAATCGAAGAGCAATAACTTTTAAATGCATTTTGAACTTCACTAACGGAAGCCCTGAAACTTGAAAGATACCATTTTGGGCACTTTTCCGTGAAAGTTATTTGTGCACCAATCGATAGGGCAGAGTTAAAAATGCATTTTGGATAGAAGCGGTATCTCCTGGTCATCTCTAAGCAATATCAAAACCTTCAAAAAGGCAATTGCGTGTCTTATTCCAATTGCAATTTTCGACCCTTTCCCACCGTTTTGAGCAATGGAATACATTGCATAATATGGGTGCCAAAGACAAAGGAATTCCTGTCATTCCAAAACTCATTTTAGATCGTTTTCAATCGATTGGTGCAGTAAATTTGTTTTCTTTAAATGGGGTTAAGTTCTCCGGAAGGGGCTTTAAGTCCATTTTCGACTTTCTATATATGTAATATATATTATCCTGAAAACAGTGTAGCAGTAAAATTTGAATCAACCCTAAATAATCAAATTATTTTGTTCTAAATCTTATTGGTAAATTTTAGTATAATCTGTACGAAATTAATATCAAAAGATGAAATTGAATGAAAAGAGAGTTTATTTTTGGAATATACGGATAATTTTCAAAAAATGTTTGGTGAGGAATAAATGATTAGAATTGCGAAACTTAGTTTTGTCTATTATTTTCCAAAATCAAACAGAATCAATGTCCAAATGATGTGTTTTGCAGGAATAGCAACGAATTGTTCACTTAAACTTAGTTCGGCTTCTGGAACTCAATACCCTGACTTTTGAAAATAGTTTGCATTTGATGATCAAAAACAGTCCTTTGGAATTGTTTTGCTAATTCACTGCAATGTAGCGATTCCTTTGGGTAGCATTTGTAACATTTTTCAATATCTTGTCGTATCTTCAGTAGATCTTTGGGTTTTTCCGATTGCAAGTATACGGGTTTACCCAAGACAGCGTCCATTTTCTTCATTGTTTCTTCAAATTGTTCTTCTTGCAATTCAGCTAAATTTGGCATTTCTGTTTTAGGTGCTCCCGTTTCTGTTAAATTAGTGCTTTGATTTGAAATCTGCAATGCTGGTTTTGTCCTGCCTGAACGTTGAACATTTTGCAAGCGTTCCACTACCCTTGGAGTCACTTGTATAACGTAACATTCTTTTTTTGACATTGTAGATAATTTGGAATTGTGTTGATTTTTTCGCCAGTAATTTAGAATGTTTACTAGAAAATAAATTTCAAAATATATAGGTATTTGACATTTCACATAGAGTTAACTTTGTTTTTTTTTTTAAAAGAGAGTGACTTTTGGGTGATATATCCTAATTCCGGCTAATTGCCTGAAAAGATAATGAAAAATAGAATCTATAAAGCCAAGTTGTATGCAACTTCTACAAAGGTCAGTTTCATCAGAAAAACTAAGTCTTAAAAGATGTTTGCCCATGAGTTTCTGAAGATTGCTTGTTAAAAATATCACTTTCCGCACTCTATTTGCATCAGAATGTATAATATTGTCAAGTTTGGCCGTGTGTACAGCCTTTAAATACGAGATCAATTTGTTTCAAAATTAAGGCAAATGGTTTTATAACGTAAAATCAAAAATTAAGTCAATACTAATGCTTTTCCTGCGAGTTCATCGACTAAACCATGGCTAATAAAGTTACCATGTCCAAGAATCCAACTAAACTATTTAGACTATGAAGCAAAATTTTTTTTTTTTTTTGTAATTCTAGGAAGATTTATGCGGGGATATAAAAAATCCAAAAATTTATTTCCTGCCTTTTTCAACGATTTCTGACTTCTGACAACTTTTCAATGAATTCGATACTCTCTGACTTTCACCTTTTGTCGACTATTTTTACGTTTTTTGATTAAAGTCGACGATTTTGTTTAATCCTTCGATAATATCGAAAGTTTGCGGCTTTTACAATATTTTTTTTTCTATTTTCGACCTTTAGGTTTCGCTTCCAATGATGTTTTTATATATATTTCGATTCTTTAAAACCTTTTTTGGTAATATTTGACTGAAATTGATTTTATGTGGCGATTCCGATACTAGACGACTCAGGCCAATTTTAAATTTATATCGACATTTTTGATAATCTTTCTCCGTACAATTCGATATTCAATATGGAATTATTATTCGATACTTCTTGATTTCTTCGATAAAGTTTGGCTATTTTCCAATTATTCAATGAACTGCGATACTATTGAGTACTTTTTGACATTTTAAAAGCTATAGGACATATATAGATATCCTTCGTAACTATTCGAGACCTTTGCACTTTTTCATGTTTTCGACGCTACTCGGTGCTTTTCGATTTATTTCGATATTGGAAGATTTTATCGACGTTTTTCGATAATGTTCGACTTCTGTCAACTTTTTCAATGCTGAACGATACTGTTTGCCATTGATGCACCTTTACAGTGCATTGCCTTTCGATATAGCCGATTTTGCTAAAATAAATTGCATCACTATTAAATTGATTTTATTACTTCAATTTATCACTGAAAAGAAACCCACCGCTCTCAGTATTAACCATAAAGTATTTAAAAATTCTATCTGGGAACGCTTGCTGAAGCTTTTCCCCTAAAAAAAGCTCATTGACGTCACCCAATTTTATAATACATATTCACATTCCACAATTGTTGTTATTTCAAAGTAGAAAATGTCAAAACAGCTGATTCGGCAATGTGTGCAAATTTTTAGTGAGACACACAAACTCGCGTTGGTGCCTGCTTGTAACATTGAATAGCTAATAGTGGATTTAATAGATGTGGAGCGTAAAATTCAGTGATTAAAAGAAGTCAAACGATAGCAAACGCTTTAAGAATTTTGCGCGCGTAACGTGATAAATGCAGGAAATGTACAAATAAATGCAAACAGCTGTGATTTTCTAAAAATAAAATTATGATAGTACAATTTTTAATTTAAATTGCCTACTGAAGATTTGACGAAATTTTTTAAAAAAATATGTAAGTTTGCAGAATTGTGAAAACAAAAGATTAAATCATTAAACGACCTTGAAAATTCAATGGAATATTGTTGCCAAGACAAGTCTTTTAGCATCAAAACTCTTAGTTTAACTACGCTATCAGGTGATTTGCATAATTTAAATTATATCTTGCAAGTGCCTACTCTTTACATCGATTGTCATTAATCAGCCCAACAACAGACGCAAGCTTTACATGATTGTTGTGCTTTCATTCCACTTTGTTTTTGTTTTTGTTTTTGTGCCCAAGTTCAAAGTCAATACACGTGCCGATGTTTCTATTTCATTTTTTCTTTTTGTGCACCCTCGGTCTCTAAATCTTTTTCTCTCCTTGCTCTTCCGTTAATGTTGCTCACACGCATGTTTTGTTGCATTTCCGCATTGTATGCACATCCGATTGTTGACTTTATCCTTGAATTGATGAATCAGTGCATTTTATCTGTGACGCAATAGCTTGGAAGCTTTTTTTATTTAATATTCTTCAATTTATGATTTAATTTTACAAATTTTTTATTGCATAATTTACTGACTCATTTGAGTATTTAGGAATATTAATGTTTTAAATTTATTTTCAAGATGAATCGTTTCACCCTCATCAAAGGGCATACGAATAATAGCCCTGGTGAAAGTCGACCAAAATTAAACTCTGCAAAACATGAGATTTTATTTTTTTAGGTGTGATTGTTCATT
Source organism: Meiosimyza decipiens (assembly GCA_963680825.1). Taxonomy (NCBI): domain Eukaryota; kingdom Metazoa; phylum Arthropoda; class Insecta; order Diptera; family Lauxaniidae; genus Meiosimyza; species Meiosimyza decipiens. The sequence goes on along the minus strand of OY804258.1, from coordinate 115,471,667 downwards.
TTTGGCTTCGGAGTTTCTGTTTTAGATCTGAACAATTGAAAAATCCAAAATCACTGAATATGAAAAATTACCCAAAATTAGTTTTTCATTTTGCTTAAATTAGGCGCATGTGATCTTGAAGCTGTGCGAAATACAAGAAAATTTGGTTAAAATGCTTTCTTAAGTAATCCGATTTCAAAGTTTGCAAAATCAAAATATATTTTTCTTATATGAATATACAGTATTGGGCAAATCTTAAGCACCCCCTTAGTAAATATTTTTCAAATCATTGATTTTTTATGAAAACGTCAAATTGTCGTCGTGTCTTTGTGTATTTATTTATAACTTTATTATTGACAAACAAACATAAATAAAAAGTTAATATCAAAGGAAATTTTTAAACCAAAATACTTAACGGACAAAACTTACCCCTGTACCCTTTTTTTGTGGTACATAAAAACTTTTTAAAGTACTATTTAGTTGCGACCCCTGTATTCTGGACGATACACGCACATCTCTTTTTGGTATGCGTGCATGCCTTGTTCCATCCAAATTTCTTAGGTTGTACTTGAATTTGTCAGAAAAGAACATAGTCTCCGATTATTGGATGCTCCAGCTGAGGTGGGCGTAGAATAAGGCGTGTACGCAGACCAAAAGGAGAAAGATTAAATTGTAAATATAATGGGTCATTGCAGGTCGATCGAGATAAAATTCTGATCAAAAATTAACTCTGCGGAAAAAGTTTTTAAGGTCTCAAAATGCTTATATTTTGGAGTCGCTGAATACGAATCTGAGGTTAGATTTAGACCGTATACCAAATTTGGTGCAAATCAGTTAGCTTTCAAAAATTCGGCCACCTTGTTTGATTTTTGACCGAAATATTGGATCCGTCATGTTGGACTCTGTCAAGCTATCATCTACAATTTGAGCCAAGATATGACCCGATCGGCTGCGAATTTTTATTTTCACATGCTTTCTTACTGAGCACTCGATTTTTCTCCGGCTTCTGGTCACCATATTGGAGCCGCCATATTAAAATTCAAAAACACTCGCTCTCATATGAAAGCTCTTGAACAGAGAAAAATTTTGAGACTTTAAGACGTTTTTCCGCAGCGCTCATTTTTGGGTTGACCTCTGTCCCGGTTGACCTGAACTGTCCCATATATATGTATATATTTTCGATCAAATAATTAGAAAATAAAATTGATGCTGATCGCAACATATAAGGTTTCATTTATATTATGGAAAAAAGGAAAATCCAAAAGGACAGATATTGTGTGATCAAAAACTTTCGGTTTTAGAAAATGCGCGTGTACTGCATGAAGAAATAAAACCCAAATTTAATATATAAATTTTGACAAGTTTTAGCCAGAACCCACGCAGGATGGTGTTGAGATATGCTTAGTTAGGGTTGATTGGAATAACATTGCAATTATGTAATTTTCAATGTACTTAAATGTTCAAATTAAGTCATTTTTAGAAATTTAAATATTTTGAGTTTTTATGTTAAAGGGGAAAAATAATTTATACAAAATGTTAGTGTGATGAATAAATCCAAAAGTCATAATATTTTGCTCACTCATTTACAGTGGGAGAAATGTTAGTTTCATATAAGATATATCGTTTCGTGCGAGATCAAAGCTTTCTCTATTTAATAAATCTAAAAAGCTTTTAGAGGTTACATGCAATTGCAACAGATTTTTCAATTTAAAAAATTTAAATTAGTTTTCGTGCATCTTTTACAGCATTTAGTGTAATTTTCGGAAATTTTATGATATAACCGCAAAGCAAAAATATCAAGTGAATTATCAAAAAGTGACAAAACATTTGCTTTTCCAATAATACAAATTTTTTAAAAACTGAAGTTTTAAAAGTGTTTATAAATCATTAAACCTTTTCCTAAATAGTAAACATATGTACATCATTTCAACTTGTATGCTAAAGGATGTCCTTGACAATTAAAATTGCTTGCCCTTGAGCTTGAAAATGCATTTTCCTGTATGAAAAATTTTGACAGGTTTTCTTAAAAAAAAACAAAAACAAAAATTGTTTTAATTTGCGGAAGTATATTTTTAAATTTATAGCAGAAAAGTTTTGTCAAAGAAACAAATCAGAAACAGCTGTGATGCTCTTGATTCGTCACTGATTTATGTGCTTATGTGAGGGGTTCTTTGGCTGCATTCCGTGGGGGGAGGTGTGCTTTTATCTTGTCGACAATTTGTCTGCAGCAATTTTGTGTGATCAATAAACGCAATTAAAGTTGTTTAGACAAAATAAATAGATTTAATGATCAATTGGGGATTCATAAACAAAATGTAAAGGGCTTAATTTTATTTTTGTAAGTCTTTCGGTGATATAAAAAGTTTAAAGATATGTGGACAAATACAAAGTAGTAAATTTTGAAAAGAATTACATATATTTATCTAGGAAAGTCCAGATTTTTTTGTATTTTAATTATTGGTTTGCTGTGACTAAAGCAATAATAACATTAAGAAATAACTCTCTACTTAAAGACCCGACCTAGCTTTTCTTACCGTTCTTGTGTCCATTTCATTTTAACAAATGTCATATCTGAACGGTGTGCTTTGAGAAAACTTCTTAATTCAAATTATACTCTCAAAACATAGCCAGCGATTTTTGAAAGTGGAAGCCGTTGCGAGCGAACTGAGATCCACTAGCGTAATAGCTGGATATAGGAAGCATTTGGCTCACCACATAGGATTCAATAGATATAGAAAAACATAACTATGTATTATATGATAGTGATCTATTAAGTAGCTTAACCTAGTCATAAAACTATGCCGAAAATATCAAATTTAAGTTTATTGAAGATTCTCAAAACGGACTCAATTTACATATTTTTTTTAATGGATATATGTATGTACGATAGTTTTATAGCAATACGTGTAGCTAGATTGATCAAGAATTAAAGTTGCACAAGAATATATATTTCATGAGTGTAAATAAAACATTCATATAACCTCATTGAACTTAATGTTAAATCGAAAAATGTTGATATTGATAAGACCGAAAATGGTTGAAAAAGCCGACAAATGTTGAAAAAGCTCAAAACTTCTAATATTCACTTTAATATACATAGTACAAAGATATATTTTCCTATATACTCGCCACTAATGATGTTCGTGTATCAAAAAATTTTTGGACAGTATTTTCGAGGGCAAATTGCTTATCGAAACTTTTCTGTCGCTCTCTGTTTTTATCAATAGGTTTTTACCCAAAAATATGATTGTGATACTAATATGCTGAAGAAGGAATTAAGTTGGAAACAGCTGGAGAAACTTTTACGATACTTCAAAATGCTTTTCGATTTTTTGAAGCTTTTACGAGAGCGTTACATCCAGGGTTGAAGCCAAGTTGAAAAGAAACAATTCCTGGTATTCCCAAAAATAGACTGTCCCTCAAATGATAAAAAGTAAAACTTTTTTTTGGGAAGAAGTTGACATTTTGTTTTGGTCAACAATATTAAAAGTTAAAAAGTTAATTCATGAAATGGTAAAATATTAAATTTTGATGTAGGAGTAACTTGATGACCTCTTTTTTTGGTTTTTAGGTATTTTTTGTTTCGGTTTTTTTTTTTGATTTTTGTTATATTTTTTTTTTTTTGCTTGTTCAACAAAACTTGAAATTTCATGTTACAAAAATCGGCCAATTCTCGGCTATTTAAAATATTTTTGAATTCTATGGCCCACAACTTTAATATGAAATTCCGCGCTTGGCCGGGTCTATCCCGGTCACTTGCAAACCCTGAATCTCACCTTTCAGTGTTTTTAACTGTATTTAATTTTAAGGAAAACAATAGCTCTGTGGGCATAAGGCATTAATTGCGGTACTGCAAACGGTTTCAGTTGCAGAGCAAGCTAATTTTTGGGTGCCGCCTTGCAACGCAAGTACGTTAGCGAACACGGGAAACGGCTCCAGTTTTAAAATTTCTATTTCGATTAAAATCGAGGCATTTTATTTAATGGAGAGAGTGAAATAAAGTGGCGTTCCACGCAATCCGCTAAAACATCTTTGAGTTTCTTAAACAACGACTATTTACGGGTGGGATTTTCCCGAATATAATGGCCCACTAAATACAAAACATGCATATGAAGACACTTACCGATTGAGCTCTTGAATTTCATCACCCAATTGAAAAACACTGACTGAAATTACGTTTAACTGGACTTTTGGAAGTACCACAGGTGCTGCTGCACTTAAGCAGCATTTGCAATATTAAACGTCTTTCAATGATTTATTTTCATTAAATAAAACAAAAGCTTACAAAATTTTCGACAAAGAAAACTCACTGAGCAAATAAAGAAATTTAAATTAAATAGCATTTAAATTTACAATAAAAAACAACACAACACAGCACTGCACTTGCACTGACGACGCCGTTTTCATTTTCATTTAATATTAAGTTTTCTTAAATATTTAAATGGAATTTATCATGACAAAATAACTTGCAAAGACCTAAATTTAATTAATTTTCAAAATTTGTAACTAATTTTACTACAGAACATGCAAAATTGCATTTGTGAAATGAACGCACATTTTTCATAGCGAGTGAAATTACAACTGACGAGCGGTGCTAGGCTTGTGCAATAAATATCGATTTTCGCGATAGTTTTTTCGATAGTTATAGGTGATAATATTTATTTTGATTTATCGAAATTCGACTTTATTTTTCGACTATGAAATTTCGATATTTTTGTTTAAAGGTAGCTCCATACGCAATTGAAAATACACTCGTGTGGTCCTAGCCTAACAAGGTAATTATCTTGCTTCTTTTTCGGAAGCATTTGGGTTAGCTTGAGCCAAAAATAAATTATGTGCCTCTTAATAAATTGCAACATTAAATCGCTAATGCACTTTTACTATTTACGTCTTATTTCTCGTCTATTATTCAACAACAGCAGAGAGCCAATTCCCGACTTCAGGCTTTAGTACACCAAAAATGTCTTTCCCCTGGTGGATAAAGTACAAGGTTACATCGTACAAGGTTACATCGGTAGCCTTGGATTGTGTTTGGTGAGAAGGGACGTTGTATTCTTTGTGAGACTGAAAGTTCATTTTCAAACTGCCTTAAATGTGGCGTTTATCTTTGCTATAACAACTGAAAAGCAATTTGAAGCTTACGATTATATTTAAATTCTAAATGCGCATAGTTGGGGTTGGGACGCCATTTTTTGCATTTTTAGCATTTTTAGCAAATATATCGAAAATCGATTATCGATGTGTTCGATATTTTCTATATATTTCAATACTGTTTGCAAATATTGATCATCGATATTTCGATAATATTTTTTATTTGCCCAACCCTAAGCGTTACTGATAAAACTGATAGCGTTGCCAACTTTTTTATGGGAACAATGACTCAACTTTTTTCAACAGTTGAATAAACGTTGGAGTTTACAAAAAAAAAATTTTTCATTTAATATTAGAAATGCTGCGGCTGGTAGTTAATTTTATAGGGTTTCTACCATAAAACGCATTGTTCTTATATCATAGGTCTTAAGTTCCCATTAAACATAATAAACAAATTAAGCTGCTTATTGGCAAACTTTTCATTTGGATAAATAACACTGAGAACAAAACTGAAACATCAATTTCGAATGAAAATCAACTGTCATCAACGCAAGGTAATTTGGGGTCGCTGAGTTCGAATCTGCCATAAAATTTTGGTCCGTCAGCGTTTCGATATAAAAATAAATTTACCGGTGATTGACACTGTTTCACTACAGTTTTTATTTCTTATCTGAGAGTTTTAATGTCTTAGGCAAAGTGGTCTCTCCTGAAAAGACTAACTTTTTTCCATTTACACTGCCCTTTTAATAAAGGTTTTTTTGAAAAAATTAACATACATAATTCAAATTTACTTACATACTCGTATGTTGATTATTTCAGAAATTTTACGAATATCGATTAGCTTTCGGTACTCACCTCCTTAAACACAACAATCACATTAAAAGATTGTTATGTCTGAACTTTGAAGGTCGTTTAAGATACTAATATAAGAAGTTTAAAAAGTATACAATTATTTCATAAAGTAAAGTGTTTTTAACAAAAATCTTTCCAAACAAATCAAGTACAAAATGGTGCCTGTCATAGGGAGTTTCCTGTCAACACAATTTCGTTACTTAACGCGTATGCATCCACTTACAAAAGGAGTTGTATCATATGCTATAATATGGCCAACTGGAAGTCTTATTCAACAAACCATAGAGGGTAAAAACCTGAGTAAGTTAGACATTTATTTTGTTGTCATCTATTACTAAAATAACACTACAAATAAATACATTAATTTTTTTATAAAGAAACCTACGACTATATGCGTGCTTTGCGTTTTTCCATATTTGGTAGCTTATATGTGGCACCATCACTATATTGTTGGGTTCGATTAACCAGTGCTATGTGGCCACAAACAAATCTACGGATAGGTTTGATCAAGGTATGTTATTCTTTAATCGATTTATAGGAAACTTTTATAATGTAAGCTATTAATATTGCTATAATTTATAGGCGGCAGTCGAACAATTATCATACGGACCTTTTTCCTGTGTCAGCTTTTTTATGGGCATGAGTCTTTTGGAGGGTAAAACAGTTGATCAAGCCATTAAAGAAACCCAGGATAAGTTTTTACCCACCTATAAGGTAAGTTTTGGATTGTAAATTATCACTTGTTGTTTTCAATGTTCGTTTTGCTCATATCGAAGTCACGTAGGACGTACAACACTATAATGCTTTGAGCCAATACACATACGATTTGAGCTTATAGTCTTATGTTAACTTCTGTAGTGCAAAAATTGTCAAGAGAGGAATTTCAAAGGAAGGAGTCTTATCTCCAATCATATGGTTGACAATCATTAATTTAGGTCTGTTATGTATAGTTGCTGCAGAAGTTAATGTGAAGAATAATGGTACCAGGTCTGATATCTTTCGTTATAAATCAAATAATGGAAGGCGCCCTAAAAAAAACTATCTCAATAAACTACCTCCTATTGTGCCTGAGAGAAAATCAATTTTCTATGAACCGGACTGCCTTAAACATCTAAGTATTTTTCTCGATTTTAAGCTAATATGAGGCAAAAACATCGAATTCAGGATACAAAAGTTCTATGTAACTTTTTATTACTCTCGAGTAATATTCCGACGAGGCCAAGGCTCACATCTGAGGTAGATTGGTTTTTCATAGCTACTATACACCCCGCATTCAGCTATGGCTGCCTGGGATAGTGTAGAGCCCTCAGCAATAAGTGAGTTCAATAAAACTACAGACGTTTTAACGAATCAAAGACACTATATTATAGATATCGTAAAATTATTCTCTTACCATTAGCATTAGTCTTCTCCACCCACCACTACGTTTTCAATAGTCTTGCATGCTTTTGGTTTTTCGAGCAACCTCTAGAATGTACTTAAACTTCTGAAACAATGTATCTTATTGCGGACATTTAGAGCAATATACTAGGAGAAGAACGATTTTTATAAATTGTTCTTTGTTTCTGAATCACCCTAACAAATAGGCTACCTCTTGATTTGATCACTTTGAAACGTCGTAATAACTCTCCCAATAAAGTTGTTTGTAATGAAATGGCCTATAAAAAACTTTCGGAGCATTTTTTGAATAAAATTAATAGAAAACTAGTAAAGGTGTTATCTTCGGGCAGGCCGAAACTCACATACCCTACACTGCATTGAAAGTACTTTTTCAATAAATGTTTAAAAAAATCTTGAAGAGGTTGAATAAGTCGAAAATAATGTAAAAAGGTTCAAAAATGTTGAAAAGTGTTAAAAAAAAACTGAAAATGTTGAAAATATATGAAAACCATTAAAGAAAGTTGAAATAAATTGAATAAGTCGAAACATATGAAAAATGCTGATAAATTGATGAAAAAGTCGAAAGAATAAAGAATATTTCGAATGAAATTGATGGGGAAATGTAAAAGATTGAAAATGTCAAAAGAATATGGGAAATATTGCCACGCCCACTTCTCCAATTCCGCCCACTTTTGGTTCAATAAACAAACCAAACTTTAGTACAATAGCTTGTATCGTTTGCGATATGTGCCGTAATTATTCCTAAAACTTAGGGCGGTGACACACGCACTGATGCAATCCAGTCCGATTTTGATCCAGAAATAGCTTTTTATACACAAACCTCTTACACCAAATTTCTGTATCATTTCTCATATATTTCGATAGTTATGCCACATAAGGTATTTTTATTGTATGGGAGCTGCCACGCCCACTGTTGCTATTTCGCCAGCTTGTGATTCATATGTACCTAATACCCAGTAAGCCACTTACGTCAAATTTCAGATCAATTGCTCCAATAGTTCACTTAAAATAGCACTTACAGCTTTATTTTAATGAGGGAGGTGCCCTGCCCACTGATGCAATCTTGTCAAGTTTCATTTAATTCCGAAGCATATAATAACCGACACCTCTACACAAAATTTTATGAAGATTACTCTCATAGCACACTATCTATAGCATTAAACGTATTTCGCTTATATGGGAGGTGCCACACCCACAGGCACAATTGTGCCAAAATTTTGCAAGAAGACATCTTTTAGCAAGTATATCCGCCTTATTAAATTTCATAACGATTGCGTTGTTAGTTCTCTTTTTATAACTTTTATAAATATTGTAGGCTGTGCCACGCCCTTAAAAGAAATTTTTCAGTGTATTGACGTAGCATGTATTGTTGACTACATTCAGTGGTATGATCCCTAAAATTTTAATGAAAATTGTATGTGCCAATTTGGAGTTATATGATATCCAATTTTTTAATTGCTAAGAAGTGCCACGCCCTTTTTTACAATTCCGCCCACTTTATGCGCAATTCAAGATTCATAAGATCTGTATTCGTGTACCGAATTTCATCACAATATCTTACACGGTTTACGAGCTATGACGTTATAAAAGTTAAAATTTAAGGCTGTGCCACGCCTCTTTAAGAGCCTTTGCAAACTTAAAACCTAGCCAAATCTTAATTTCGTTCTCATTTTCACCAAATCAGCAAGTTTCATCAAACCGCAGCCACTTTTTTTCAAAATGGACTTGGGTATATTTACATAGAGTATGGGCGGAAGGCGTGGCCGTTAACCGATTTCGCCCATTTTTATATGCTAGCAGCTTGCAAGAAGGTGTGACCTGTGTACCAAATTTCATTGAATTAGCTTGCTTAGTTTTCCCGTAAACTTGATTTCAACAGACAGACAGACAGACGGCCACAGCTATATCGACTCAGGTGGTGACGCTGATCAAGAATACTTTTCCATACCTGCCACGCCCCCTTCTACGCGTTACAAACGGAATGACAAAGTGAATATACCCTCTGTGTAGGGTATAAAAAGTTATAGCCGTTAAATTTCGTTTTCAAATCTACAGTAAAAAGTATTTCAATATGGCTCTCAATATGGCCAAATAAGGGGATTTCAACCTCAAAAATCAAGTCACATATACAACAAAAAATAATTTTACCCATAATACAAAGTTCAGCCAAAACTTTGCATTATTCCAATGGACTATATATCTAGCGGCCTTTTTCGAGATCTGAATTCGGAAGCGGTATTGAGTTATTTTTCAAATGTTTTGATTAAATTCGATCATCTGACAGCTGCCAAAATTGTAAATCCTTAACAAAGTTCGTTACATTTCTAAGTTCTGAATATATATATATTGCTAAAATATAAAAATACTTTACTATCACATGTCTTTCTTGCAGGTTGGCTTTTGTGTATGGCCCTTTTTACAGACAATAAATTTTGCCATGGTACCTGAGCGTAATCGCATAGTATTCACAGCTTTATGCAGTTTAGTGTGGACTTCATTTTTAGCCTATATGAAGAGAAAAGATATTCTAGAAAAAGAGGATCAGGTAAGAGAAGAAGAATTAGAAAATGAAGAAGAAAAGGAGGAACAACATATTGCAGAATCTTTAGGAATGAAATTTTTTCAAAAAACTTTACTTAAAAACTAAAGTTTCATTCAAAAAAAAAATGCTATTCATACTGTGTTATTGATTTATATGTAAGTCATAGTATATAAAAAACACTTTGCTTAGAATTGATCTTTATAAATTTAACATAAGATGTATATATTGTTAAAATGGTGAAAAAGTTTACAGGCGATGTATTAAATTGCTTAGGCAATTAGTTTAAATGAATTTCATTTGTTACATAAAATAAAAAAGACGCATTTATTTATTTAAAACAAAAAATATTGGGTTTTTTTTAAATATTTTAATTGTAAAATTTAATATTTTCCACAATCCATTGAGTGTAATATGAAACATTAGTAAAAACACCAGGTTTCTTAGCGCATGGCTTGAGGCTCCATGAAACGATGCCAATTTGTATACCCTGATGTAGTAGTGGTCCACCAGAATCACCACTGCATTGTCCTTTAATTGCTTTTATGTCTGCACCAGCGCATAAATTGGTGGCATGTATAAATGAACTCAATTGATTGTGGCAATCCGCATTAGATACCAACTGCAAGTCTACTTTTTGCAATACTTCTTGAAGACCACCATTTGTCTGAAAAGTAAACAAAGCATTAGCCAAGATTTTGTGAAAAAAAAAACAAGAATAATCCAGAGTAAGCTTCGGAACGCTTGTTACTTGAACTTTGAAACCAATTTACACAAAACAAGTTGAATTTTTTGAGCCGATTTGTGAATGTGAACTTAAATTTAGAGCACATAAATCACAAAGAGGTTAACATGCTCCAATAAAGGTCAATTCACTTCCTTAAGATTGATTTATGAAAACAACTGGTGAAATGTACCTTGTTTTGTTTGAGTCGGAAAATGGCAGTGTAAATGATGCTTAAAACTTACCTTATTCAAGCCCCAGCCGGCTAGCACAACTTTCTCGCCACCTACAAAGTTATGCATCGCTTCCGGTTGCTGCACTGCTTTCAGATGCTCATCCAATTTTAATGGTCTTGCTAATCTCAGTAATGCAATATCATGTATTGTAACTGTTGGATTGTAACCATCATGCGTAAGAATTTCCACAACTTTTGCCACTCTTTTGTCTTCAGGATTAAGTGTAATACTTCCATATTGTATGAAAAACTCAGTTGGATTTCTAATGAAAGTAAAGCAATGAGCAGCAGTTAATATCCAATGGGGATCAATTATTGTACCAGCACAGAAATGGGTGCCACCAAGCGTCCGTTTTAAGGAAACCTATATGGTGATAAAAAGATAAGAAAAACAAAGTTTAAGTAGGGCTATTCTACGGTTTGGTCTAGGCAAAACTAGTTCGGACGAAGGTTGTTGGACCAAACTATCATCTACTGCAGAAGTACTGAATTGTCAGCGACTTTGCCTGCACCCTAAAGAATTTTATTTTTTTCGGCGAGTGTTACTTTGTTTTTTTTTTTTTATTTTGCCTACATCCAAAAAGGAATGTTGCTCTTTACAAACAAATTATAACGTTTACTAGACGGCCCAATGGACTGACACTATTCAAATTCTTTTCGATTAAGTTATCTTGGGTTACAATTAAAACGCAAGGATTCTTATGATTTCCAGATAGCTTTGTAAATTTTATTTCATATTTTTAAATTTCATTATTGTCAAAACAAAGTTGGTTTTTACGGTGTGTTATTGGCACGTTTCCAGTTACAATCGCTGATAATGTAACTTCATCATCATTGTAGTAATTATCTTCAACATCTGCCTCATTACCAATCGTCTTGACAATCCAATCAACATAAGCGGAAACTTCGGTAAAAACACCTGGATATGGCGGTACAGTGCAAGGCTTCCGACTCCATGAGACGATACCCACTTGGGTATCATTAACAATTAGTGGACCACCCGAATCGCCACTACATTGCCCCTTACCACCTTCTGGCACGCCCGCACAAATAGTCGTCAGGTGCATTGGTATCTCATGACGTCTGCTACACTCCTCATCGGTAAACGTTTGCAAGGTGACCATTTGCAAATGCTGTTGCACAACTCCGCCAGTCTGTAATTTGAAAGTAGCCGTACGTAATACATAATTTATTTGTATTTAAGCAAAGTTGAATTAATTTAAACTTTCCGCATTTAATCCCCAGCCAAGCAAAATGGCTGTTGTATTTCCGGGTGTAAATTGTTGCATCTTGGGTAGACGCACTGCTTGCACTGCATCACTGAAGGTGACTGGTTCCATGAGTTTAAGTAACGCGATATCATGTTCGTACTTATTGCTTGGTGCATAACCTTCGTGTACGAATATTTTCGAGATACTTGCAATATCGGTGCTATTAGCATTGAGCTTGGTACTACCAAATTGTATATTTATCATTGTAGGAAGCGCACGTGTGACACAATGCGCTGCCGTAAGAACCCATGCGCGATTTATCAGAGAAGCACCACATGAGTGATGTCCTCCAGGGATACGACGAAGTGAAACCTAGGTAGAAATAAATTGTAATATATGTAAGCTTTTTTTTTGATTCATTCGCAAAATGTCAAGCTTATCGTTTCATGACAAGTTAATTTACGTGGCAAGTCCGTTGGCTTAGATTTTTTTGATCTCGAAGAAATTTATCTTAATATCATTTGTGGCACCATACCGGTGTTATATGCTTATATCGCAATGGAAGAATTTTTTCAGATTTATAGCAGAGCGAAGAGAGTAAGTTTGATGCTCAGGACAGAGGCAAACTTCAAAAGCTTTGTGCATTGAAAGAACTGTTCCCATACAATTTTAACGATTGCTCTTTGCGGAAGACAAGAAAGTCCTTCAGAAGATTTTAGTGATATTAAAATTATAGTTAATTAAAAATATACCAAACAAAAAAAAATTCCTAAACTTAGCCACCATTGATATATAAAAACCATGAATGTTTTACATAAAAAGTCAAAAAAATACCTTCAAACGTTAATTATTGTTTTTTTTGGACCGAAAGATGTAAAATTTCCAAAATAATTATTTTGGAAATTGTAGTAATTTCGCACAAAAAAATTAAAAAATTTATCATAAAGAATAAGTGTTTTCAGAAACATAATTTTTCATGTGAAAATTAAGTCACTCTTAAGATATCTTTTAGTTTATTATTGCGGCCAATCGAACATTTTAAATTATATAAAAGTAATTAGCGTTTTCCTATATAATATTATACATAAATAATATAATACACTATATGGTCTATAAAGCTACTCCTTGTGCAAAAAGTGATCCATAGTTTTACTTTTTTTTATACGTTAAAAATTTTCGATAAAATCAAAATGTTCCATAGAATAATGATGTTATTTCAAAAAACTTTAAGAATCATTCGAACTTACAATAAATGGAAACTCCTCAGAAACAGCATCTGTTCCATTAACAATACGTCCTTGATATTCAGACGCTATTACACCAGACAATACACTCAAGGAAAAAATCAAAATGGATGTCATTAATTGAGACATTACGAAAAGCTTCCTTCACTCCACCAAACTATACACCATAATAAATTAAAGCTATCGTTACGGCAGTTTATATAATAAAAATATCAAACTAAAATTTCCCAATAGATGTAAGTCACTTAAAATGTGGGTTAAAGTAACACCCACTGTGCGAGTTACCGATTAAACAATCGCAAAAGAGTTGAACCTTAAAAATTTACATACTAAATGAAAAATTATTGTACATTAAACGTAAAGATACGGGCGGAAGTAAACCTACCAAGTTCAATCAAAAGTTAAGTGGAAAACTAAAGTTTGGAAAAAATGCATTTTCAAGTTCAATGTCAGGGTCCTAAGCAAAACATACAAAAAAAAAATAAACGAAAAAGCACTGAAAAGTTATTATTTTTTGTAAAACTATTAAGTTGTAGTTCAAAGCTCCGAATAAAAGTCTATTGAAATGATGTCAGTGTTACAAAATGTAAAACTGTTTGCTACAAAATATCCTGTTGTACGTGGAATGATCACTTACAGTATGATTTGGCCCGCAGGCAGTTTAATACAACAGACTATTGAGGGAAAACGTTGGGGTAAGGCTAAGAGTTCATGTGAATGACAGTGTAAATATATCCATGTAATTAACACTCTATAAATAACATAGCTTAAGTTTCTAACTTATGATTATTAAAACTTCACCTAAACATAATTTCACCGTGCTCGTGATAAGCGAGCACCTTCAGTTCTCTTTAACATTTCTCCGGTTCACACACTTTCTCTTTTATGTCTGTGTCGTGCTACCCTGAAAGCTCCACTCTAATGTTTCTCTGCAGATTTTCATTGGTGACTTGTGCAATGTGTGTCCTATCCATTTGCATGCTTATCATTGGAGTTGTATTGAAATCGGATTTTGTCGTCATTGGAGATGGTCAGCAAAGTTTCAAAATTCAACGAAGGTAACTGTAAGCTATGTAGCAAAGTGCTGGTGCTTAACCACCTTCAGAAGAACTGATTACATCATTTGTAATGGTCGATTATTTTTGACTTACGCTTTGGTTGCGAGGTCGTTATTTCTTTTTTGTCCCTTTTGCATGAAGCTTTTACATCTAATTCGCTAAATGTGCAATGTCTTGCCTTTGGTCTCTTCATGCTACATCTTTCCCACATTTTGCTGCTCTTCTCTTTCCTACGATCTGCCAGGTTGTGTTATTCGTTTAGAATTTGGTATGGTATCACTCGCTGCTACAATTGTCGGCTTGATGTTTGGCCAATCAGTTGAGCTCTGAGTCTTTTTACTTCGTTGGTCAAGTTTCCGAAAACAGTCCTCTTTGTCTGTTGTAAATTAACTTTATTGAGCCGAACAGAATACACAAAGAGGTGGTAATCGAAGCCACTATCACCCTTCTCCCAACTAACACGTCAAGCCAGCTATTTTCCCAAGGTTTCTTAATACAGAAATGGGTTATCTTATTTTCAGTCAGCTGGTCAGATGAAATCTATGTACATAAGTTATTTTCCAATGAATGTCAAAAATTCATTTTCGAACTTTCCTAATCGTTTTGAGTAAAGATTTTTTTCAAAAATTGGCCCAAAATTTGCTCTACCGAGGTCGAGGACCGTCCTTGACGATCTATCCAAAAAAAAAAAAAATTGTTCCCAATACTTTGAGAAAGACGAACCTTTCCAGTATCCTAGGCTACCCCTATGGATATGCAATATCCATACATTTTTCCATTGATCAGTGAAATGGTTTGAAGTCGCTTTTAGTGCTGTTCAAAAACTATTTTCAAACTTTCTTATCCAGTGGTGCACATTTTTTCAATGGGTTCGAAAAGTATTTAAATGGATTGAAAACGTGCTCTTTTTGAGTTGCTGGGTCGCAAAAATTATTAATACAACACAAATTCCTTGTGACCATATGTGGTCATGGGTTCCACATGGAAATATTTTAATTTTTAAAGAATATATTTTTAGTGGAAAATAAATAATACAATATAAAATTTTGTTTTTATTTATAACTCTGTCAATGATCGATTCAAGGTGACTACGACTGGTGGCGCGTACTACGCTTTAGTTTATATGGTGGATTATTCGTAGCACCAACTTTATATAGTTGGATCAAAATATCAACCGCAATGTGGCCACAAACTTCACTACGTACAGCTGTTATGAAAGCGGCAGTTGAAACAATTTCCTATACTCCAGCAGCTATGACATGTTTTTATTTCATTATGAGTCTATTGGAAATGAAGACCGTTCGTGAGGCAGCAGCAGAAGTAAGCCAAAAATTTTTACCCACCTATAAGGTAAGTTAGGAATTCGGATTCGGTGCAAATAATAACATTTAAAATTAAATTTTTTTTCTAGGTTGCTGCAAGCATTTGGCCCATTGTTGCCACCATTAATTTCTCTGTGATACCCGAACGTAATCGTGTACCATTTATAAGCGCTTGTAGCTTGATTTGGACTTGTTTTCTGGCTTATATGAAGCATTTGGAGCATCATGAATTACATGAGAAGAAATTGGGGTCCTTACTTAGTAAATAAGTGCTGTTGGGTATTTTAGTTTAAAATTAAATTTGTTTAAGCTTAATATACAAATTAAATTAATAAAATGGAAGGTTAGCTTTCGCCAATTTTACGTTTTTTGTCAATCCTATGTCTCACTTACAATGACTTCTTCAATGTTTCTTTTTTATGTTTTTCAATACTAATCAATACTTTTAGAGGTAATTCAATAGCGATTACTTCAATATCAGTACGTAGGTATGAACTCGAATTGAACCAACGAACATCAATAAAAACAATTTAACTTGGTTCTTGAAGGTAGATATACACAACCATAAGCTTTTACCAGAAATGATTTTTTCCCCGACCTACATTTCGATGAATAGAAGACAAAAATTGAGCATATTTCCGTAATAAATGAAGTTTAAAATTTCTTACAACATCGACGAAAACTCAAAGGTCTGCGAGGACATTTGTTCTAATTCAATGACATGTTCTCGGAATCAAGTAAATATGTCTGATAAGTCTAATTTTTAATACAAAAAAAAAAAAAACACTAAAAAGTTTGTGAAAAATCACGCCAATAATACAGAATACAAATTATTGGAAATGATGTAAGACCCAAATTAAGACTATCACCCATAGTTTTTTCCCCCAAAAAATGGGACTAAATTAACATTAAAATCTAAGTACTTAAAAACGAGATTAATGAAAAATCGCAAAAAATCTTCTGTACAAGCGAGATCAGATTTTTCAGAATGATATTTTCAAATTCAAATATTTTCTCATTGGAAAAAATGGCCAAACAATCATTTTTCGATTAGCAGTATGATTTTTTTCTGTGGACATCAGCGGCTTTGCCTACACCACAAAGAATTATATTTTTTTTCGGGGAATTTCTTTTTTTTTCATTTTTATTTTGTCTACATCCAAAAAGGAATGTTTTCAGTTTTTTGTATTAAATAAAAATGTTGCTTTTTACAAACAAATTATAACGTTTACTAGACGGCCCAATGGACACACTGTTCAAATTCTTTTCGCTTAAGTTGTTTTCGGTTACAATTAAAACGCAAGGATTGTTATGATTTCATGATAACTTTGTAAATTTTATATCATATTTTTAAATTTCATTATTTTCAAAACAAAGTGGGTTTTTACGGTGTGTCATTCTCATGTTCCCAGTTACAATCGATGATAAAGGTACATCATCATCATTGTTATAGTAATTATCTTCAAGATCTGCCTCATTACCAATCGTCTTGACAATCCAATCGACATAAGCCGAAACTTCAGTCAAAACACCTGGATATGGCCGTACAGCGCACGGCTTACGACTCCAGGAGACAATACCCACTTGGGTATCATTAACAATTAGTGGACCACCCGAATCGCCACTACATTGCCCCTTACCACCTTCTGGCACGCCCGCACAAATAGTCGTCAGATGCATTGGTTTCTCATGACGTCTGCTACACTCCTCATCGGTAAATGTTTGCAAGGTGACCATTTGCAAATGCTGTTGGACAACTCCGCCAGTCTGTAATTTGACAGAAACCGTATGTAATACATAATTTATTTGCATCTAAGCAAAGTTGAATTAATTTAACTTTCCGCATTTAATCCCCAGCCAAGCAAAATGGCTGTTGTGTTGCCTGGTGTAAATTGTTGCATCTTCGGTAGACGCACTGCTTTCACTGCATCAGTGAAGGTAACTGGTTCCTTGAGTTTAAGTAAGGCGATATCATTTTTGTAGTTATTGAGTGGAGCATAACCTTCGTGCACGTATATTTTCGAGATATTTGCAATATCGGTGCTCTTAGGGTTGAGCTCGGTACTACCAAATTGTATATTTATCATCATTGGAAGCGTACGTGTGACACAATGCGCAGCCGTGAGAACCCATGCGCGATTTATCAGAGACGCACCACACGAGTGACGTCCTCCAGGGATACGACGAAGTGATACCTAGGTAGTAGAAAATTTTGTTACAATATATAAAATAATTAAATTTCTTTTGATTTATACGCTAAATATCAAGCTTAGCGTTCGTTTGATGAAATGTTTATTAAGGTGTTAAGTCCGTTGACTTAAAATAAGTTATTACATTATGCTGGTGTTATGAGCTGATTAAGTTATGATATGCTAGCTGTGGGAGATTCTATTCTATTTGTGTCCATGTGTACGAGAGATTTGATATGAGGATTCAGAAAACTCAAATTTTTTGGGAAAATGATAGTTGCTATAAAATAACACAAACACAACAATGCAGATATAGAAATTATAATAAATTAAAAATATCCTAAAGAAAAAATGCCTTGAATTTTTAACCATCTTTGATATATATAAAAACCATAAATGATTTACAAAAATAATTAAAGCTTTGTGAGAAAATACGTGAGAAATTTCATAAGTCTTTAAAAACTGCTACACTTACTTTTTTATACATAAAAAATTTTCAAAAATCAAAACGTTGTATAGAATGATGTTATATCAAAAAACTTAGACTCATATGAACTTACAATAAATGGAAACTCCTGAGGAGCAGCATCGGTTCCATTAACAATACGTCCATGATACTCATACGCTATTACGCCAGACAATACACTTAAAGAAAAAATCAAAATAGATGCAAATAATTGAGACATTATGAGAAGCTTAAATCACGGTTTCCTTTACTCTACCAAACTATACACCATAATAAATTAAAACTATCGTTACGCCAGTTTATATAATGAAAATATCAAACTGAAATTTCGCAATAGATGAAAGTCACTTTAAATGTGCGTTAAAGTAACACCCACTGTTCGAGCTACCGATTAAACAATCGCAAAAGAATTGAACTTTTATAATTTACATACTATATGGGATATTATTAAATATTGCACATTAAACGTAAAGATACGGGCGGAAGTAAGACTACCAAAGGCTATCAATCAAAAGTTAAGTGCAAAAACGAATTTCTGAAAAAATATATTTTCAAGTTCAATGTCAGGGTACTAAGCAGAGCCATCAGTTTTCTCCAACATTTCTCAGATTCATTTACCTCTTCCTTCTTCATGTCTATTTCCTTAGTGGTTAGTGAAATGTGTTTCCAATCCATTTCCATGGTTGGAATAGAATGTATCAAAGCAATGCGAAAGTATCTTTGGATTTGTTGATTCTAGCATGGATATCTTTATTGGTTGCACCGATATCATCATGCTAAGGTCTACTCAAATTAGGAAAGTTATCCACTTCTTCAATGCCTGATTTGCCTATTATCATACCTTGGTTGGGAGGATGAACATTGGTATTTTTTTTAAATGTGTTTTTTACACTTCTCACTGTTTGGTGGCAAGGAGATATCTGTTACCTGTATAAGCGAGGTCTTCCAAAAGCCCTGTGAAGTTCCATTGAATGCCACGATTGGGAGAGTCTAGAGCTCTGGTTAGGAAATCATCCTGCATGACCCTATAATTGAAGCCTTTTTACTGACCGATTATTATTGGCTCATTATACTTTGGCTGCGAGGTCGTTATAGATTTCTCGTTTGTCCATTTCGCAGGAAGCTTTTACTTCTATGTATTCAATCGAAGAAAAATAAATAATCAGCAGCACAAAAAAGATTATAAAAGAAGGAATCTTAAAATATTATAGGAATTTTGTGTCAAAAAGTATTTTTATTTATTAAAATGTGCACAATTCACAAATTATTTTGACGCAGCCAATAATGTCAAACAAAATTTGTCAAATAATTTCAAACAGCGAACAAAGTCACTGTTATCTTGCTCCGTTTTGCTCAGGCTTATGAGCAGAGAAGAGCTCGAACACACAAAGCATGCTCCGATTATAACTTGCTCTACCAATTGTGATTCAAAGTTGAATCACGCTCAGTTCACATATAGAAATACAAGCATTGATGCCACTTTACTCTAAATGGACTCCGAGCTTGAAATAAAAATAGCCACGTTCCACCAAATTCGTAAATAAATTGATTGCATCCCTGAAAGCACTCATTGTTCGAATTCGAAGTTCAGTGAACGAGCTGTCACGCATGGCTGTCAAATAGCTGTCATTGTGTCTACGCCTTAATTTGGGTGTTGTTGATTTTATTGCTGCTTGGCATTAAATTGCATTATTATTAAAGTTTTTCGCTGCTGCCGTACAAATTAAAACAAAGACTGTAAGAAAAGTAAAATTGCAGTTTAATAAAAAACAAAAATGCGGAATTTACCGAAAGCAATATCACCAGATCAGTCGGATGGACCAGAAAAAAATGACTACCCGAGAGCCTCAAGTAAGAATTGTAGTGAAGTTTAAGCGTCGCAGTGACGCACCTTGTTTCACGTCAAACATTGATTCTCTATTGATAATTTAAACAATATTAACGCTTTTTGTTTATTTTACATAGATGGAATCGTTACTGGCGCTGTAATTGCATTTTTCGGTTTCTTCTTTTTATTGATGGCATTATGTTCTCCCTTTTGGATTTCTTCTTATGAGGAGACGAACAGCCAATTCAAGAATATGGGACTTTGGCAATATTGTTTCAGGAATTTCGTCTATCCATATTATCAGTTTCCGCGGAAGTTCAACGGTTGCCATAATATATTTAGTCATGTAAGTTGTTTAAAATTATGGGTTGAATTTTGTCCCACTATAGAAATTAATTTCCGTGCATTAGTCTCGCAAAAACTCGAGAATGGCTCGACCGATTTGAAAATTTATTTATTGTTGTGTTCGTAATTATTCTGGCAAGGCTTATCGCAAAATAAAAGTTTGTAAAAATTTGAAAAAATCTCGGAGAATGGCAAAAAACTGATATAGTGTTGTGTATGGGAATTGCGCATGGAGAAAGCAATTAATTGCGATTGAATTAATTTAGATGGAAGAGATAAGGAGTGCGGGCTTACTAGTGTTTAATATAGTTTTTAGTTTTAAAAAACAAAGACTTTAGAAAAACTGTTGAACCGAAACATTGCAAAAATTAATTTGGTGCGATCTTATTTACTGGGATGCTAAGAAATTTCAGTATCTGAAATTTAAACTTTGATTTTGTTCTCTTAGAAATCGTTGTGATTAACAATATTTTTGATTTTCTAGATAGTTACTCGATGTTAAACTTTTAATCATACTTGCAATGTCTAAGCTCTAAAATCAGAGTAAATATTAATGAATAAATCAAAACGTTAAAGCTTTCAAGAATGTTATATCATAGATTAGAATTACTTTTTTAGCAAGAAGTTTTGTAACTAACAAATTTCGAAAACTGCGTCAAAAAATATTTTCATACTGTGAAGATTTTTGATAAAAATATATTGGATGCTTAATATGACCGCATCATTTTCAAATCTGGCAAACAAAACTGAAAAAGTTTCAGTTTTTCACACAAATCCCTTATTTTCTCGAAATTATGAAAACTTTAGCTAACCAAAGGCATCAATCACATTAAATAGGCGCAAAGTTATACATAACAAAAAAAATGATTTCACACATAAATGTCCAGTCTATGATAAGATTATGTAATATGTGATATGCTAAGTTGCAATGTTTTGAAATCAATCATAAAACCTGCTTTCATTTCCAAAACACTTTTTTATCAGTTTTTGTTGATTTTAAACAAAAAAAAAAATAGGTTTGTCAGGATATAAGTTGTTACAGAAAAGGAAACATTCAATTTGACCCAGCAAAATTTCTGCGCATTGCGGTTTGGATCAAAAGCTTTGAAATTGGCAAGCTATAGCCGTCAGATCAATGGTTGAAGATATTTAAATCCAACCAGATAAATGTACTTGTAGAAGATGTCTTTGCTCTTCATTATGAATCAAATTCAGTAAATGTGTATATGCAAAGCAAGACTTTCCTAAGACGACCTACATCTATTTTGCAAATTTTCTTGAAGATGAACTTATCTTATATCTTCTAAGCAACAACTCAAAATATGCTTTTTTCAAAAACTTACTGACCCTATGCGGCGACTTAAGGGTTGAGTAGGCGCGTGTAAAACAATTTTATCGTTTCAATCGTTACGAAAATGTCAAAAATTAAAAAGCACCTCGACCCTCCTAATGGTATGTTTTAACCCCATTTATGGAGAACAAATTTAATCGGAGAGAAAAAGGCGTAAAAGGAAGTCAGAAAGAACTATTTTAGCCCAAATTATATAAACATTTTGTTCTCACCATTTTCGATTTTTTACCATCGATTGGTGTAATACAATTTTTTAAAAATGAAGTCAAAATATCCCCTTGGGAAAATATTTTTTAGCATAAAATTTTTCAAAACTATTCTTATAGTTCCTTAACTATTATTTTTAATGATTTGCTTTTCGTTTCCTTTGCAGGAGTATTATGTAATTCGCGAGTATCTACTACCTGGGTGGTTGATGGCTGTACAAGCTTTTGTTACAATGGCATTTATTTTAACGTTTATTGCCCTCACGGTTCTATCTATGATCATTATACGTCTGCCGTTGAAGGGAGTCCTACAATTTGAATGGATCTTATCCAAAATCGCTTTTCAATGTATCGCTGTATCTTGTAAGTAAAGCTACAACTATTTACTAAATATATATACATGTAATTAGAAAATATTTTTTTAAAACTTATTATTTTACAGCTCTTTTCATGTTTCTTGCTGTCGTCATTTTCGGTTCATGTGCCTACCGTCGTGATTGGCTTATGTATCCTAAATTTAATGTACTGAGTTGGTCATATGCTTTAGCTGTTGTTGCATTTATGATACTTAGTTTGGCCGCTCTAATATTGTTTCGTGAAGCCAAATTTTCATATGCAGCACGCGGTGAGCAAAAAAATCTAGTTATGCAGATGGAAATGCAAGAACCTGGCTGGCAACCACCTAGGCATCACCAGAGTCAGTCTCGTAGCATGGGATTTGTAGTTTAAATAAAACGAATATGAGATGTCAACGCCAGTGTTGAAAATGCAGTTACAAATTCAAACCATTCCATTTCACTCCTTTAATCGAATAATACGTTTATATTTTGTATTAGACTTAAGTTAAACGAAATTGCAAATGCACTGGTTTATTTTTATTTTATTTTTTTTTTAAATTTAGAAAAATCTCGAGCTCGAATTAAGAACTTAAAAGTACCGTCCACAAATTTTACTGATTTATATTAACGTAGAATTTAAGAAAAAAAATTTTATCAATGTGCCTTGATAATAGCGCCTTGTAGTTTAAATAACAAATGTTAAATACATAATATTATGTATTTATAAAAAAAATTGTTCTAACTAACCTTTATATTTTCTATACAAACAGAAACCGTCCATGTTACTGAATCAATATTTTAGATAAACTACCGCTTTTGTACTTTTTACGAAATATTTTTGTCAATAAATCAAAAATGTATAACCAAACAATTTTATATGAATGTTGCATGTAAAACATTAAATACAAAGATAATATAGAAGACTCAATAAATCACACTTGAAGCAATACTACAAGTTGCGAAAGAGCAATTCTATGACTTTGAGCGTGCAATGAATGAAAATACAATCAGTTTTAGCTCTTGACTCTTGTTATCAACTATGATTAGATACCATATCGCTAGTTACATTTTTTCAATTCAGACGCGGAAAAAATTTGTTTTTGTTTTATTGATAACAGGTGGAAAGGCTAAATTTTGCGAGCGTATATGGGCCAAAATTGAACACTCATCGGTGGCTGCTCAGTTAAACAGTAATAAACGAGTTTTGTACACAAACGGTTTGCAGAGTAGCGCAATTAAAAAATACTTATTATGAAGTTCGTTATTTTGATATTTTTAGTTGCATTTTTATTTCAAACATGTAAGCGATGATTTAATTTTTAATGTTGTGTAGTTAAATTTATATCGAATAGAAATGTGTCGTGAAAGCGCAAAAGATGTTTTCCACAAATATAGTTTTAACCCCGGAGTTTTCATTCATACATACGTATGTTGTTTTGAATTAAACATCAAGTTTGTGTGAAATTAATTTTTTATTCAAATAGCACAGTTAAAACTAAGCACGTTTAATTCGTGATTCTATATACATACCTGAAGTGTTTTGTATCTAGAAAGTTATGAAACATTTCGAAAACATAAAACTTTTAAAAATTATTTAAAAAAAATTCATTCCCTTAAGTCATTGATCAAGTGCAACAGTTACATGACTATACAGAATGAGGATTAAATCTCTTCGGTGTATTAGTAGCCGTAGCTTACTGTTAGTAATACAAAATCCAAATTATTCATTTGTAAAATTTTTAGTAAAAATGATTCAAGGTATGACCTTTTCAAAAGTTTGATTCATCTGTTTTTATGTTATTGACATTGCATTTACTTATCGCCATTATATTGTTAATATCTTGAAAACCAACTCACTATGGTACAGATAAGATGTTTATTTATTTTGTCATCAAGTATACTCCATGCACTATCGATGTAGCAAATAATAAACTTGTACGCGATGGAATGACTCATAACTAAGTACTCAAAATATGTTAGTTCATCATTGAAGAATAAGAGCAAAATTAGAAAGCTTTAACTAAGTTTTCATATATACTACGTACCTATGCAAATCAAATTATAATAAAAAATAGTTAAGAAAACAATTAGAAACGATCTAAAAATATGTCAATAGAAAATTATACAAATTTAACTTATAAAACCTTTTCTACACAGGCTACTCACAGCAGTCCAATAATCCCAGTCCACGCATTATTAATGGCACAGTTGCCTCATATGAGCAGACGAAGTTCCAGGTATCAATTAGATTAAAGAGCCACGATAGTAAATTTGGTAATGGTCACATATGTGGTGGTACCCTAATTGGTCTAAATAAGGTACTCACAGCTGCGCATTGTTTATACAAGTAAGACAAGAACGTGTAACTATACTATAACTTTCAAATAACATATCATTGCAGACTGATATTTTCAAAAAAAACAAACTCTTACCTATTTTTTATGTATATAAAACACGAGTAACACATTTGATAAAACAAAAATAGTATTTTAATCATACAAAACATAAAAATAAGCACTCAATTCATTTGCAAAATGAAAAATATAACATAACAAATCAAAAACTGTTGTAGCAATAGCAAATAGTCGACTGTGATAGCAACTGCTACGACTGCTCAGGACCGTGTTTAAGCATAGGCTGCTGCCTAGGTGCCTGCGCCACAAATTTGATTGATTGATTGATCAGGTTATTGATGATTAATATAATCGTAAATATTTTTATTTTTCATGTGTTCAAAAAAACTTCTTGGTAAGAACGTCTCGCGGTAGGGCCCGCACTAAGTGTTCAGCATAGGGGCCCGCACACACCTAGACACTGCCCTGTAACTGATATAGCAATAGCCGGCAGTCGTCTGTAACAGCAGCTGCTGCGACTGCTGTACCAATAGCCGACAGTCGACTGCGACAGCTCTTCGTGAACTGTTGCTTCGGCTTTTGAACTTTATACAACAGACAACAATAACTGACTATCTACAATATTAGTTTTTTAGCAAATTGAAACAATGATTTACGGTAATTGTTATAATCAATCAACTTAATCAATAAAGTTATCAACAAAGCAATTCAATTAATCAAGTCATGGTTATGTATTTGTTTTATATGTATTCATCAGTAATCATCGGTATCAATTAATGCATACTTTTAAATTTATTATTTATGGAGAAACCTTTTGCAATTGATTGATACAAAAAATGTTTGGAAAAATATTTCCTTATTTGAGTTGGGATGATGTGGAATCTTAGTTTTGGTGCTTTTACAACAGATTAGTTCAAAGCAATTCTTATAAAAAAAATGGTACAAAGCACCTAAGTAACGCTCTGGCTATGTCTACAATACGAGCTTTTTTAATTTAAAAATCCCGATATTTATATGACGAAATGAATTTTCTGTTATAAAAAACTTCAAAATAAAAATGTTTTCACTGCCCTGATTCATTGACATAATCTCTAACTAATTTTAATTGAGCATTCATGTAAACATTAATTACAGATTTCTAAAAATAGTAAAAATTAAGCAATCAATCATTGCAAATTACTTATAATCAGCAATACTTCTGTAATCATTATGTAGTCATGAGTAATCACCACATAATATTTGTGAAGAGGCAAATTGACGGTTCAGGCTGCCGAAATCAAAATAAACAAAATCTTTAATATGATATTTCGTTTTGTGATGTCATAATTGATTACAAATTATAGGTAACCAAATCATTTATTAATATTTGACAAACTGTGGGGCCAACAAAAGATTCCTACAAAACATTTGTATTTTAATGAATTACTTACCGAATTTCATCACAGGAAGGATATATGTAGTTTTACATATATGTACATAAGCTTATATACATTTTTCTTGCAGCGTCGATAAAAAACGCTATCGCAAAGCCAAGGAGTTCCGAGTAGTTATGGGTACATTAAATCGTTTCGAGCGTGGAAGTAATACAATTGTATCAGATGTCACATCTATTGCCTACACTGGTAGTTTCGACCTGGAATCTATGCGTGATGATGTTGGCGTAATGTTTTTAAAAACCGGTTTGCCTGCGAATAAAACTCACCCGACTGTGGCTCCTATAACGTTGAGTAACATGCCTACAGAAAATGGAGTTTCATGCCGAGTCTCTGGATGGGGTGCAACAGAAAAGGTGCATTTTAGTTTCAGGGTTATTTTCTCAATATATATCTGATCAAATATTCACTCAGACTTCAGTTGACAGATTGGCACATAATTATGTTCATTTGTAGCTAAGATTTTATTGCATATTGAGAAAAAGACTCAAAAAAAGATAATATTTTAAATCGTTCGGAATTTGTCTTACCATAACTAGAACTAACTTTGACAAATGAATTTCTGGACTACTCTATGATGACACAATGATATTTTAAGCAATCTCATATTCTTATTTTTTCTTTAAGGCTGCTACATCGAGTGTTCTACTTGTTGCCAATGTTTCTATCATTTCCCGAACGATATGTTCGGCAACCTATGGCAAATCTATTTTAAATGGAATGATCT
This sequence comes from Meiosimyza decipiens, assembly GCA_963680825.1. Taxonomy (NCBI): domain Eukaryota; kingdom Metazoa; phylum Arthropoda; class Insecta; order Diptera; family Lauxaniidae; genus Meiosimyza; species Meiosimyza decipiens. Next base: position 115,444,774 of record OY804258.1, on the reverse strand, counting down.
GCGCCGGACATTTGCTGGGTGGTACAGACTCATGTCAGGGAGATTCAGGTGGTCCACTTGTATACAATAATACACTGGTTGGTGTCGTCTCCTGGGGTACCGGATGTGCACAAAAAGGTTTTCCTGGTGTCTATGCTGATGTACAATATTATAACAATTGGATAATGACTCGAAATAGCGGAGGTAGAGTGAAAACGTGGTGGAGCTTGATGAGTTTCATTGTACTCCTTATATATACATTGTAAATTATTTAATAAAGCATGGCATGAAATGTAGTTTCTTTGTTAACATTTAACAACTTTATTTTCAGAGATTTTATTTTACATATACATACAAATTACATAACATTATTAACTTAAATTTAATTTTAATTGGCATTAATTGAGCAATACAACGCTATAAATTTGTTATAAATACTATTTATATATACATTTATAGGTATATCTTAATATGGCATAGGATTTTGTGCCTTAAAAAATAACAAACTGTTAATTATTGTTCCAAGCACTTAAATATCCCTGTGCAATTTTTTTTGAGCCAACGATCTAACTCTACCTCTTAACAGTTGCAATTTCTTTTTCCGATATCATCTTCATTCGGATTACTATTTGCATTTGGCAACCCTAAACGAAATGTATCAGTTTTTGCATTCACACCAAAACCAGGCAAACAGCGCGACTGTCCTAGCACCTTTGAAAGTTCAGCACTAACTAGTGCTTGTTCCATGCGTTCCATAACACGACCCACTAACAGCTCAACGGCCTGTCGTATATTCAAACCCGTACAAGCACTCGTCTCGACATATGGAAGATTATAACGTTCCGCCAGTGAACGTACTTGTTGTGCACTAACTACACGAAACTGTTCTAAATCACATTTATTACCACAGAGTACTACATCAGGACTTTCACAGTAGGCATGCATTCGCAATTGTTCCAACCAATTTGAAATCTCCAAGAAAGATTTTTCACTTGTTAAATCAAATATCAGCAAGAAACCCATGGCATCGCGATAGAAAGCGGTGGTAAGACTACGAAAACGTTCCTGTCCCGCTGTATCCCAAAGCTGTAAGTGAATGCGATGATTTCGACCACGTGATGTATAAATCTGAAAAAGGGAGGTAAATTATAATAATTATTCAAAAATGTAGCAACCGGTGTTTTAAATATATTTGATATAAATTATCTATAGAATAAGCCATTTAGAAGTCGTACTGGCTAACTCCATTAAGTGTCAAAATTGTTTTTTTTAATAATATTGCCCAATGCCCATATTGAAAAGAGTTCAAGGAAGAAAATATTTAACTTAAAGCTATGAACAATAAATAATGGAACAATACTCTCACCAAACTTCACCTCTGCACAATTTTGTTCCCCACTTTTGACACTTAACACAGTAAACCACACTTTCAATTAATTCTTGTTCCCATACTTATTGTTCATAATTAAATTTCCCGCTGAGAGCGAAATCTTCTCAAATAATTTGTTGAAGGATTTCATCAAAAAAATTAATTAATTCAGTAACTTACCAAACGTTTTTCCCTAAAATCAATGCCCACTGTAGATATAAATCTAGAGTGAAATCCACCATCTGTGTATTGATAAAGAAAACTTGTTTTTCCTACGCCAGAATCGCCGAGCGCGAGAAATTTCATTAAATAATCGTAATCTATGGTTGTTGCTGCCATTGACATAATGATAATGAAGGTAATGTTGAAACAATTAATTAAGTCTTAAACCAGATACCACAATGAGTGTATAATTTTAACGTGTAGTACTTGACTCTACGACGAGTCCTGTGAAATCATTTTTCCTGAAATTAAAAAGGAAAAAATAAAACTTAAGTATTTATTTAGTTGGGAGTATTTTACAGAAAATAACAAGTAGGCGACACATTTCAGAGGTTGATTTTCTAGAGGTTGGGCTCTGAATAGTCGTCATTATATGATGCCACATGCTTATATGAAAACAGTGAGGAAGAAAATTATATGGATGCTTTACTGCAATGCTCTGAATTTCATAGTTTGTGAATATATGTAAGAGACATAGCAAAAGTCGTTTTGAGAAATGTAGACATATATATTTTCACACTTCATTAATATCCAACTAGTTGAAATTTTTGCCCTAATGTAGAGAGTTATCACTTTTGTTTTGCTTTTGCGGGTGAACTTGTATCTTCTGTACTCCATATCATAGGCTGCTGCTTGTTTTTTAGAATTATCGTTCTTCATCGATCTTATTGTATGTGATAGTTAGTTCAATTTTAAATTTTGTAAGAACTATTTGGCAGTCTCTTTTTGACAGTCATTGGAATTTCATTGATGTGTCTACAGATTTCCAGATGATTTTATGATAATCGTCATACATCAGCAATCATGGATCTTGTCAGTTTTGTCTTCGCACATTTTTATCCACTCGGTTTTAAAAGAGGCTCATCCTCCACAAAAAAATGTTCGCCCTATGATCCTTGTAACTATTTGAAAACAGTCACAAGAGATGAAGCATTCGCTCCTATGCAAAAGTTTGCACTGGTATAAATTAACGACGAAATCAGTAGAATTTCTCGCTGCGTTGGCGATGAAATTGGTGGCAGCCTTACATCATTATGAAATTTTAAATATTCTCGTTTCGCATATTAGCAATGTTCCATAAATTTTATACTAATGAAACACTGAGTAAAAATTTTTAAGACTCCTCGTAATCGCTCTATTCATTAGTCTCTAAAAAATATGAAAAGCTTTGTAATGAAAACGCAGCCATGACTCAAGAATTTGTTGAATGGCTTCAAATATGCTTGAGGCATTAAAAAGTACTATGAGAGTACTAAGCGATACTTTAAGGTACTCGAAAAACTTGTGTCTAGTAAAAAAAACTTTCATTCAGCTCTACTTCTTTTATTAAAAAGCTAGCACTTAAGTCCATGTGCCTTAAATTCTTAAAAATAGCTTTTAAACAGACATTGCGCTACAAATTAATGATATGCAGGACCTTATTTAGGATATAAGGGCCCGTGCGTACAGCACCCAATTGAAGGGTGCGGCAAAGAATGTAAATTTTTGCAATTGATATTTTTTATCATATTTTTATCTAAACGGTTTTATCATCAAACATAACATCGAATTTGACATAATTTAACACATAGCTCGCAGTATACTATTTTGAAGACTTTTCTTGTAGGTGAGAGGTCACACCCACTTGTCAAAATTCGCCTAATTTCTGTTCAGTGCTAGTACAAAACATTCTTTGTATTTATGTAAAATGTGGTTTAAAGTTTTTGATTGCATTGGAGATGCGACGGCCTGTTTTCAAAATGCGTTCAATTTTCGTTTGATGTGTGTCCGAAACATTTTTAGTATTTCTGTGAAATTGGGTTGCACCAATTTAAATAACTCTCTCAGTATAACGTCTTAAAATTTATGCAAATGAAATTATAGAATGGAATTTACTGCGTGTTTAGGGTATAAAAACTTTCAGCCAAATGTCGATAGTAAGGAAGACACCGTAAAGAATTTGAATTTGAGCTTACTGTAAAATGAGAATAAAGTATTACCCTGTAAATTTAATAGTCAAAAAAGCATGGGAAGGAAAAAAGAAAAAAAAAACTTAATTTTAACCCCATTTTTGTTAGTCATCAGAGCCGAATAGACCCTCAAATCGAAATCACACACACGGCTTTTGGAATAAAAGTTTTCTGCGGCACAGTTCATTGCTTTAGAGCAGCGATGGTCAAGCACAGGCACTTTCCGCTCTCATGGCCCGAACCGTTATTCGATTCACAAGCAACCAAAAAACAATTCGTAGAATTTCAAAGCTATCGACGCACAGCGTTGACTTGAGTTCAAACGAAAACATCAACAACACACACAGGCATTACCGACGGCGCCACATTGTGTCTCGACGAATGTAGAAATTGTTTTTGCTTGTAAAGCAATTTGGTATTTTTCGTACTGTTGGCGTATTTGGAAACGAAAGCAAAACAAACTTTAAATTTTAGATTGTTGTTGCTTGATGTTGTTGTTGCGCCCTTTTGCTAGATTTCCATGCCCACCACTGCTTTAGAGCAAAAAGATTACCAGAATGTTGAGTTCTATACTAAAGATGCTCAATTTCTTGGTCCAAACTGTTAAATGTGAAAGGTTGATCATATGAAGTTTCTGAAAAATCGAATTTGTAACTCTGAGTTCCACAAAAGAGTTTAATCTGGTGAGCTTATCCCCCTAATTGTCTTGCTGCACCAATGTCATGCGTCAAACATTGGGGATATTTTTTCTTTGCTCACTAAGCTTATCGTTGGCGTTTAATATTTTTGAGCCTAAGTTTAAAAAAACACTAAAGTACGACCCTGCTGTTATGGTGCTGCCGATTATAGCTGTCATTTTGAATTTGAAAAATTTAAACCATTATTGCTGGCATATATATATATATATTTGTATACCTCCATAAAGTTGTAATAAATGCTGAGCCATTTACTGTTGGCCTCTTATTTTAGCTATGTATACATAGCGACACATTTTTGTGCTATAAATCGAACTCCAAGTTTGTGTTGCAATTTATTTTCTATTTTCTCTATTTGTTGTTCACTTTTGTTTCATTTTGTTTAGGGGGCATATTTCAACGAAATCGACATTTTCTAGGGATTTTTCATCTTAAGCTTCTTCTCACGTGCTTGCAGCACTTTCATACACAGGAAAACTTTGCATTTACTGTTAAGAAAACCTTGGTGCTGTCATGTCGACTGAAGTTAAGCAGTTAATCCTCTTATATTAACCCCATATACATAGGTATACTCGTATTGGTACCAACAGTTCCGTCTATAAATAGATGCATAAAGTTGTGCAAAGTTAAATTTATGAGAAATTAATTAAATATTTAAGCGCAAATCTGTTAACCTTCAGTTACATTCCCGATCAAATTTGGGATCACTATTTTCTGGTCCAAAAATAGTCTATTTAGAACAGTTCTATTTTTTTTAAAAGTCTGAAGCTGATGTAGACCCGGTTAAACTTCAAACATGCCCAAAAACTAGCTTTACTGAGCAGAAAAAATACTTTTTTTTATTTAGCTGTTTCTAGTTCAAAGTATCTTCTCCAGGAAGAGTATTAAAATATCACGTTTAAATATGGACCGTTTTAACAAATACACTTTCTAATTCTATAGATTTGTGCTTTGCGGAATAAATCGTGGTATATTATTTTGCGTATAGATATTCACCAGATGGCCCCTGAAAGATTGAATGAAACTCTTGCAGGATTTCTATCGCCGCCCATATAGCTAAGCATTACTAGTTTTCAAGAAATATCTCGTACAGCGCCACGGCGATTCTACTTGGCTGATCTTCTTCATTTCCAAATAAAACTGCCAGTAAGATATTTAGCCATAACACCGCACCAACATTGAGTTTTTGTGGATGCAACCGATGCTGATGTAATGCCCAGATTTTCTCAGGTCCCCAGAATCTGCAACATAAATATTGTTGGTGTTTTCTTTGAGGTTAATTATAGTAATGGATCTTTCAGTTGATTAGAAAAACTCAATGGTCAAACCTAGCCATTTGTTTTGCAAAGGATACAAACAAAATATGACATTTTTAAATCCTTCAGTTTTTCACCACCCTGAACTTTCAGTGACCACCCTGAATTTATACAGGAGTTTTAACTTGTAAATTTTAAATGTGGCGAATTTTTCAATAGTCAAATGAGCTCTCCTATAGCTTTTGAATAAGAACATCGAGCTTTCCATTCCACAGAAATGTCGACTCGGACTAGTTATTCGACATTTGGGGTCGTTCATATATAGGCTTGAAAAGTGGCCGCATTTGACGCGTCCAGACAATTAAATACATGTCAAAGTCGTGTGCCTTATAGAAACTGAAAAAATTCGTAAATAGCAGTTAATTGGAGGACTTTTTTATAAAGCTGGTGACTAACAAAAAAAAGCGTCATCAATTTTTTCCCAAAGCTTGGTAATTTTTTCGGAAAAAATTTTTTTATTTTGGGAAGCCCGTAAATTCCCTTGGTAACCCTGTACTAAACGGGGTTTTTCGACATTTTTGACCAACCGCTCTCCCTGCATCACAACCTGTCATACAGAGAGGGGTTTCAGAGTCACAGGTCCCGAACTCCCTAAGGGTGTTACTTAAGTAATATATGAACAGCCGCTTTTACAGTAAAATTGGCAACATTGAATGCAGCTCATTTCAAACTGTTTGGATATCCTTTGTATTTGATGAGGACATAAAGCAGCACTTTTTGATACATTGGATTATTTTTTTTAAGTATCGAATTTTTTTTTATTATCGACTTGACGCAATTACTAAATAATATGGAATAAAGATTTGAGCCATTAAAGAAGTAGTCCAAATATTGTTGGCCAGCAAGTATATGATAATGAATTTTTATTTGATATTTGTCACATTCAAGGTAAACAATTACCCTTGTCACTGTGCTGATGACTAGATCTGAATGGGCTTTAGAAACCTTCACCAACATCAGTGCAACATGTCTGAGCGGAAAGATGGCAAATTTTATATTGTTGATGATGAGTTCGTTCTTCTTCACTCGGGTAATAATAGTCAGTTGTAGCAGACCTTTTGCAAATATTGTGCTATTTTCCATCAGATATAGTACAAAAGCAATATATTGTAAAATGACTCTTCACCCGTTCATATATACATCTAGCAATCGTCCTTCATCTCCTTTCTTGCATCTTGAATCTTGCACTTATTCAGTTGTTGATATTTTGAATGTAGTAGTCATCTCTATTAAGCCTTTCATATATCCATGGATGGATTCCATAAGACCTTACTATTTAAATTTCCAACAATTCTTGTGCACATATTTCTTCAACATATACCATCATCAGTTCATACTTTTATAACTCATTTGTTTATTGAAGCTCATTTGAAAAAGTTTCCAGTTAACCTCCAAGGGACGTAGGCATTTTACTGATTTATCAGAATATTGCAGCTGTCAACTTTCACAAATTGAGCTCTTAACTTTTTTTATTTGTTTTATGGCCCCTAGGGTAAAGTTGTTGCATTGATTTTGAATGGAATATTTTTTACACAATGCTGAAAATACATACTATAATACTAAGAAAATTATGTAAATTCTTGATTTTTACACAAACTTCCAATGTCCTTTACAATGCACTTATAACTACTATGCCATGTTGAGTAATGTGCAAAAGAAACCCATAAACTCAATTAAAACTTTTTCAAATTAACGATTTCATGGAACAATTACCATACATAAAGTCTTATTCCGCTTGATAGCAAACTGAAATCAAAAACAATATTTTTACAGCATCAACAACAATCAGCAATTTATTGCTCATTTATTATCACAAAGAGAAATATAAACATAAAAAGCAAAGATATCCTGTTGTGTGACAGTCACCTAGTAGACAAAATTAGGAGTGAGAAGGCAGTTGCAAAGTCTTTCCCGTGAAACAGCAGACCTTCCCATATTATTTCAAAATCACTTTCGCTTGAGCAGACTCTCATAATTTTTTCTAAAAGGAAAGACTGAAAAGAGGCATTTTGTGTAAGTTGGAAAAGTAGGCCTGCTGCTTCTGCTTCCAAAAAGAAGGGTATACAATGAATATTTTGATGATTTTTGAAGAAAATCTAAAGAGATGATATTTTCAAAAACTGTAACACCAAATCTGTATGAATTTGAATGATGTTGATATATAATCGAAAACTTAATTTGAATGTCGATATTTTCAACATCTGACATCTTTTATCATATGAGTGATATTGCTGATTGATTTTGAATGCCAAGTAAACTTTATTTGTCACTAAATTCTCATAAGCCAATTAAGAACTATAAAAAGAAATCGTAAAAATGTAAACTACTAGCAGATTTTATAGCCCTAATTGAGCAGGCTTGTTTTGCAATAGCATCTGAATTGCAAGAATATCTGACTAAGAGAAAGTCTTATATAAGCGCTTATTGGCGCAGTGCCTCTTCGGGGAGGTCTTACTCAGTTGCATACTGGGTATACAAATTACAAATGCACAAAGGCACAGATAACATACTAAGCACACACTCTAAGTACTACTGCTATGGCAAAGTAGTGCTCAAATCCAGAAGTTGCCTGTAAGTTTTCTTTAACTTTTTCTTTTCTTTTTTTATCAATTTCTTTTGCTTTTTCTTTGCAAACAATTCCATTTGGATTGCGTTTTTTATTGCAGAGAATGAAATCAATTTAATGGAATGTATACGCGTCGTGGTGGCATTCACTGTAGTACCCAGCATGAATTCCATTACTCTAACAATCGGGTGCGCTGTGGGTATCAAGTTGACATAGAACAGTAACTGATTTGGTAACCCAAGGAGCAGCTGCTTGGGTTAGTTGTTTGGTGAGTTGATAAGGAAAGAAAGACCACCAAGTAGGAAATAAGATGTGAGATGTCGAACAACATTTACGATTTTACATTACAATGGTCGATAGAGCATCAAAGTTGAATGGCATGCAGAACGGCCAATGACTTCAACAAAGAGAAAAAGTAGTGAATGTATTTTAGACGCTTTCAGAAATAGTATCATGCTCTCAAAGAGATCGGCTTCGGTTCATAATTCGAAAAAAGAAAGAACAATAATCGATCCGGAAAAGTTGAATATGAATTTTGAACATGATTAAAGAGGATTCGGAATCCCGAAAGACCAGTTACCGTCGTTCCAAATCGATTGTGAAATCGGCTTTGTGAAATTCATTTATTTTCAACCATTTTACATCGGCTGGTGCAAAATTCTTGGCGTTCTCGATACTTCAAAATAATGTTTGATATTTTTTGTTATAAGTTGAAAATCATATTTTTATTAATTTTTTCTACTAAACAAAAATATGATAACAAATCAAAAATATATCACACACTTTGGACCATATTTCAAATGATATTAAGAGTCAGTTTGGTTTTTATAAAAACATAAAAATTATAGCTTTTTTTCCTATCTGGACGTTTAAGAAGGAAACCACACACAATTACACAAACAAACTCGTGTATGGTTCGAGTGCTGATTAGGCCATGGCATCATGGCATTCGTGCTGCTTGTTTTTATGCGTTTATGTGTCTAGTGTATTGAAAAGGACATGCTTAAGGAAAAAAAAGTTTAAAAAGGAGCCGGATGTGCAGCGGGAAATATAATAGAATTTTATTGACGTTTATACAAATCACTACAAGAAATTGAATTAACTTAGGGTACAAGACACTCAAGGACTAATTTAACTTGAGCACTGAAGGCAGATGCGGTGAAACTTTACGCCACCAATGTAATAAATTTAAATATTTAATGATCTGATAATAAGAACGAAATAAATGTTTCAGAATACAAAAGTGTTTGACATACCAGCTCCGACTTAATTTTAGCTTATGAAAATATCAACATATGTAAAGATTTCAAATGCTTATATAGTAGGCTTATTCATAAGAATAAGAAAATTACTATAAACGCTCTCTAGACCTATTTAAAATGATTTTGAATGCAGCTTTTAATTTTCTAAAACGAATTTAATTTATTTTCAAAGCTTATAGCCTTTTAAGATTATCACATTACTTAGACAAGTTCTTATTATGCTATGTAAAGGGTGTTTTTTTATTTATTTATAGAGCTTAAAATCAAAACATAATACATCAAAATATATTTTGAGTTATTGCTTTTTTTATATTTTTATTTAAATTGATAAAATTTCAGTTCAGGCAACAGCAAAGCTTTTGGCATCCAAAAAAGATATAATGAGCCTAGGCACTTCGACCTCTTAAAAAATGTATGGGAAATTCCATTGAAAAGTGTAATATTTCTCGACAAACGGTACCCCTATATTCCTAAGTGCGTAGTTTTGAGCTGTTTATCGGAAAATCTTTTATTGCATTTGCCTAGAATCCGTGTGCCCCTAGGCTGAACATGTGTTGATGGCCGTACCACAAGGGGTTTTTGGCTAAAAGATGCAGACATTTTTTTACGATTAAATTAATTATGAGAAAATGCTGACCATAAAAAAATGCAGCCATCACTTATGTGGCGCGGGCCCCTAAGCTGTAGCCTATGTAGCCTTTGCTTAAACACTGCCCTGCTTGCAGCAATATATTTTGTGCTAGCTTAGTAATTTTTATTATACTACTTATCCGAGAAGTTTTCGTAATGCTGATTTTAAAATTGTACATTAATATATCTTAGAGTTTTATTATGAAAATTGTTCAAACTTTTTTCTCAGTGTAACTATACAATACGACACCGAAGAGAATCAAATACATACTTGTACTTTTCATTTCGTTTTATTTTTTAATCTTACAAACGCGCTACTCGTACTCTTACTGGTATTTATTTGTACGCAAAATTTCATTTGAAAAGTTCAAGGAAGGAAAATTCAAATGAGTAGTACTGGTAAGGAAGCAAAGAGTAGTATTAATCAAAAATTAATTAGAAGAACAAGTATGATTGTGCCGTATTCGAGTAAAGACAAAGAAAGGTATTCAGTTACACCAGTCAGCGTGCGCTAGGAGTAATGATGCTAATGATGATTACCAAAGGCAAGCAGTGCTGATTACTTTTCCGTATTGCTATTGTAACTTATCTTTCTTAACAAACAAAAGTGTAAGGAATGGCTGCTGATCAGCTTTACGCGGTAAGACACAAAAGCATAGCGCTGAAATTCCTGAAAATTAAATAGAAATGAAGCAACCACCTCACCTTCTGCTTTATTCAATAAAGGCAGGCACAAAAGTAATGGGATTGAAAGAAAAAAGTTACATTTATTACGTAACGCCTACAAGTATGCTATAATTTATATTTATTTTGTAACAAAAATTTACACCAACACACTGAAGTACCAACCGGATTGGTTACAATGAAATAAATAAAGAAAAATGTTTATTCAAACTTCTTTTAAGTGTGTTTATTTTTTCAATTAACAGTTCCATCACTCTGAAAACACCCTTTAAAAAAATACATAATAATTTACGTGCTACTTAAATAATAACGAAATATGATGAGTACAAAGAACATTTTTAAAATAAAACTTTTTCCACGTGACGCAACTTTATCTATGTTGCCTTTTTTCATCCTCAAGCTTTTGCATCGATGGTCAAGGTTAATGGTTCAGGCTTTCGACTATCACATTGAGTTTTGCATAAGGGAGTAAAACAACAAAATCTGTATGTGTGTATGTATGTATAGAAGAAGAACAAAGTAAAAACTTTTCACTCAAACTACCGGATGTCATCATTTAATTTGTAAATGAAATATGATGCGGGTGAGTTAAATTATATAAATAAATTTCAATAACCATGAAAATATTTTACCATGATTAAATTTTACCGCATTATTTTTGGCGTACAAAATTGAAGGGCTGCCTTAATTGTTTTTCGTACTAAATTATATGCAATTATTTTTGCCTCACCCCTTGCTCTGCTCATCGTAGTCTTTATAATTTAGGTTTTATCACAACAATTTGCATGCATGTTGATATTTAAAGCAACGCGGAAATGACACTATTGAACAAAGGTTTTGCACCTATTATGAACTTTTAAATAGAAATTGTGCTTCTTCGTGTTATATCTAATTTAATAACTTAAAGCTTTTTTTTGCTATAAAAAACTTGAAATATAAAAAAGCACAAAAAGTTGGCCACATTTTCATATTTGATTTGAAAAATTTCGGCAATTTTGCAATGTTACATTGTTAAATGAAATATCCTTATTTTAAATTTAATTGAGTTCAAATGTTTTGCACAGCAATAATTCAATTAACTTTTAACTTTAAATGACGCACTTCGTGTTTTTCGGCATTCTGTTTTTGAAACTGGAAGTGCTGATACCGGAAGTACAATGGAAAGGGTGCATAAAAACAAAAGATGATTGAAACTTTGACAAATGAAGCGACATTTTGTTGGATTACTAAGCAGATTCGTTCAGAGATACTTCAAAAATTTTTGCATAGAGGGCGTTATAAAAACTTACATAGTATAGTCGTAGGTGATGGTGTGGGCAAAAGCAATTATTTTGTCATTATTATTTATAACATTCATAAACTGAAATACTTTACTTTAGTTGAGAAAAAGCTTAAGCACAAAAAATCTTCCAAACAAGCGACAAAGTATTTGGGGGAAGCTCTGAATCCAATACATCTTTGATGTTGTTCTTATTAAAGTTTTCTTGTCCTAAGTTCTTATAAGCGAGATTTCTTATTTTTTATTTAGATTTTGTAAAATCGAAATTTTGAAGTTCAAACTTATGTAGCAATGTCAGGGTAGTAGTTTATTTAAAACAATTTTGATAGGTAAGCTCTAAGAATTGCGCAATCTTTATTCTAAAATTTATATTTTCTTTTCTTTTGCTGGTGAAAGCAAATAAATTGCAAGTTTCAGATTTATACAATTTTTATATTTTCATATTATTACTTGAAGAAGGCATTATAAAGCAATCAAAATTGTATTACATATATAACTTTCATTTGCCATTTTTATTCACTTACCGAAGCTAACCTATTTGTAGCTCATCATTTTATTAATAAAAAAAATCAAACAAAAAACATTTAATAACTTTTTATTTAATAAATCTGCCCACATTTCCTATTTCAAATCTCCAAGTGAACTTTTTAACAGAAATTCAGTGGTGCCTTGTCATTAAGTGTTTCAATTACTGTTCTCAAGCACACTTTATTAAAAAGTGAACAATGAGTCCCAGTTGTCCTGCTTGCAGCACATGGCAGAATTGTTATTTTATCGTACAATAAACACGTGGAAGATTGAACAAACAACCCTCACACGTTCACGTAAATATATCCCTGCTATACTTGTCAAATGTTTGATTGATGACTGTTAACATGCCTAGACAATGTTGTGTATCATGTACCATTTAGGTATTTCGAATTACTACAAACACTGAATCCATGCATTAGGAAGCTTGTGTTAAAAGTGAAGTATTTGATGTTTGAGATTTGGAATTTTTTGAGTGAATCTATATTTTATATATTTTAAAACATTAAATTGTTTAAGTTATACTCGTATATACTTCGAATTTATTTTAGCCACAAAACAAAGTTGCATGTAATCCAGCCGAAATATAAGTCAATAATTTATAGCTGCCGATCCTTTTTAGTTCCTCAAAGACAATCAAACACAAAATAAATATATATCTTGCTAATGCCTTTATCAAGAGATTAATGTGCCTCTTAGGTTCTTATTTTCATTTGCATAATAAAAACAAATGCTAATACAAGCTTTGCATAAGCACTTGTGTTAACATTTTAACAACCAACATGAAACACAAACAAAATTTGTATGAATTGTGAATTAAAGGTAGTGCCGTCAAGGGCAAATAAAGTGTTTCCCCATATTTTGAAGTTTTAGTTTCAACGCCACAAAAAATTGTTGTTTTAATAACCCTTTAAAAACTACCAAATGAATCTTTCATCATAACTTTCTTTGTTTTTTTTATGTCCAATCATTATATTTGTAAAGATCTCAAGGAACACTTTACTCTGTACTCAGGTGTCCAGGGTACTACAATGTCACCTTCGACTAGAGATTTTTAGTACCAAATTTAGTATCCCCAAAAATTTTGATTATAGCTTTTACTATAATTATGCTCTCGAAAATCATATAATTTATATCGGGGAATTAATTTGTTGTTGAAATTCTACGTGAATCTTTTTCGTTAGAAGCAATGATATAGAAAATATTATAAACTAAATCTTGGCATTGAGCTTTGCAAAAATGTGAAACAGACGCTGTTCAATAGTGACTATGACCAGGGCTCTCGAGAGGAAACTTCGACCCGGGATATATAAAGTTTGATTGAGTAAGCCCTGCCATTATTCAGAGCACATGTATAAAACCAAAATTCAAAGCTCTTTAAACGCACGAAGTGTGTCGACTCTTGCACGATTTCCGATCGGTATTCGGTAAAATGAACTGAGCTGCCGTATAAGCGTAATTTATTGCTATAGCTATTCCATATCCCAATTTAAAAAAGCGTTTCACGATTTTCGTTTAATTATATGCACCTAATTTTTCAAATGACCCCTCACTAAAGAAGTTTCACTTCAAAAAGCATTTAAATCGATTATTTATCGACTGGGGGACTCTTTTTTTCACTATCGACTTAATCCAAAATCAAAAAAATTTTTACATACATTCTCTAAATGGTTTCACAAATGCTCGAAATGTTTTCAAAAATTTCCAAATTTCCGGATCCCACCAAAAAGCTTTCTTTTACTCCCCTCTCTCGACGACCCTGACTATGAGGACATATGAGAACTCACACCACGAAGAAAACGCTCGGTGTTTTATAAATGGTTTTCAATTCAACTAAGTAGAATAGAATGAATTTGGTCCTTCGAAAAATACTTCATTCGAGCGTGGGCAAGTTTGGCCCGGCCAATCCCAGAGTTTCATGTCAAAGCCAAGGGTCCGTTAGGAATTGAAAATCACGGGAATTGGATGATTTTTGTTACATGTATCCATATCCAATGCTTTTTTTATATGGTACAGTAAATAGATATAACCATCAAATTGATTAACTTCATGAAAATCAAAACAAATGATTTAAGTTAGGACACTTTGAGCTTTGAATTGCTGGAAATGTTGACTTGTATACTTTTTTATTTTGGGCGCAGTTTTAATAATTTTTTTACCTCTGAGATGTAAGCCTTTTTTTGTTTTTCTATTTTGTAGCTATATGTATATAAGTAGCTTCGATTAAAATATTTTGCAAACAAATTTTAACGTATAAATAAAAATTAATATCTTAAGTCTTTTATGTTGCTAAAATTGGTTTTCTTAAACATCTAGACAACTGGACCTGGTATAGAACAATCACTCAAGATAGCGACCTTGGGACTATCGAAATTTCGCCCTTTTTTGTAGAGCAGCGTTACTTTCAGCAATAAATGAATCGGTTGTTTTTAAAATATTAACAAATGCATTGTTGGCAAAGTTTGTTAACTTAGAAACGAAATTTCACAACAATTTTATATTCTCTTTCCCTTCGCCCGTATATTTTGCAATAACTCAGCAACTCATCCATTAAAAATTGTTTTAACATTATTGAATAACCATTAAAAAACAAATTATTATGCATGTGCCATGTGGCGCACAGTATACCTTTTTTTTTGTCAAATTAAAATGGAGTACCTATTAATAAAAATGTAAAATGTAAAATTACTCCATAGACATGAAATATATATATTATGACATTCGTATCATTTGGTCTTCAAATTGTAGATCACATGCAGGTCTACTCTCATTCAATGCATTTTTTCGCATCTACGAGGCAGGTATAACATTTTTTCTGGTATATCATATTTTTTATAGTATTTAAGATGCAAATCAAAAAGAATTTGATATAAGATAAGGTTTTATAATCAATTGGCTCTTGAGAAAAATGCTGTTGAACGGAACGTCTAAGTGATTAATATTTTAAGTTAAGTTCATACTTCACTGTAACATAGTAAAAGTGAAATTTAGTTTTAATGTTTAAAACTTCTAATGATTAAACTTAATTTTTTATAGAAGCTATAGCCGTTTAAAAATTTATATCCATGAAGTAGGGCACACTGTAATGACTTTTTACTTTACGAAGTAAAGGTTTCTCATACGACATGTCTATAAATTTATTGGGAAATGATTTCAAATGGCTATATATTAGTCGCTAGTTAAATGTCAAAATCTTGTTAGTACATACAAATTTGAAAAAATTTATGTATGTACAATGTACATATACATTATTTTGTATTGTAAAAATTACTTTTTTAGCTTGAAGTTCTGAAATTAATTTACTACAAGTTTTGTAAGCTCTACAATCTAGAAATGACATTAATTTTACCCAAATGCAGTAGAAAACTTGTCAAAGTGTACATATCACTTTTATATGCAAGCAATTTAAAACAGTAAGTTTTACCAAACTTGGCAAAAGTATGTTAAACAATGGAAAATTAAAAATTATAAATTAAAATCACGTAATGAACCGAAAAGATAATGAAATAAAAAAAAGTGATTTTTTTTTTATTATAAAGATTTTCCAAGAAATGCATAGAACAAAGTTGGAAAACTCCCAGCCGAAACTCTGAGAAAAATATGATATATGATACGATATTGCAATAGAAATATTTGATAAAAGAAAATTAAAAGAAGTTCCTTTTTAAATTATTCTTACGGGCTCATTTTTTCTTACACGGAACTTTTTCGAATAAAATATTTTACAAAGAAAATTTGCCCACAAAAATTATTTGATATCATCATTCGCATAGTTTGCTTTCTAATAAACATTAGGTATTTTTGGTACAAACTTAATTAAAACTAAAAAGAAAGAAAAATTTCAAATAAATTTTGCATAAGATATTCTAAAAAAGGGTAATTTTGAAACATTATATCTTCCAAACGAGAAACAATAAGGTAATATGACCTTCATATTTCAAATATTTATACTATAAGATCAACATTTTTAAAACATTCAATTATTTCCAGCCAACACATACGAGCTGAACCTATTTACGCCGTGCAGCATTGTGCTTATGGTACACATGACGTATGAGTAACTTTAAATTTTAATTTCTTACGAGCTCTGAATTTGGATTAAAAAAGAAAAAATAAAATTTTTCTTGATTTCGATTTACCTTTTGAAACAAAAATTAAAGTTTTCCAAATCCTCAGAATTAATATTAATGCCTCGAATTAAGTAGTGATTCGTTGAATTACTGCCATTGTCTCAGCTGCATTATATGCAAGGCATAAAATTCGCTTGTTAATGCGATCTGATGCTTGAAGTATTTTTAGCGCAAATGTTTTTTTCGCACACATTCTCCAATACCACTAATGACGCATAAGGACTTGCGTGTGTGTTTGTGTATTGTATTGTCCTTGCTGCACAGCCACTTTCTTCACTTTAAAATTATTAATAAAATTCCTTTAGATTTTTTTTTTAATTAACCGCGCAACCGGAAAAAATTTGAACACCTGTACACATTAATATATAGATGCACATCTTTATTTGAACAAATTTTATCAAAGATAGGCGTATTTGTGCGTTAAGTAATCAATCGCATATAGGATGGGCCTTCTCTATTTTTTTTTATTTAAAGCGTACTTTAAAAAAATGTTACACAGAAAACCTTCTAGTAAACGCGTGCAGCTACAAACCTGTTGCGTTATGCACTGCTGTTATCAATGAACTGAGTCAATTCGTTTTTGGCTAAAACACAAAGCAACTGGTAGATGGTCGTTGAAGTTCTTTTTTTTTTGTTTTTCTTTTTTCCTGTTTATAGCCATGAATGAAAGTTATGAGAGTGCAAAAGCTTTTCACAACTTAAAGCTTTTTTCGTGCGTTCCTAGTTGGAATTTTATGTAGACCTAGTTCTAAAAAGATAGATTTGGAAGCGTTAATTTCAAAAAGTCTCCATTTACTGGATATAATTAATTTTGAATTCAAAAATTAATAAGATCCCATTTTGAAATTTTTGTTACATTATCTTTATACTTTAAGCTTTATAGCAAAAAAAAATGTGATAAATGGCCAAAGTTGTTTAAATTCTGATTCGAAATTTTCGCTACCGGCATTTTATGACATAAAAAAATTCTGATTTCGTAATTGAAAATAACAGAACACTTTGTATAAGAACCACTATGTTTAATATTTAAATTTGTTTAATTCGAAAAATTGACTGAGTACCTTTAGCTCTCTTCAAAATGTCCACAATTCACGTATTTCCTGTTCTAAGTCTGTTGTTAAATAAGATATCTAATCGATAGAATGAACTCCACTCCACTTTGGCGTAAGGATATGTATGGTATATTCTTCTCAAATACAATGTCTGTGCTTATTTATTGGTTCAACTGGGCTTGTACGTTCTTCCTTTTTGTGAGAGAGTTTGAGAGACTGATTTGTGAGACACTCTGGCGCCAACATAGTCGATGTACTATGTGCGAAAAAAAACACCGCTGTCACAGTTGTTGTTTTTCCTATTGTCGTTGTTGTTTCTGCTATTGTCATTAGTTTTGTTGTTGTTATATTTATATTTTAATGGACACGCACTCGAAATGTCTGCCCGTCATTGTGTACATGAGACAGACTTGAACAATGTTCGGTTTAATAAAGAAATGACTTATTTACTTTGTTTGAAATAAAGCTTAAAATCCAGCGGAATTTTTGTGTTTCTCTTAACATTAAGAAAAAATTTTCCCCGATTTTTTGTAATCTCATATATATCATTCTCATTTTAATGGTACGAGTACATTTTGGTATTATATATGTACTTGAGAACTACAAATTTCTAAGCGAACGCTTCAAAAAAATTGTGTTTTTGGTCGGTTCTTTCGAAATTTTGAATACTTTCAATTAAATTTCTGAGACTTTTAAAAACGTTTCCACTTTAGCAATACCTGAACCCAATTGTTGAGTAGCTTTGTTAAAATTGGTCACATTCAGAAATTAGTTTTTTAAGAGACTTTGGATTTTTAAACACAACACTAATCGGTAAAAGTATCCTATACAGCTATTAAAAAATGGCATACACACCGATATTGTATTTTCTCAAAATTAATTATCAGTACCCCAATTGTTAAGGAAAAGTCGGAAATGATTTTTTACATAAATGTTTACCAATAAATTAAACTCCTATTTTATAACGTGATACGAATAAAAGTAACTTATTCGCTTATGTTATCAATATCGCCAAAATAAACATTTGCCCAACACCGCACAAGGTAAAATTATATAATCATAAAAGCAGGGGTTCTTTTTACCTCACACTTTCGTTTGGTTTGAATAAAGCGGCAAGGTTGAGTCGAAACCTTGACTGCGGTCAGTGTTTTACTGTTGCTGTTGTTGTGGTGACTATTTCCGCTACAATATGCCACTTGTTGTACTAATATGAGTAGGCGTGCGGGGTGTGTGTATTAAATTGTTTGGGGTGTGTCAATGTAATTTTCTCCACATTTTTGGATAGAACATATTTTATCGTAAAATTCGTGTGACATTAAGCACATGACAAAAATATTTAGTGATAAAAAGAAAGAAGCGACAAAATACCTTCAATGTTTTTATGAGTATTGGAGAGTCTTTTAAATAATGTCTTTTATATTTACATATATATAGGTATATTAAATCAAAAAATGAACACTTTGGGGAATTTTTTTTTTTTTGGTCTTCGTATGACCAGTTATCTGTAATTTCAATATTCATAGCTTAGCTATTTCAGTTGCAGTTTTTTTGACGGATTGTTGTACATTTGCTTTCAGCTAATTTACTGGTGAAATTCTTTTAAATGGCTAATTTAAAACAAAAATTAGTGTTGGCAGCCCAAAGAGTATCACCTCAGGGTAAGCTTTTATTTTGCAAATATCTTAAAAACAACTAAGTACATACAGCTGAGCTCTTTCTAATTTCTCAGGATTTTGTAGAAAATATTAAAACTTTGAGTGCACTTAAGAAAAAAATGTAACGTGATTACCTATAGAAAATGTGTACATATTACTTAAATTTTTCTGAAAACTATATTTACACTTATTATATATTATTATTAGTCATAGCTATTAAAAAATTACTTACCATGTAATTTAGTCATAACGTGGCTTGTTAGCAACTTTTAATAACCATAGAAAATTAGAGTCAAACAATTTGTCTCCGTTATCCAAAATTTCAAGAGTAGTAATTTTGTAGTCGCTATAGCTTTTGTAAAATCTATTATTCGTATAAGCTAAGAACTATTCATTGGCGTAATCCTGAAAACATATTGGGCTGATTTGTTCGCGTGTACTATTTGAGATATCAGTAAATTACTTTTGGTATATTTTTAAAAAACAAAATTCCAACTCATGTGGAAGAATGAAACTGGGTAGAAATGAAGTAAAAACTGGCATAATTACTGCCTTACCTAGTGACAGTTTTCATACGTACCCGTTTAGGGAAGACGAAATTTACAAAATTACTTAAGATGCAATAACAACTATAATACCTTTGTGCGTCCAAGTTACATCGTTTAAAATAAAATCCTTAAGTCAAAGAAAACAAAAATTATTTATTATTTTCGGTCAATAAAACCTTCGTAAAATTAAATTTGACTCAGTTGTGATCATTCTTCAATATATATTTTGAATACATTTTCTGATTTGAGTCATAATTTCCGAGTAAGTCAACAAGAAATGATAAAAGACGATTTTAGCGAGAAAAAGTCATTTCTCTTGCAGATGTCTATAGCTTAAATGTCCAGCAATGGAAACCTCCCATCAGGTACAGTAGTAACCTAGAAAGATTTTACTTTTTTGCACTGATTCCATCTATGCTATCAAATATCCCAAGAGAGCAGAATAATGGGCTTATTTTCTCGATATGCGTCAGCACCAAAAATATCGTTTTTTGGGCAGTCGCTTTAGCTAAAACAATTTTCACCCAAATATTCTCAAATTTTTGTGTATCAGAATAAATAAATTCGACTCGAAATTGGATAAATATCTTGAAAACCGAATAAATATATGGTTTTTACGATATAACAATAACTTGAACTTTAAAAAATTAAATTTTTGGTAAGGAATCTAGACTCTTTGCTTTGCGCTATTTTTTTTCTTCTGAGGATATGATTTATTGTCCATTCCTAGGGCAATTTTGTTGTTTCTATTCAAATTATTTGCAAAATTATTTTTACAACGAAAACATTGTATATATTTGGAAAGCCATTTTTTTTTCAAATAACTTGGGTGGAAAGAATCGTGTTCGTTTTGTGCATGAATGGGCTAAAATTACCCATGAAATCAAACTTAGAACTCAGAAAATATTTTTTTTGACCAGATTATCAACGGTGTAATTGCTTGCATAACGGATATACATTTCGTTTGCGTTATCTGAATTAACAATATGTCACACCTCGGCCAGAGCAGATCTGACTATAAAATGCTAAGAACATTCTCCTATAGGTAGTACATACGAAAACTATACATTGAACGTAAGGAATCAATCGGAAATCATAACCTCTCAACAAAACAAATGAAGGCTGTTATTCTACTCTCTGTTGCCGTTTTGCTTCTCAGTATTTATGATCATGGTACAGCAGCGTTGCCTGCTGCTAATTTAATTGAAGCTGCTAAATTGGACTGCATCAACGAGGTATGCCATGATAATTGCCTTGCTGAAGGATTTACAGATGGCTTCTGTTTAGATAAAGATTTTTGTCGTTGTAGTAAATCAAATCAGTTAAAAAATAAAATTTGAATTAATTAATTAATGTTTGGTGTCAGTTATTTTGGCCTCATTTCATACCATTGTATTCATGTAAAGGGTGTTTTTTTTAGAGGTATAGAGCTTCGAATTGAAATAAAACACAAGAAAATCGTTTTAATGTCCATCAATTTGGCTTTATTGGAAGGATAATTTTATGCCATTAATGTTTAAATATGATTTCGGGCATGTGGCCGCCGCGGCTGGCTCTAATAAAGCCAATTCTACAGGTCCAATTATGAACCACTTTTTCGAGCATATGGGGCCGTATGTCGGCAATAACGCCACGAATGTTGGCTTCCAAGTCCACTAACGTTTCTGGTTTGTTGGCGTAGACGAGCGACTTCACATATCCCCAAAGAAAATAATCCAATGGTGTCAAATCACACGATCTTGGTGGCCAATTGACAGGTCCATTCCGCGAAATTATGCGCTCATCGAATGTTTCCTTCAATAAATCGATTGTGACGTGCGCTGTGTGGCATGTAGCGCCGTCTTGTTGGAACCACAACTCATCCACATTCATGCCATCCAATTCGGGAACAAAATAGTCGGTTATCATGGCTCTATACCGGTCTCCATTAACGGTAACTGACTCTCCAGCATTATTTCGGAAGAAGTATGGCCCAATGACTCCATCAGCCCATAGAGCACACCAAACAGTCAGTTTTTGTGGATGTAATGGAGTCTCAAGGGTCTCATGTGGATTCTCTTCACTCCAAATGCGGCAATTTTGCTTGTTGACGTAGCCATTCAACCAAAAATGAGCCTCATCACTGAACAAAATTTTGCGATGAAAATCAGCATCGAGATCAATCTCATTTTCGGCCCATACACCAAAATCACGACGCATTGCATGGTCTCGCGGCTTTAATTCTTGCACAAGCTGGATCTTGTAAGGTCGCAAGCCAAGATCTTTGCGCAAAATCTTCCATAAAGTTGATGGACAAAGCTCCAATTGCTGTGCACGGTGGCGAATCGATTCATTCGGGTCCTCTTCAATATTTTGCTCTACAGCGGCAATTGTTTCTTCGGTGCGCACTGTTCGACGTCTCTGCGGATGCGTATTATCACATAGAGTAAACGTAGTGCGAAAACGATCCATGGTTAACCGAATTAATTGCTCTGATGGACGGTAAACTTCGCGAACTGAACCATTATTTTCGAAATAAATTTGCACGATTTGCAAGCGTTGTTCTTTTGTCAACCTGTTCATGATGAAATGCCAGATTTGACCATAAAATACCAGTTTTATCTCTATTCGAAAAACAAACCTCTAAAAAAAACACCCTTTATAAGTATTTAAAATAAAATTTTATAATTAAAATTTAAAAAAAGTTTGGATTAAAATGCTGTGGAAACTTTAATTGGAAACAGATCTTGAAATTGATTGAGCTGTTAAGATTAATTATTAGCCTGAAGCAAAGGTTATGAGGCCATTTAGAAAATGATGTTCAAAAATATAAAATTAATAACAAATGTTTGAATTAAATCCAGCTTATCTGTAGGGCTGGAGACAGTAACATTTTAGAAACTTCTCAATCAAGAAACTAATTTTTCGGAAAGATTAATCCTTGTTCTCTTCTGTCAAATCATAAACATACATATTTTAAGTAAAATTTTTTAGTGGGGAAGTCTATGGTAGAGCTCACATGATGTTTTCTTACTTTTTCTCAATAGCCTATGAACTAGGAGGAAGCCATATAGTTCGTTTTATATATATGTATACAGCTTACTTGTAAAAACTGCGCGTACCAGTGGTCAAATATTGGTTCAGATGTTAATTTATATAAATCATTTATATATAAAATAAAAGTATGTTAGTAAGTATATATATTTGGAGAATATCTTTCTGTCTTTTAATTATATTTCTGCTCCTCCTGCCTTAGCTTTTTAGCATTCCCAACTTGTTTAATATTTTATTTGATATTCTGCAAATCCTATTTAAAATAGAGATTTATTTTCTGTTTTAAAATACAACAAAAGCATACTGCTTCAATGCGAATTAACTTTTATCACGTTTTTTGGTTTTTTTTTTTCATTTTTCATTTTCATTTCCCTTTGTCAAATGAAACCTCCGTCATAATTTCTTATCTCCACACAAATGTTATTGCTGTCCTTCACACAGGTCTGTTTGCTTGTCGTTCCATTTACCTATTCACGTTTCATGGATTTTTGATAACTTTTAACCGTCTATTCAATTAAAAAAGTTTTTATAAGTAATGGGTACAACAACCTTTTGATATATGTACACTCAGAAAATTATTTAATTGCATAAACATTAACATAACTTTTCGTTTATTTGATTTTTCCTCATAATTGACCAAAAACTCCTAGCAAAATGTCTTCATGGATATTGACAACCGAGTCTTCTGCATTTATTGAGTACTAGCTGTTTCTTCGCGATTACGCCCCCTTGTGCCTCGTTGTCCAATGCCTCCAACAATTTTCAAGGTGTTTACTACAAACTATATACACTAATGTACTAAATAATGTAAATTTCACAAATGTAAGGTTGTAAGAGTTTCCGTTGTCAAACTTTTCTTACATTTTTCAAGTGGCTGAATGCAAACAATATATGTCACATCCCTGTATCAAAACTCAAGTTTGTAGCTGCCACAGGTGCCAAGATACAGCGTATTAAGTGGCATGGGAGATGTCAAATTCTGTTCAAACTACGCTTACATTTTTTGAGTGGTTTAATGTCAGCCATATACATCCATAAAATAAATCTCAAGCTTACAGCTACTATACATAGGTGTCAAGATACTGCGTTAAAAGTGCACTTTGCACGTTATTTTTTGTTTTGTATGAAAGATGGTAGGTGGCTCACCTATCCCTCCCTCCGTATTCCTCCCATCAACGGTTCTAGCGAAACCAAACTCCCACCATAGAACTTCAGAAAGTCTGATCGGGGAAAGGAAAGAGTTAGAATGAAACTTTCAGCATTAAAAGAGAGCGAAATTCATTTGCTAGTTCATGCATTACTATATATATAACATATATATATATATGTATATATATATACATATATATATATATATATATATATATATATAGTTAAACAATGAGCAAACGATGAAAAGCCCAGCAAAACTCTCAAAGACGGAGAAATTTAGTTTATAGTAAACATATATACAGTATGTGATATAAATAAAGTATTTATCTACTCAAAGTAGATAATGGTGAATACACAACGTCTTCGGAGCTTGTCGAATTGTTTATTTGTGATGATCCCACTGAAGCAGCAATGTTTGACCAGCATATAAGGCTAAATAAAAATACTGAGTAGGATGATGAAATCAGAACATATTGAGAAGATCTACATAATGTAAGCTTAGAAAATAAATAGGAATAAGGAAAAAGTAGGATGAAATTTTATGTACTACAAACTAAAAATTTTTGCACAAAACTTTTCGGACCTCCCTATTTCTACCCCATTTTTAATTTCTTATTTCAAAAAATTAATGTTGATGAACAAATCATAAAACTTTAAGAAAATCGAAAATCCTTTATTTTTTGATTAGATCTCGTAACACTACTGTACGTAACATGCAGTGAAGTATGTGACTTACTCAAGTTTTTCTCAGCCATGTCTCGAGAGCTATTGGATCAACGAAAATTTTGATTTAGATATTATCTTGTGTTAAATGAGCTATCGATCAAATTTTATGTAGCTAAAATTGCCGAAAAACTGATAGATTACGAGATATTTGCGAAAACCCGACTTTCATAACCTTTGCCGTATATCATTTTTATAAACTAATGTTTCTAGACTTATTGAAAACTTTTTTTTTGGCGCTCACAAGATTTTAAGAGCAAAGTGTCATTCTCGCTCCTAGACTTGTGCATGGTCCTCTTCTTCTTACAATAAGCTTACCACTACGATAAGCTTAAATGGCGGTGGAAAAAGACCACCATAAACACTAAGATTTTATTGTTGTCCTTAGCATTGCAATTAACATGGAATGCCTTTTGTAAGGCTTAATTGATGTCAACAACCAGAATTAATATAATAAATTAAGTCTTATTCTTTTCTTTTTCGCTTTTAGCTATTTGAGTATGTTTGATTAATTTTTATTTGAGCTACGACTATAATTTTCATTAATCATTAATATTTTTCCTTTTCTTGAAGTTTTGATTTTTAAAAAATTTCATTGCAATTTATTGTGAGTTATTTTATTTTTAGTCTTCTAATGCTTTGTTTGTAACGCGCGTTTAAGCATAGCACAAAACTATTTGGATTCAGCCAACGCGTAGCATCAACGCGCGTTGGAACGCACGTTGGTATTATTAACGCTGGAGTTATGCTAAAGCGCGCGTTTCTTATTATTTGAGGTTATGCAACCCTCGAACTTGTGTTTGTTATTTTTGATAAAATATTATGCGTTATTTTTTATTATTTTTTCTTTTTTTTAAGTTTGTTTTCAGAAAAAAAAAAAACTAGATTAAGTATCATGTATCAAAAACACTGTGAGAATTAACAACAAATACAACAGCAATTCCACATCGTGGTTACCCCTTATAACAAAGCTTACTAAGAATATGAAAACGTTTTTGTGCGCGCTTGATATGAAGCGTTAATGATGTATAGGAGCGAGTAACCGCTTCAAAGTAACCAATGATAATTTTTTTATTTCACATCCCTGGTGTATTTAGCAACGTTCGAATTGTAAAAATTTTTCTTCACATTGATCGAAAGACAAATGTCAAACTACACTACAGTTTATTCACTCATGCAACAGTTAACCCGCGCAATTTAATATTTTGTTTCTCGCATTTCTTTAGTTTAAAATCGCGTATTAAAACAGTCGTTAATAATTTTTATTTTTCCCATTTATTTGTTTTATTTCTACTGTAAAACTCATGTGAGTAATTTGCTTTTGTTTTATTAAAATGCTAACAAATATTTGCAGATTTAATCAAAGGACATGGAGGTGGGCGACAACAATCAAAATCATTCTGACCGTTCACTAGGTAAATAGTTTCTAAGCTTGTAAAATAAATACCTCAGTAAAAATGTGTTCCCTAAATTTTAACATCCAATTTCACTCCAGCAGCATCCACAATGCACTTAAACCATACGACTGAGGGTAATGGCGATCAGGAATTGCTCTGCAACCAATTAGGTTAGTTGGACAAATAAAAACTTATGACTTCGTAGATATTGTATTTTTTTTTCAGCTACGATCTTAAATGGTGCTAAGGTGACGAGTACATGTTTTTTAACAGAAGACAAGGAAAATTCCTTGGCAAACTGCTCTGAACATCAACTTAACTTGTTAGCCGGTGCTCAAGGCTCACCAGACGCAACACTAAAAGTAAACGCTGAAGCAAAAAGTTCAAGCTGCTTTCAAGATGCACTTCCAAAAACTTCTACACCAAGAGTAAAAGCTCTGAATAAAAATGCGCTTTCTCCTGGAATCTATTTGAATACGATTCCTGAGTGCGATCGTAATTTGATCGCCGACGTAAATGTTGGCACCTCTGAAGCAAATCAAAAAGCTGAGAGCCCTTTGAAGACAATAACTGTTTGCCGTAAATCGATTTTTAATTGGGACGATGTGGATGTGGGCAATTATGAGTTCGATCATTCGCAAAATTTCTTCAGTAAGTGTACCACAATATTGAAAACTCAATTTAATATTAAGAATCAAAAAGGTACAGGGTGGAATGACTGAAATCATTTAAAAACTTATATCTAATATCAAAAAGCGTGTTATACAGCTTTCAGAAGTTGCTTACATATTTTCTCCAAAAATCGCTATTGTTTGAAACCCCTTCACCGCATTGGTTGTCACCTTAAAATTATTTCCTTTAAAATTAATATGTAACATCTTATATACGTTTTTAAACAATACATACATACATATATTATAAATAAATAATATAGTTCAATCATTGTATTACTGTTCAAGGTTTTCTTTCGTCATTAAAATTTCATATAGCTATTTGTAAAAAATATATCCGCAACTTCTGCTAGCTACTTTAACGAACTCAAAATCGAACGTCGGTTCTTAATTTAATATTCGTTTTGAATATTAAAAAACACTGTTTCAGACAAAAAAGAATATTACAAGAATCTAAACGATGTACATTTGTGTGAAGAAATAAGTTTATTTGTACCGAGAAATTATTGTACGAATAGTATTGACAATATGTGATGTTGTTTTAAAAGTATGGGCTCAAAAAATACTTTGAATGCACTAAAAACTCATTCGGCGGATATATTGAACCCTTTTGCCTCGGTCAAATGACATCCCTTTTTTGCAGTCTTAGTTAAGGGATTTTTTGACCTTGACTGTTTCAATGAACTTAAAATATTTGAAGATATACTTTGTAGCTTTGAATACTGGATTGATTCAAAGATTTTTAACGATTTATGCAATTGAGATGAATCTTATAATAGATCTACCAGACTTAAGATTCTCGAAGAAATGCATTGTCGCGATGTATTCGATCGATTCAATGAACTGATTGATCAATAATTTTTGACGAAACCCTGTTCTCATCACTTATTATTTTTTTAACTAATTAATAGCTCTGTATTATTGAACGGTTTTTTTTTGTTATTCAGCACGCAATCGTTTAAGCCACGAGAGACGAAGCAAGATCAAATTAGCCAACGAACTTGTGGCATCTGGACAGAAATGTGAAGAACAAACCTCATATTCCGAGCTCGATAATATTGCAAGAAAAGACCACCAAAATACATCTGAATCTTCCCCACTACCACTTATTCAGAGAAGTCTTGATAATGGTCAAGATCTGCACTCAACAATCTCAGATGAAAATGCAACTGTTGATAGAAAAACCCAAAGCTTGGACGAAACCGTTCAGCCGATAAAAATACGACCAAACATTGCTTGTCAGTGGTCAACACAAAAAGTTGTATGCAAAACTGCAGTGCAGAAAAACAACGCATCACCAAACAGTGCTGCCGCCGCCAAGAGTATGCCACCTCCTCCACGAGCTTACAGTATTAAAGATGTGTATGAAAAGAAAAGACAAGAAGCGTTCCGTCGACTTCTTGAAGAGGAACGCCAAAAACGTATATTTCACAGTCGCCCAATTCCAAATTTTAGTGCATGCCATAAAAAATTGGAACAAAAGCCTGTAGTACATGCAATCACAGTAACTGTTACGCCAAAAGTGCTGAAACACTCACGTGAATCAAATGAAAAACGAAGGAAAAAGGTATAATGTTTGGAATAGGTGTTATTTTTTATGATTTTATTGTTTTAATTGTTTTATATCAGTTGGAAGAGTGGAAAAGTCAGAATCCACGGTTTAAATTTGAATCACGTGCAGCAAATGTTCTCAAAGAAGAACCATTTATTCCAAAAAAGTCGCAGACAAGTACACAACTACGCCCATTTAATTTACGTTCGGAACATCGTTTGCAAGATCGGAAGAAATATGACGTAGCAACAAAAATTGCTCTGGAAGAAAAAGTGAAACAGGTAATTGATGTAAGGACTCGTAGACGAATTAAGATTAAGAATGAATGAAGTCTTATGCTTAGTAATAATGCTCTTTCTGTAATTGATACAGATTTGATATATAATTTGGAGCATGCAATTTTAAATGATATATCTAAAACAAATTAACATTACTAAACACCTACCAGAGCGCAATACACATGCATACATCGTAAAGAAAATATGGCATAGCCCAGAAAATTAGGAAAACTTTATTTTTAGTCAACACAACTCCAAAGATTTTCCAACGGCTTTTTTTTTTGTTGACAGCGAGTAATCGTTGCCGATTTTCCCACCCGTGCCAATTCTGTTCAACGCATAACTCAGAAGCTAAACAGAACTGGGACGTGCCATATCGTCCAGGTTTTTCCGATACGTTAATAGTGAGAACAAAACACTACAAATTTATCGCAGAGAAATTAAACGTTCTATTATTCGGTGCGATTTGACAAGCTAAATCGCACGTCCCAGTATTGTTTAGCTTCTCATGTTAAAAACAAAACCTGTTGCGTGATGGTCATAAAACAAAAAGTCGTTTACATCTTTTGTGCTATGAATTTCAGTACATACAAAACCGTTCAGAAGGTTCGACAAAACTTGACATTTCACACAGAAATTTTTATAAGATCGTTTTAAAACTATCGCACCTTCTAAACGTTAATTTTTGTGCGGTGGTCCAAGAATGCATCATTGCTCGTTGTCATCTGTGTCACAGTTGGATGTCACAATTGAGTGAAGTTTTAGTTTTTTCATTCTACATTTTTGGTTTACATTTGCTGTTCATCTTGCGTTAAAAGATTTATTTATTTTATTGTTCCGTTTTTTATAGTTTTGCAAAAGTCTTTAATTTTTGTTCTACGTTTCGTAAAATAATTGCATTTCTTCTCTACTTCGAAAATTAAATAATCATTTGCATAACAAGTAAATAGAAAACACAAAGCTTACAAAAGTCATCTGCTGCTCAGTGAGTCATGAAAAAAGAGAACGCCATTTCAAAAATAACTACAAAATAAAAACAGGAAATATTCGATTGCGAGTTCTTTTTGTTTGTTGCTTTTGAGTGAAATCGGTCGCTATGCCCACTTAAATAAAACATGGGAATTTAATGGATTTTGTCTTAAGTGAAAAAGTGCTGCCAGATGCCATTTCATATGCTATTAAGAAGCAATTCTCTCTTGGTGTTGACGAATATATCAAAAAGTGCGGTGGCATAAAAAAAATACCTAAATTTCCTATCGAAAAATCAACAAATCATGGAAATAAATCTTAACAATATCGGAAAAAACTTCGATCTAAATTACACGTTGTAAAATCATACGTAATGCCGATGTTAGTTTAAGTTTATTGAATCAAATTTTTCTGATTCTAATAAGATGCAAACAAAAAAGTGTCGGTCGGATCTAGTTTCGGAAATATTTCAAGCGGAAGTTGCGGATATAGCATTTCTAAAAATCGGCAATTTTTGAGAATCCCTAGTTTCATTTCCAAAAAATATATTATATTGAATTACTTTGTAAGCTACATTATTGGGTTATTAAAGTTTGACATCCAATATTGTTTTTGAAATATTTCCAGAAATTTTGATTCTAAAAACGTCCAAAGAGAAAAGTATCAATAATTTATATTAAAATATTTAGAATAAACGACTTTTTTATGTTTGTTCCTTAAAGAGTGTCGTACTTGTCAATAATGATTTAACGTCAAAATATTTTTTGACACCTGGATTATTTTTTGTGGAAATATATAAAATCTTTAGTTAATTCAGATAAATAAGCGATGTTAGACCATTTGAAATCCAAAACTCGCAGCCAAAATTACGTGTAATTGGATATATATGTTTTTTTTTCATTTTTAATCTCAATTCGGAATTGTTAAAGAAAATACCGATGCATTAAGTAAAGGCTCAGTTGAGTTAATAAAATTCAAGTTGAGTTTCGTTCGCCAACTTTCCCTTAGACGTCAATAAGTATTAAATTTCTACTTTCTGGCAACACTACGAAAGAAAATCGCAAAAGTGAATGCATAGTTAAAGAAGAAAAGAAGTGGGAACCAAAAATTTCAATACGAACTCGACGTGCATAGTTGGTTTTTGACTTTTGGTTTCACTTTTGAGTGTTTGTTGATATTTGAGTGTGACACGACAGAAAAAACATAAAATTTTTGTAAATTTTAGCTTCAAAAATAAAATTAACTGCTAAAAATAAAAAGAAAATTATTAAAATGAACAATATTTAGTAAGAACTGAAGAAGAAAATAAAAATAAAACGCAGACCAAAGGTGAAAAATCAAAAGAAAAATAATCAGTCAACGTCACGACAAAATACCACGCGATCTGCTTTTTTAAATTCGTCCTAAATATTTTACTATCTCGTTAAAACACCTGCAGTATAAGCTTCCTCTTAAATCAAACCTTAACTAGTGTAAAAATTAAAACTCCGTCAAAATGGTAGATCGTCTTGTCAATTCAGAGGCCAATTCTCGACGAATATCTATGGTCGAAAGTTGCTTTGGTAGCTCAGGTCAACCATTAGCCGTTCCCGGTCGTGTTTTAGTCGGTGAAGGTGTCCTTACTAAAATGTGTCGCAAACGTCCCAAATCACGTCAGTTCTTCCTCTTCAACGATATACTCGTTTATGGCAACATTGTTATCGGAAAGAAAAAATACAACAAACAACACATCATGCCGCTGGAAGAAGTCTCACTCGAATCTTTGGAGGATAATGGTCAATATCATAATGGTTGGTTAATTCGCACTACGACAAAATCATTCGTTGTATACGCTGCCACCAGTACGGAAAAGCAAGAATGGATGGCTCACATTAGCAAGTGTGTTGAAGATCTATTGCGCAAAAGTGGTAAGAAACCTGTAGAAAACCATGCTGCTGTTTGGGTGCCCGATAATGAGGCCACTATCTGTATGCGTTGTAAAAAAACCCAATTTACGATGATAGTACGCCGTCATCATTGTCGCAATTGTGGTGCCGTCGTTTGCGGCCCCTGCTCCTCGAAAAAGTTTCTGTTGCCACAGCAGAGTTCGAAACCAGTGCGCGTATGCACCGCATGTTACGAGCGCTTGAGTAAGGTTGTTAAAAGTGAATCGGCTAAAGCAGCTACTGATACTCAAAATACAGCAGCTGTTGCTGGCGGTACCAATGTCGGTAAAATAGCAGACAGTTCTGCTGAAGATGATTCAGATGAGGAGGCAGGCGCTGGCGCCAATAACGAGTTACACGACGAACCACGTTTCTATGGTGATAATACATTGTCCGCTGATGATTCAATAACGTCAACATCCACTTCAGCGAATAACTCAAGTAATCCATTAAGCAATTGATGTTGACGTCGTAATTCAAGTTTAAAGCAGTTTGGTGGAAGTTGGCGTGGGCATAGGGATATGGATGAGCAGGAACTAGATATGAAATCATTTGAAGAGCGAAATGGAATTATTAATGGGGACCATCAAATTGTGCAACAAGAACAACAAAATAAACAACGGCGACAACAAAAACATCGAAAAGGATTACAATTATTATTTATCTGCTGGTAAGAGCCAATCCCATTATACGAAAAACAAAATATCAAACATTATTTTAATCAACTCTCTGAATTAATTTATACAGTTTGTCTTCTTATGGTACATTACTCTTATCTGTGTTGAGCAAACAAGTTTTATTACTTGAGCTCGTTGTGTTTTGCACAATGTATGACATTATGTACAAATTTCTGGGCTTGGGTTTGACATCAACGTTAAATACAGCGCCAGTTCGTTGGGCTGCTTTAATCTTGCTAGTTTTTTTGCTGGTAAAAATAAGCTTACTTGCGTAAACATATATCTATCATTTTACAGAATTTCACTTAATTTTTCATCAAAGAAATTTTGTAAAGGGTTTTGTTTGTTGTAGTACTAAATTTTTAAATGTTTTGATTCTTCGTTAATTTAAATTTATTTTATTAAATACGTATTCTTTCCGAAATATTTGGCATTGAAATCTAAATGCTTTACTTAAGGCATTACAAGTACATATCGCACCTTCAAAACAACAGGGCCACAAATCGAAATAGTGAATTTTCGAATTATGCATACCACTTTAAAGCTTATTAAGTGCTCTGCATATTTTTAGCTCAATTAATAACTTTTAAAATTAATTTTATAACAGGGATTTTTTCTTAACAGAGCAATACCGCCTCATTTTGAAGTAATACATTTTGTTCTTAAAATAAAAAAAAATTTCTAGATCAACATTGCATTAACTGGGAAGAAGTACATTTTCATATTTTTTTTAAGGTAACACATCTATAATGTGTTCATTAAAATTTAAATTACTGTCAATCACAATACCTAAATATTTTATGTCTTTTACTTTTTCAATAATTTCACCATTAATTACAATATTTTTTTCAGAAAAACCATTGATCAGCATGGATTTAGTTTTTTTCGTATTAAGTTTCAGTTTATTCATTTTTAAATATGATTCCACTTTCTTCAAATCATCATTTATCTTATCTATACATTCATCCACTGTACTTGCTGCAATGTATATCAATGTATCATCGGCGAATAAACAGATTTTACAATTTGTAAGGACTTTTTCTATATCATTTATATAGATAATAAATAAAAGTGTCCCCAAAACTGCTCCTTGAGGCACCCCAAGCTTAACCGTAATCTGGTCCGACTTAAATTCTGCAACTCTCGTAATTTGCGTTCTGTTGGATAAGTAGCTTTTAAACCATTCCAATTCCGTACCCTTTATCCCGTATTGGTTCAATTTATGCAACAATATGGCTCTATCAATTGACTCAAATGCTCTTTGGAAATCCAAAAACACTGCTACTACTGATTGTTTGTTCTGTATTTCCGTTTTCCATTGCGCTACCACTAGGTTAATCGTTGATTCACAACTGTGCTATCGCCTGAAGCCAGATTGATATTGTGACAACAATCGATTTCTCTCCATGTATTGCTCGAGTTGTTTATGTACAATTTTCTCCATAATTTTGCTTTCTGTAATAAGCATGTTTACTGGACGAAAATCAGCTGGCATTACTGCTTTATCAATTTTTCCAATTGGCACTACAACAGATTGTTTATACCGATCAGGAAATACTCCAATTTGCAGAGATTTATTAATTATATCCATTAAATTTGGACCAATTATGTCAAATGCTGATAAAATGATTTTTGATGATAGAAAATCGATATCTTTTTTATTGTTCATGCTTTTAATAATTGTCCGTAAGCCTTGAAGGTTTGTTAATTCAAATTCAAAATTTGTGTAACTATTTTGCACGAGACTATTATATTTAATCACTGGTATATTTCTATTTATTTCTTCAACATTTGTTACAAAAAATGTATTTAGTTTATTTGCTATTTCTTGCTTATTTTAAATTATTTTATCACAGATATTAATTTTGTTTAAAACAGTTTTTTCTTCGTTTAACACAAAGGATTTAATGGTGGCAAAGCTTTTATTGATCGTGCGACGCAGTTCTCTACGTGATAATCTATCAATTACAAAAAGAATTAAGCGGGAGGAAATTTCCATGAAATAAATCGGTTTAATCGGCTAAAAAAATGTTGATTTTCGATATCCCATTATACTAAATTTGAAGTATATTGGTGATGATCGTGTCCTGAAAAATTGTATATTCCTCTCGTTAATTCTCGTTAATCGTTGACCTTGTGGCAGAGTGGTAGTGTACTGCGCTTATAATCCAAATGTCCAGGGTTCGATTACTTAGTTAATAATGCTCTGAGAAACATTTCGAATAAACTTTTATTATACATGCTTCTTATCGCTAAAATAAAATTCTTAATTTGAATACTCAGAGTTCTCTAATTTGCGACATGAATCACGCATGCATTACAAGTACTCATAAGTATTGTACAAAAAAATGTATAATTTGCAATTTTTTCGCTGTGACTACTCATAGCGTTTGTTATTTTTGTAATTGTTTTGTATTCCATTGACGTAGTTCATTGTGTTTGGCAATTTAAAATTAAATCAAGTGAGATTACTAGGTGGTTAAGCGATACTGCTTTAAAATATTTACTGCATATAAAAACTTATATATTTTATTTGGTTACAAAGCTGACGGACGTTTATTAAGATTTTTGTAATTTTGAATGATGTAAACGGCATCTTAGCTTTCTCTATTAGTTGTATAGTTATGAGTTTTTCATTACCAGCGTAAAGATCGCAGCACTGATTTTCATTTAAAATAGAAATTGTAATTTTTATTTAACTCAATTTCACTTGCTTTTATGTTTATAAAGCTTGCGCATGCTGCATAATTCAGCAGAGGGTGTTGTTGCAGTTGGCGATAAATTGGCTTTCTATTTATTTTTTAATTTACTATTTCTTCCACTTTCTTATAGTTATTTATTTTTATTAAATTGTATTGTATTACATTTATCACATTTTTTCACACAAACATACATATGTATATGTACTTTATTTGAGTTGCTGTTAGTTTTCCTTTAAACTTTATAAGTTTATTGTTATCTCTCATTCATAAATATCTGTCTCAAAGTACTACGCTGATTGCAATAATTTTGTTTGGATACATGGTTAAATACAAAATTTATTGTATACAATAAATAGTACTATTATTTACAGGAATAAATTGCAATTCGTAAAAATGCCGTTCACTATTTTTGGTATTATCTATCATCTTGGATATATATATCAAAATTATCGTTATGGCTCTATGAAGTATTTGCGTTTCTCCGATTTAATAATAAAAAAATGAATCGATTAAATTTTCATTATTCGTTCAAGTAGATACATATGTTTGTATATAGAACTCTTCATATTAATAATCTATATTTTTATTTTTTTTATTTATTTAATTTAAAAGAAAGAATGCTAAAATATTGAAAACTTACATTTACGGTTAAAATATCCACGTGATTTCAAATTTTAACTTATCTGTGTTTAAGATGCTCTATCGCTTAGGACGTTTTTCAGACAAAAACAAACATCAAATTGTTATCTAAAAACAATAACGATAACACTAGTTTACAGAATGAAATTCTTAAGGTTATTTAGTACATAGCTTTTGAAAATATCAATACGTGAAATTTAGATATAGATTGTTCGCAATGTTTAGAACAATGTTAAATTAATTTTAATGTGATGGCAGAGGTATAAACGCATGTAAGTTCTCAATCTCGGTCGTTTCTGAATTTTCGGCGATGCCTTGCGGTGTGCTGTCTGGGATTGAGATTTTCTCGTATTTCACACTGTTATGCCTGCCTCCTATCTTGTTATTGTCCCTGTCTTGTCTGAGTATGATGAAATCGGCCGGTTTCATCACTGATGGTGGAGCGTTTATTCTCTTGAATGACAACAATTGAGATGCCGTGATCTCTTTGATTTGAACTCCAGAGGAACTGTGTTATTTTGAACGATTGTTGCTGTTTTGTTTCCAGTGGTTGTTGTTGTCTGTGAAATATTTGGTTTTTACGTTTTCACCGTGGTTGCTGCTGTTGTTATATTAGTGATTGTTATTGTTGGCAACAGACTACATCAAATATATATATCCGGTCTAGATTTGACTTTAGTCCATTGCAGGCTGGTATTGCCCAATTCAGTGTGCTGCAACATTGTAACCCTTGGTGGTCTTGACAATCTTGGGCAGGGAGCATTCCTCATAGCTGATATCGAATCGTCGTGAAAACGGTGTTTATTCTCGATTGAAATCACCTCTATAGTCGACTTTTGTAAAATTTTTAAAACTAAATTGTGGCTGAAACCCAACTGCTGCTATTTTCGATTTCTTAACTTTAACTATGGTGCAAAGAGTAATTTAAACATCTTTTTTTTGTAGAGTTGTTCACTTTTGTTTCTATACCGCTCTACTATTAAATGGTTCTAATGTATTATTTTTCACATACTTATTTTTACTTTGCTTTCACTTCTGTTGTAATAGAAAAACTGTGGCTACAGTTCAAACAAGCAACATTGTATTAAAGAGTCGTTTTAAAATTAATTATAAATGTTTTAGTTCTGGTAGCACAGCCTTAGAAGTTTTTTTTTTTTGATTGAGGATATACTCAAAAAAGAGTAAATTTTCGAATTTTAAGCGTTCCGGAAGAATTCTAGAGCCTGAGCTTACTTTTAACATGTCTAATGGGTATACATATGTTCTGCTATAATATTTTACTACGACCTTGTTTCTATTTACTAAGTAAAACATTTATAACTAAAATATAAATGCTTGCTGATATCGTATTGCATTAATTTTATATGAAAATGGAATTTTGCTATTGCAATCTTTACTATTAAATTTTACCATATCAGATTTAAATTAAGAACAAAAATAAATACATACATATGTAGGTATACCGATATTGAACTTATTCGCCTCACTCGTTAAAGTTGGATTGGCAGTCACGTCGTGTTCCTTTGGAAGGACCCAACTATATTTGCCCCACTATTTGAAGCACTAAAAAAATCTTTCAAATGAGATACATACCTATACTGCCCTCAGCACCGCAAAAACCGTATTTCTAAAAAAGCATGCTCGGTATTCTTATGCCATCGGATAGCTTAAGAAATTGCGCATCAACCTGTAATCAAGCTCCGTTCAGCCTGACGGAATAATGATGCGTTTTCAACATTGGGTTAACCTGTTCCTTTCGCTGGATCAACCTACAAGGTAGACAACTTCAATTCGAACCAGCCAGTGAATCAAGGTAGAAACTGAAGCTAACTTATGGTACTATATAAGCTGATAAGCGCGTGTACGTGAGGTGCCTCGCCAGTCTGCTATACCAGGGTAGTTTATACCTTAATTCACAGGATGGTTCAAATTGAAGTTGTCAGACCTGTAACGTCAGGATTAAGTTATTTTTTTGTCCCCGTGGACCCCATGTGGGTAACGAAATTTCGTTATGTTTTGAACAATAAATTATGATTATACTGTTCATAAATAAATATGAGTCTGCATCCCCCCATGAAATGTAACTTGAAAAACTTTTGAAAGTTGTACGCCTCCAATATTATTTAGAAGTCTTTTTTTTTACAGAAATGATTTTATAGTTAATGTCAAATATATGAATTGTCTTTATCTTTTTTTTTACAGGAAGAGGAAAGGCGCAAAACAGCTGAAGAAGAGCTAGTTAAGGAACTAAGAAAAAGAGCCACTTTTAAAGCTCGACCAAATCCCTTTAAA
The DNA here is from genome assembly GCA_963680825.1 of Meiosimyza decipiens. Lineage (NCBI taxonomy): Eukaryota > Metazoa > Arthropoda > Insecta > Diptera > Lauxaniidae > Meiosimyza > Meiosimyza decipiens. The sequence continues at coordinate 115,406,900 of OY804258.1, read as the reverse complement.
TAAAAATATACATGATAAAATACATAATAATTTTAATATATCAATCTAAAATAATGCAAAACTTTTATAAATTGCATCTTTTTTAATTGTTAAACATCGCATAAACCATAAAATACATATTAATTCCTTATTCAGAGATAAAATGATTCTTAAATAATAAACGATATCAATATTGTAATAAAACCAACGTTATTTAGTCAGCTAAAAGAATAAAAATATGTTACCTAAAAATTAAAAGAAGTTTTTGATAGTTTGTACAGAAATCAAAACTTAATACCTATTTTTTGTTTGGTTACAAATGTCCCTTAGAAATACGAACAAACTAAAAACGAAAGAAAATTTACGATTGCAAGTAAAGCAATAAAAAAATTTAAATTTCCTAACAGATTTGGACATTTTGTAAAGTTTTGGTTTCATTATTCGTTTTGTTTGTAATTTAGAATTTGGTTTACAAAAGATATTTGCATATATAATAAGAAAAAGCAAAAACACTAAAAAGCAATATGAATACATTAAGCAAAATTTTTCATAATTTGTTGATTTAGTTTGAAGTCCAAAAAAAAATTTTAAACGTAACCATTTGGCTGCTTTTTGTTAAAAAAAAAAAACTAACAATTAAACTGTCCGTAATTGGACGGCCTATGCTATTTCTGTTTTTGGTAAAAATATTTTAAGAACTTATTAACTTTAATATTTTTTATGTGTGGAAAATATTTTTTAAATGATTAATAAAACTATTTTATTACTATCTTACATTAAAATTTAATATATACATCAAATATTCCTTTCTAAACCGTTGGAAACGATTGTGCGATGTATCTTTAAAAATACTCAAAAATTGCATTTTAAATATTTAAACTAAACTGGCAGTAGCAGTGAATCAATCGTCAGCTATTTTTTCACATTTATTTCAGCAAAATTCTGTTGCAATGGGTATTCCGAACGCATTTTGACTTTTCTTGTAAGTTAGCTCGAATGGTGAACCAGATATCTGGCGGCAACATATATAAAAAGAAACTTTTGATTTCATAGTAAATGTAAGTGTTTTCAAATAGGCAATTATTGGCTGTCCATAAGAAAATATAATCTGCTTTTCTTTAAGCAGCTTGTGTTGTTAAAGAGATGACACAATTGTCCGCTTTGGTTTTAAGTTGAGCTTTCTTACAAACTTATGATCGCGTTTACTTTTCAGCAAGACCAATAACATCCTTGTGATGCGCGCTTCCCAAGCATCTTGAAAATTTATATTAAGATTCTTCTGGTGATGAAATTGTTTACAATATTAAAATCTCATCTCGTTTATGACTCTGCCAACCACAACATAATTCTGATTGTACTTGTGAAGAGTTTCCATCAAGTTCGAAGATTGTTAATATCCAATTTTTTGTCCACAACGTTTAACTTTTTTAAATTTCAGTTCCAAAGCGAATTGGTGCTACAATAAAATACTTTTATTTTTTCTTTATTAAAATTAATGTTGACACCAAAAAAATTTCTGTGGCCACAATGAATAGCAGCCAAACTGTACATTTGATGACAAGGCGAAACAACATAAGTCAGTTGGTGAAGACAATAATCAAAAATATGGAACTTGCTCATGGCATGAGGAATAGTGTTTGAAATACGTTCTGAATGTTTCGTACATACTACCGCATAGTGGTGAGAGTATTAAAGAAATCCAAGAGGTAAGAGCTTGACGAGCAAATCAGGCTGAAAGTGGACAACCGAAATAAGGATTTTAATTTAATATTTCATGAAGTAAGCTATTGAAAAATAGAATGGTTGTCTTAAACAAAAATAACTTTAACAATAAAAACTGAGGTTAACTTCAAATATGTCTCTTAACAACTTTGACTATCATACATGATCCAATGTTCAGCTTCATAAGTTTGGGGCTTTGATCGTAGTTCATATGGTTAACATTCTTATTGTCTATCTTCTATCCGCCAAGCAAATTTTGTATCGCATGCGAAACACCTCCAGGGGCTATATATTTTGAGACATTCTAATCTCAATAAAACACACCTTTAAATATTTGGCTATATAGTTGGACAATTCTAGTATTCCTTATTTTCTGAATTGAAGGTCAAATTTGTTCCATAGACCGCGTTTTTCTAAGAGGATCCTTGATTCTCGACCGAGTTCAAAATATTTCTCACACGCCTTATACAACTCTTAGGTAGACTTAAAAAATATTTTTAACGCAACAAACAAAATTATGCAAATAAAAAATCTTTTATTTCTGTCAAATTTTTCAAAAACATTAAATTAACAACTTTTTAAAAGTTGCCATCACCGCCCCATGTAGTCTTGACAGCATCCTCATTCCAGTCATCAGCAGGGCCTCCAACACCAGGAACAACTGTTTCAGCAGCAACTTCTTCAGCCCAGTTGGTTGCCTCTTCGACTGGATGTTCAACGACCTCTTCAACCTTTGGAGGTGGCAAAATTTCTTTGGCAGCAGCTTCTTCTTTTTCAGCTTCCTCTGGTTCACGGAAGAAGAACAAATCAACCACAATAGGCCACTCAACAATGCGAGAAATGGTACCGCGTAGACGGAGCACCTCACGAGACAACAACCACCACATCAAACCAATTGAATGTGGAGACTTGTTGTTGCATGGGATGGCGATATCAATGTAACGCAATGGTGAATCGGTGTTGCAGAATGCAATTACCGGAATGTTTACATAAGAAGCCTCCATGATAGGTTGGTGATCGTTCATTGGGTCGGTAACAACCAAAAGACGTGGCTCACGGAAAGCTGGTTGAATTTGATTGGTGAAGGCGCCGGGTGTGAAACGACCGGCAATTGGGGTTGTGTCTGTGTACTTGGCGAACTTTAAGACAGCACGTTGACCAAGTGGACGTGATGAGATGACGAAAACCTTAAATGTAAAAATTTTTTTTGTTTTAGTTCAAAGACAACGGGTGAGTTTAAATTGTAACTTTTTTGTGATCAGTTTGGTTTTGGCATCATTAAATATCAGACCCGAAAGATTAGTAGATAAATCATCATTATAATAAAAGTTACAATTTGTGTTACTTTTCATGTAATACTTACATCCTGTGGGTATTCAATGGCAGCAATAGCACGTGCAGCCAACATCAGTTTTTCCCAGGTCTTGCCCAAGTTGATGATGTTGACGCCATCGGGGCGGCGCTTATAAATGTACTGCTCCATCTGGAAGTTCACGTTTTCCGAACCCAGATGAGTGGTAGCGACCAACATCTTAGTGATATCATCCTCTTTGAGGGACAAAATATCCAAGCCTCCCGACATTTTAACGTATATAGAGTTACGGAACCTAGACCAAGATGAAAGAAGTCTCAATTGTAGTCAGTATGTATAACCACACTTTGGTGTCATTCAGCACCACGTGGCATTAAAACGCCAAACAATATTTAAATAAGTAACAAATTCATACAAATATTAATGTATACAACAACGGCTTTACGGCAAAACATTTTGCAATATTATTTGAACAAATTTGAGTCAATTTAAATTTATTTTTTTCAATTTTTACTTTATTAAAATTACTTACGTTGTCTATGCCACTGGGAGTTATAACAAAATGGCAGAGTGACACTTAGCGAGCATCGCCAAAGCCGAAAATTTCGAAATTCAAAGAATTTTCGAACACAATGACGTTACTTCAACAATGTAATAGATTTTCATTAGAGTGACATAAACGCAACCATTCCCAATTGTGTTATTACGTAGAATTTGAAAACAGCTGCAGAACTTTTCTACACTGTCATAATAATCTCACATATTTTAGTACAATACAATGTTTACGGGACATAACTTTTATGAAATGCGTCTTAAAAGATATGGATTTGATACTATACCATGTACCAGATTTCACACAAATCAAATATTTTACATATTCTGTGGTGCGCATACTTGCCGACTATCTCATTAGAAAGCTTCTGTTAAATGGATCACCCGACTATTGAATTTGTTTCCTATTTGTTAGTCGGCCACTAATTGTAGGACGTCTAAGGCCTGTAACTCACTGTGACAAAACAGTTTCAAGACAGTTTTGTTTTTGTTTTGAGGTTCATTTTGAGTGCGCTCACTGAGACAATTTGATTCGCGACAAATTGCGTTTTTATGATTTAATCAGATAAATGAATTTGACGGAGAAGGATGTGTTGTGTGTTCTAATTGAACGAACACAGAAATAAAAAAGCAAAAACAAAGAAATGCCCAATTTCTAATGACCCAAAGGCAAAGCAATTTATTTTTCTTTGGTAGCAGATGAAGCATTTGGTCTCTCAACAAACATATTGTGCCCGTTTTAAAAAAAAAAACTTCAATCGCTTGTCATAAATGCCTTTTTTCTACTTCTTCCCCTTAAAACTCATTTATTTTTAATATTTTCTTCGTTAATTTTCGTTTGTTTTCCATTTTTATTTTATTTGCCGGAGATTTCGCGATCTCTTTCGTCGAATACCACGGAAACACAAAAAGTTTCGAAACAAAAGTTTCAAGTGAGCGCACTCCATACGATTCTGTCATGCGGAAACAGTTTTGTTTTGCAAAAGTTGCAGTGCCTCAAAACAAAAAGTTTTGAGTTTGTGTCAAAACACAGTGAGCGCACTCCCATATGTACTAATGTGGCAAAAACTGTTTCGAAACTATTTTGTCGCAGTGAGTTATAGGCCTAAGGCTCGGTTCACAGAAACGTTTTTTCAACGCGCGTTCGCTAACACGCGTTTCACCCCAAAGCTATTTGCAATGTGCCAATTGGCAATTTTAAAATGGTAAGATAATTTGAATTGCTTAAGTATTGCACAAAGCTAGTAGGCCATCATGGTACCATTATAGATGGTAGAGCTAGTCTCGATGGAGTATATTACCTCAAAACCCAAGTGCCATCACTGCTCCAGAGTGTAAAATATCGTTGTGCGCTTTTATGGTAAGGAGAAAAGAGAGCAACAGTGAGTATTCTTAAAAACAGTTAGTAGAAAACTTAGCAACTTGGTAACTTAGTCGCGCGTAGATAGCGACTTGACGAATAGAACACAGCTATTATATTGCTAGAATATTCTGGGTGAGCGCATAGTAAAACATCGAGAATTTTAGTCACATACATCCCTGGTTTACTTTCTGACTAATTTGGCAGCACTTATTTGTGACTTGGCAGTTTCCGGTGGCTTAACAAAGGTTTTTGTCGTTTCCGTCGCGTGTTTTTCGAAGTAGAATTTAAAATCAAGTAAATAGTTACAAAAAATAGCTCAAATAAAAAAAAGTCGCGTGTTATAAGTGAAAACTGTGAATTGTAAAGTAAAATATGTTCATTATAAGAGCTTATAACTCATAATAATAAAACAAGTTGGCCTTTGTTTGGTTGCTTAAAGTGCCGTTATGTGTTAAAAGTGAGTAAAACAAATGTTAAATATTAAAATCATTTCATATGGAAGATATTCAAAATGAGCAACTTTCTTGTGCAAGCGGCTAATGTGAGTATTATTTAATTCACTTAAATTTAAAAAAACATTGTTTGTATTTATGTCCAATGACGATTGATTTTGCCTCAGATTTTCTAACCTCACAGTGTTTGTGCATATTACACATAGCAACAAAATATGCATGACTTAAATGATATTTCAGTGCAGACTAAGTGGATGCTACAAATTGTTCCATACTAGGGAGTATTAAATGTATTACATTTTCAATGCATATATATAGTTCCCATCTTATAGATACAAAAAGGTTTCCCGAAATATAACATGTAATTAAAATTAAATGAAATGGTGCGCTATTTTCGCAAAAATAGTTAAAAAACGATTATGACACAATAATATGAAATGGTTTTCCAAAAACATTACTGTTTTGTAATATGAAATATCAATAGAATTTCCGTTTATTTTTAATCATTTTCTTCTAAATATAATATATACTTACTAAAACGTAGAAAAAATCTGCCTCAGATGCCAAGATATAGCGCTCTAGGTACGAGTATTCTAGTTGGATGAAAGCTTTGTTGTCAAAGCACTCCCACATTTTTCATGTGACTGAAAATGCGAACAATATATGTACCAAGTGCTTTTTTTTACTCATAGGCCTATGTTTTAGCACTGGCCTGAAGAAAGTCCACGCGAATTTTCAATGAATTTAGTTCTATAAAGTTAGTAACTTTCCACTATTTCAAAGCGTGCGACTAGCTTAAACCCAATCTATTAACTTGTTTGAGAGCTACCTTAACTAGCATCCTTTAATTCGGCTTGAGTGGGAAAAATCTCAATGCTTTTTCATTGAAAATATAGCCATGGCAGTATGGCGATATTACAACTTGAACATATCTCCTTCAACAAAATGGTTTACCCAAATAAAACTTCCAAGCATGCGGCTATATGTGTAAAAATCTATAAAAGATATTTTAAGAAAAATTAAACAAATTTTTATTTTTGTATACATTTATTGCATTGTTACTGCCTCCAGTGTCTACCACAACAATTTAGTTTTAGTTCAATGTTTTATTTAATAATGTTTTTATTTAGATTTTATTTTTAAGTTACTTTTTTAGAAACAATTACACAATGTTTAATGCTCATGAATTTTAGTATTTTTTTTATTTAAATGTTTAATTTTTTTGTTTTAATGTGTATTTAATTTACGTAAATCAAATAACTTGTATATAATTTCTTCTTAAAAATAAAAATTAACTAATCAACTGGCATTTTTCCATTTTAAACATATTTTTAAAATATATTTATCTTGAATGTTCAATTTAAGTATATGTATGTATTATTTTTTGCTATACTCAAAATATGCACAATTTTAAATTCCCAGAAAATTAATGAAGAAATTAATAATCATTTAATTATTTTGTCTTATTCAACAAATGTTCACAATTCTTCATTTTCTATTTTGTTGTTATAATTACTAACTACTTATATAATGTAATGTTAACTTGTATTTCTTTTTAATTTGTCAATAATTTCACATCTTTATATTAATAATACATATTTGAATTTTGTAAAATGTTAAAAAATAGTAACGAAAATTAAACTTAGGAAAACAAGGGACTATTTCGGTATATTTAATTTATGTATTTTCAATAAAATGATTTTTTAGGAATAATTTATTAATAACAAAGAGACATTGATAAAAATTATAAGTCTTTATTTATATGACATTAACAAATTGAAAATTTGCAAGACCATTTACAGAAGTTTTTAGTTTGATAACAATTAATTATTAAAAAAGCGCCTACATGATCAAACATATATTCAAGCTACAAAATTTTTTTTTATTGGATAAGTGATTTAATTTGAGTACGGCTCGTTGCACACGTAGCAATAAATCATGTCGATTTAAACTGCCCACTTTTTCAACAGGGCTGTACGCAGCTTAAGAAGAAACTTTGAAATTCACATCTTCTGGCGATTTTATTAACATTTCCGTTTGAAGTTGCCGTTCGCATTTACGTTGAGCGATCATTTCAAGGATTTTTTTGTCATTTAGAATTTTGTTCTTATTGTAATAAAGTTCATTATTTTTCATTATTTTTCCACAAAAATTTAAGTTAACAAGTTTGAGTATTATCTTTAGACTCGCCAAAAATGCATTACCGAACACCGCGTTAACAGTAAAAAAGCGCTTAGGCTTTACATTTTTAATAAAAAGGTATCTCTTCCATCTTGCTACGTGCGGACTGGTTTGACGAAACGTACTCACATTGAATTTCGTAACATTTACTTAAATATCTCTGTCTGTAACATTTTTAAGCTTGTGCTTGAATCGTAGGTACCACGCCCTCTTCTTGTAACTAATCAATTTTTTGTTAGATGCTTGACCAAACCATTTCTTGTAATAATGTGAAATTTAATTTCATTATCATAAATATCTCCCTCAGTAAAACGTTATAAAGTTTTTGTCTCTATGCCACGCCTACTTGTTCCATTATCTTAAGTAATTCTCTCACTATAGCGTTTTGAAGCTTTTGCCTGTATAAGAGGTGCCACACCTTATTGTCGAAACTGGCCAAACTTTCGCCTGAGACTAGACAGAACTATTTCTTGAATTTGTGTGAAATTTGGTTTTACTACTTTAAATAATTCTCTCAGTATATTGTTTTGAAGTTTTCGCACCCTCTCGTCAAAGTTTGCCAACTTTTTGATCTGTAGTATTCCTAGTATTTTTGAGAAATTTGGTAACATCACAGAAACTGACTCTCTCTTTTCAGAAGAGAAATACATAGTTAAACAAACTTTTCGAAAAAATCGTACCGATTTCTCATGCATTGACAAGTCTATATAGCTTGGCATACATCGCTAAGTTGTAGCTGGCATATGTATACAGCCCGATTGAAGTAAATGTTTGATCGTGTAAGTGCTCTTTTTTATTATATGCAATGATTACGGAAATCTATTACTTTTTTAGTTTTTCCCCGCATTCCGTTTAAGTTGGTATTGCTTTAACCCGTTACTGGCAAGATTTATTTTCAAGTGCATTATGTTTACTTTGCAAAAACTACCGGCAGTGTGTACAAATGAATATTTTTTACCGTAACTAACGATTTCAGATTTTGACATTTGACAAACCTACGTTTTTTATTTTGTTTTGACATATAAAGCGTAATGTGTTTATTATTTTTTTTTACATTTTAATTTTGTTTATGTTGGTAATACTTTTTTTATAATTGAATTGATTTCGCAAAATTTAGTTTTTATTTTATTACAAAAAGAAAAATAACTAATTGAATTAATTTTGTTTGTTATTAAAATTTGTTTGTTTTTGATTAAACTAATTTTGTAAATAAAATATTTCACTGTTTGTATGTATAGTTTTATATATGTACATGTAAATAGTTTCTCCTTCAAAATTTAAATATAATTTAATTTAACTACATATAAATATATTTTTTGACTTTATTTTCATAAAAATTTGTTCATATTTAATGTAAATTTATGCTGTTAACCAAATAGTTTTCTGCACTATTGCGCTTAAATAAGTTATAAAAATTTTATCTCTTGTTTACTTCTATTTTCTTTTACTATAGTTAAATAAAAACCTTTATTTTTAAATGAGTTTAAATCAGAAACTAAAAAATGTAGCAGCAAAACTTAGGGTTTTTTTTTAAATATGATTTATTTTTAAAAGTATCCATACGCTAAGAAGTTGTAGTTTTATTATAAGAGGTTGTTGAAAAGAACTTTCAACGTTACCAGTTAATGCTAATTATAGAATGTTAATAGCCGATATTGACAAAACTTGAATGGTAAGCTATGTCGAAGTAGTTCATTGACTTTCTTATAACAAGGTTACTAGCAAGAACAAGTGAGTTAATAAATGACACAGGCTGAGTGGAAAAGTATAAGCTCGCAAAAATCCATTGACATTGCACCATTTTTCGTATTTATTAGAGACTTCTGAAGAGTGCAAGTCTATTGCCATAAAATAGGAATAAAATGTTGCAATTAATGCTACACCGGTACGAGAACAATACGATAATTCACAAATTATCGTATGGTGTTGCACTTATATACATACATATGGGTCATTCCATCTATAATGGGCCTATCATTACCCTCATGGTTTTTAAATAGGCTGAAAGTTTTTTCAGTGATTGCTCTATCATGTAGAAGATATAAAAAAAATCGATAACATTTTTTTGACCAACATTATTGTTTAAAAAAAGTTTCAAATTGTGTTAAAAAAAACTCTTAAATATTTAAAACAAAAAAATTCATTGATGAATATAAACAAACCATCACAATCCAAATTAGCTTTTATATCACTTTTAGGTAATTGTGTACTAGTAGATGACAAAAAAACTGCAAATCTGAATAAATGAAGGCCTAAACGGTTTCTATGTGGTAAAAGATAAAAAAATTGACTTTCCAAGAAAACATCAATTTCCCAAATACTCCATCATCACTTCAGCATTTTTAAGCTCCAAATTTTCAAAATATACAGGAGTATCATCCCTGAAAATTTTTTTCATGTTTTTTCACCCTATTTGATTTTACAAGCATTTAAAGTTAAGATTTATGATTTGCAATGTAAATTGAAACATTGAGAATGAGTCCGAGAGAGTAAAACTTGATTGATTATTATTTTTAACATTCATTTCTTGATAATTACCAAAATTCGTATTGTTATTTGTGTACTGAACAGAGTTCTTAGAATGTAGCGGAATGGAACTGGAACATATAGCAACAATATTCCCAATTGTGATGATAAATATGTCACTACTAAGTATGAAAAAGCTGCAATGTTAGTAATGACGTATGACACTTCAAAATTTCAACTCAACATGATGCAATTTTGGCTTTATACACTGAGAATATAATATAATATTTGTGTGTTAAAAAAGTTTAAGAAATATTAGTAAATATTTTTTGAAACTGTCGAAGAAATATTTAGTTGAGTTTGAATTTTTGAATGGCTTACGTCATTATATACCAAGGGTCAGTTCAAATACTTCATTTTACATATAAAGCTTATGTCGATCGGCACACTTATCGTAGAAAACTTCGGGTATAGTTTAACATATGAGTTGAAGAAGACATCTTGAAACGTTTTCTGGTTAAAGTTTCAAAGTCCGATAAGTCAATTTTTTGAAAAACTGTCAGTCATTGGGGATAGAAATCAATAGTTGACTTCAAACATGTTCTGGATTTTTTTAATTATCTATTGCTTTTATTTTTAAAAATAGGCCAATGATAACAAATTCAAATTATTGAATACTAAAGCAAATTCAATATAAAAACCAAGTAAGATAAATTAATCACTTAAAATTCTTGCGAAAACTATCGTGTCATAACTAATGATTCAAAAACGCCCATGTGATCGGAATATCCAAAAATCAATATTCGTTTGTTTTGCAAATAGCGAAAGTCATTAAAACTTTTCACAATGTAATACATTTTTATTACATAGTAGTAATTAAGAGACCTTCAAACATAACATTGATTTATATATGGGGAATTTTTCGCCCGACCTCTTATTTGAATTTAAAATTTTATTTAAATGTTATAGCACACCATTAAATGAGGAGTTAAGGACATACGACTGACTATTGAGGAGCTTTTGCACGACGTAAATGACTCCATAAGTACAAATTTTATTTGAAAGCTACTGCTGTACTCTGCTATATACTTTATGAGATATTTAAGGACAAAAGACATAGAAACCACCTGTAAGATTAATTACTATTTAGAACTACTCCGATACACATAAAAACTCGCGCGCGTTTCAGAATAAGTTTCAAGTCTCTAAAATGATTCTCACAATTTTTTTGAAGATACCATGCTGAATTTTGATGTTCAAAAGTATGTGACGATTAATTTTTTTTTTCATTAAGTTTTTGTTTTTATGGTCTTATAAAAACTTGATATCATATGCTAGAGACTTGAAGAAAGAAAACAATAAAAATTGTATTGATTAATTTTTATGCTGATAGCTTTCCATACTTTTTCACTTAATTTTCGAATGTATTTTTAAAAAAAGAGCACAGTAAAGATATTTAAAATAAAAGTTATAGAGAAAGAGAAACTTTAAAAGAAAAGAGGAGCAAACTATAGAAGAAAGAAACAAGAAAAGAAATTTCTTTCGTTTTGCTAAATGTTTTTGCCTATAATTTTGAAATGGATATATATTAATAGATACCAACGAAACATTTAACATGAAACACGCTTTGTTTGCTTAAATAAGTTTTTCTAAATTTTAATTTTGTTGTTTAACTTTCACATTTTAATTAAGTTAATTTTTTAAATGCTGTTTAAGCTTTTTTTATTTTCCATTTTAGGTGCATAGCTTCTTGGGCGTTTTATCATTAGATTTAACATTTATTTAATTAGAGTTTTTTAGACATTCATTTTTATTGATTTCTCTTCATTATCAACTACACATACACTTTATATTTAATTTATTTCTCTTTTTTAATTTTAGATTTTAGTTTAATGTTGGCTTTATTTATATGCGTTAATTCATCTTATCAGTGTTGACAGTATTTGTAGAAAGCAAAACTAGTGTATGTAGAAAGCCACTACTAATTTTTTTAAGTGTAAAGTTTTAATTTTAGAGCAACTCATTAAAAAGCTTTGAAATCGAGTTGAAATCAAAATAAGGCTGGCAAAAATAAGCTTTCATTTAATAAGTTAATAACAATTTAATATTTTACTTAGTTATAATCTATGGTGTTAACAATTTTCCAAAAAAGTTTTTTATATTTTGTTGCCTCTGAGCTGAAAACATACAGGTTTTTTTTTACGAAAGAAAAACTGAAAAATAAATTTTAAGTAAATTACTTGGTGACTTTAGCGGCCTTATCTGAGTTAGTGATCCACATCTTTTCGCAATTCGCCATCGTTTTTTCTGAAGCTAGACTGAATCGTATCTGGTATTTGTGTAAAACTTGGTTTCATTACGAATACCTGAAATAACTTTCAGTATAGCGTTTTGAAGCTTTAGATTCTATGGGGCCTACCACGCCTACTTTTAGGTATTCGCCTAGTTCTTATACAGAGCTTTTCCGAATCATTCCTACTGTTTGTATGATATTTGGTTCCGTTAGCTTATATGCAATAATTATCTCAGTATATCGTTTTCAAGTTTTTGCTTTTGTGGCAGGTGCCATGCTCTCTAGTCGAAGTTCGCCAAGTTTTTGTCTGATACAAGAAGACAAGATTTCGTGCATTTGTGTGAAATTTCGATGTATAGCCTTTAATACTTCTTTCACTATGGCGATTTAAAATTTTCGCTGAAAGTGCCACGTCCTCACTTCGGCAATCGCCAACTTTTTGTCCAGAACTTCTCCAAGTTTTTCCTAGTATTTTTGAGGAGTTTGGTGTCATTAGCTCAAATATCTCTCTCAATATTTTTTTAAATATTGCAGGACGGTAGGTCCGTTGAGGAGTTTCACCCATTTTCAATCTCAAGAAGTTTGTTTAAAGGTGTAGCCGTGACCATTCATTCATTCAATTATTTTGCTTTTATTTCCCGTAGTCGTGATGTCTACAGACAGACAGGCGGACATGGCTTAGTGGTATCGATGATCGAAAATATATATATACTTTTCTATACCTGTCACCCGCCCCCCCATTTTACGCGTTAAAAACGGAATTTCTTCAAGGAAATTTTCCTGTTTTTTTTTCAGCGGCACAAGCTGCGAAAAAAAAGAACGAAAAAAAGAGAGCATTCGGCACAGTTTAAGGACCGTTTGCTTCAGAGGGAAATGCCCAACCTTCTTGTCAGAACATGAAGGAACATCAAGGTCATTGTTATTACAAATTAAGCACGCTTTCTGATGGTATTAAGTTCTTGAAATTTGAGTTGCAATCCCCCATGTGATTGTTGATGTGTAGTGAAATTGGAGGAATATCGTCTGATGTCAGCTCAAGGTGATTTAGGGTCACTGAGCTCGAATCTACCAAGTTTTGTTGAATTTCGACTTATACTTCAGCGTTTCGAGAAGACGGCTAATCGGATTTAGACACAGTTACAAACGCTCTTTACTACTTCTTCAGCACTACTTTTTATCTCCCTTATGGGGCATTTAATCATATATTCTCAAAAATGTACATACGGGACAAACGATTAACAATTTTTTTCATACGGCCTTATGCAAATACATAGACTAAAATGCTCCATAGATGGGTTAAGCAGTGGTGCTGGAGAGACAGTGCAAACGAACGTTTAGGCCAAAATCTGATGATGGATTCAAGCTCAGCGGCCCCAAATGAACTAAAGTTGATATCAGTCGAGGTTCTTTCAAAAGTCAGGCTTTACTTTTGCACGCAGTGTAACCAGTAATACATTTAACACTTGACTTACTAAACAAATTTATTATGATGATAGAAGATTTTAAATTTGTTAAAAAACCTCAATGTTTTCAGCCAGAAAAGCAATTTAATATACTCCTATAATACCATACATATAAAATTTATTTTATGAAATCCATTTTAACTTAAGTGTTTGGTTTTTAAGGCGCAGTTTTGTTAAGGAGCTTAATATTTAAGATTTTCAATCTTCTTCTCCAATCTGCTTTAAGTAAATTTTTTTAAAAAACTATTAGTTTTTTTCCACTTAACTTTAACGTAATTTGAACATGTTTTTAATAATGTTTGAATAATATCATTCTTTTATGTTTAAGCATGTCATAAAAAATGAGGATCAATTATTTGTTATGTTTGGGGTATTTTTTAGTTTCTCTCAATTTATATATAAGTACATGTTTTTGAAGCTCGTGAAGCTTTTAAGCTTTAAATAGCAATAGTTTTTGCTTCAGTATTTGAATTTTTTTTATTATCTGTATTAAGCTTTATCTTAAATAAAAATGTATTTAAAATTATTGCATTGATTTAGTTAATAAGACTTTTACTATTTACTGCAAAAAAGCTTTCACTTAACCACTAACTATTAGTTATTAAATGTTCTTAATTTACTTATTTATTTAAATAAAAGTATTTAAACTATTTTTGATTTAATTTTTCGTCTTTTAAATTGTACATTCTGTACATTTTTCCACTATTTATTTTGTTTTTCTTATTTAGATATAAATATTTTATTTGTTGTCTTTGTTTTTCAATGTTAACTTATTGCTATTTCATGCTTCATTTGTGATCAAAAATTTTTTTCTCTGCACGAATATTCACTTGTTTTGTTTGGCAAATTACATAATAGTTAATTTCGTTACATCGACCAGAGGTCACATTTAAATTTTTTACAACAACTCCAAGTCATTTACAGTACGGTTTCCATTTCAGCTATCTCCGTTTTGTAAGACCTAAAACATTAAATTTAAAGAAATTGGTTAGAAAACATAATATCAAATAGTTTTTAGTTTGAGTATTGGGGTATTGATTACATTTAAATGGGGTTTCTATGCAGGGGGTACTACGAAAAACTTATGAGTTTAGCAAATTTGCATTCTCAAAAACATTGCATACTTTTGCTTGCTAACGAACTGTCTCTTACATCAATCTCTATAAAATTATGTAGCTACCAAAAGGTACAAAACTCAGCAAGTACTTACTTTCTCCAAAAACTTACTCTCTTAAAAAACTACTACGGAATTTTAGCTGGTCTGTTCGAAGATCATCAATATCCACCCAATAGTACTCACTATATATCATTTTCTCAGGGAATACCATAGGGACTGACTTCGGGCGCACCTTATTTAACAAAGACCACAAAAAGTAAAACAGGGGACGTTAAACAAAAAATGTCAGCGGTTAGCCCCTATCGAAATTAAAATACACTTTAGCACTTGGAATGGAATAGAATGGATGACGGGAAAATCGTTACTGCTCAATGTCGACTTAGATTTATTTCTAAAAAAAAATGTTTTTTTTTAAATGCACCAAGCTTGGGAGAATTAATCTCATTCTTAACTTATTATTTTATTATTAATTCCTTAGAAACAAAAAATGTTCTTCATATCGGCACGAATTAAATTAAGTAAATCAAACTAAGTAGAATAAAAAAGTACGTTAGCCATAGTGTCAACAGAACTTTTATTTAAATTTCTCCAGTAGCACGGTAATCGATGTTGAAAAATTAAGTTGTTTCCTTTTATCAAGCAAATTTTTCATTCAGAGAATATTCAATAATGTTTATATTTATGTGTATGGAGAGAAAAAAATCAATTTTTTTTTTATTAAATATCAAAAACAGAAAACCATTACGATTCGATTCATTCACTTTAATAACCTTATAATCGATTAGCCTATTCATCTGGTAAACTACTTAAATATGTCAAACTCATTAATTGGTTTTCTTTTACCTTGAAAAGATGAGAGCAAGCTATTGTAATTTAAAATGTCTTCATGTGACCCAGTAAAAAAACCACAGCTTTGTGGTTTCCCTACTCATATTATCTTTAAAAATTTGCACTCAATTGCCAGCCTGAAGACAATTTAAGTAATTTCCAATAAAAACAATGCCCCATTGTATTAATAACAAAGCAGACAATACATCAACATACATATGCACACACGAGTAATAAACTCCATACATAAATACGGATACTTGTGGTATATGCAAATGGGAACATATGCTATTGTACTCGTACACTCTCATACTATATGTGTGTATGTATGTACGTTAGACTGATTCATTTAAACTGTTTTTGTGAGGTTTCTGCCGATATCATATCTAAATAATATAAAAATTTACTGGTGGCAATTGTATGACCGCACACTACCAAATCGGGTTTAAACTTTTTATTTCAACGCATGTACATGGTATTTTTCCATGTAGAGTTTTTGAACTTGTAGCTGAAATAAAATTGAATCATCCATTTCACATATAATCGAAAGAAATGGCTTTAACTTAATACCTTTTTAACAATATTGCGTCAAAAGCTCTTTTATACAAGCCGAAAATGGGTGTGGTCGCCTTAATTCATATAATAACTGCTCAAAAATATCTGCTATTTAAGAATTTTCATACATAAAATAAAAGATTTGAATTACAATAATTCTTAAGAGTATTAATTTTTCTTTGAAAAGTTGCGAAATCAGTAAAAACCGAAAAAAAATTGAATCAGTCTAATGTACTTACATTCATAGGTTTCTCTGCATACATTAATTCCACGGTTATATGTATATATATTGTATAAATTTTGTGTTTAAAAGCAATTAATGCTGATGCATACAAAAATAAAATGTAAGCATGTGAGTGCCAACATGCCGCAAAGTATGCAACTTTTTCTGTGAATAATTACAAAAACGAGAGAGTGAGGAAGAAAATAACAAACGAACAAACAAAAAGTATAAGTGGAAATTATAGTAAATGTTGTGAAACTGCCAAATCAGATATCATCTCATGATGATACTCGTAAAACAGAATAATTTGTGTGCAAAATAGAATAGCAACAGTAACACTAACACTAACAGACTAGACAGTGAGACAAACACAACTAGAACAATACAAACACAAAACAATGTCAATATTTACATAAACAGGAAATAACAATATCAATTTGAATTGGTAGTTTGGTTAGACATGGTGGTGGTAAGGGATTTTGAAGGACATGAGATGATTTTGTTTTGCAATCACTTATTATTGTTGATAATGAGAATTGTAATTGTTTGATTTTGCTTTTGCGGGAATTTCCAAATGTAAATAAGAGAGAGACAGCCTAAGAAAACTTAATTAGAGCTGCTTTCTTAAATAAAATAAGCAATCTAAATGAAATTTTACTCGTAATTGTTGACAGAAAGGATGATATCTTGAGTCTGCTTTGCATTACTTTAGAAGTTTTGTCGAATTGAATTAATAAAATAATAACATAAAAGTTTTGCCTAAACACAAATTAGTTTTGAGAAAATAGAACGACGTTACAATATTCATTCGGCTTGCGATTGGATTGGATTTTATCGTGCAGGAAGCTACTGCTACAGTTGGAAGGGTAGACTCACATCGATATGTTTAGAAAAACTTACCACCTGTATAAATCTTGAGCGCTCGCTGCTAAACTTAAATTACCCAGCAAGGGTGGACGTTCTTTGAGATGTGAGTGATTCAGCAAATCCGATGAGGAAGCAAGTCTGTAATTGAAATTTAATTTAATTACTTTTGTGTAAAAATTTCATAAATATATTATCAATAATGATAGAAATCATACCTGATTTGTGGTGGCTTTATACCATGCTTATCTAGCGCCTTCTCCAATTGACGCACCCTGAGACGTGACATATCTAACTCATGTTTAACTTTCCACAAATGCGTATCACAAATAGGATCATTACATCGATGTTTTTTCAGTATTTCAGTAGCTTCAAAAACAGCTCCACGAAATGTTAACGATTTGCCCATTGATAGCGATATTAAAGCACAACAATGGCCACCATCTTTTTTGGCCAACCGCTTGCGTATATACTTGAAGTAGACATGTTCGAGCAGCAATAATAAGGCAGCCAGCAAAATGCCAGCCATTAGTAGTAAAAACGCTGACAAGAATTGTTCTAGCGCAAGTGGATCCGAAGATTTATGCTCTTGCTTACCTGGACGACAAGATCCAGTCATCCAATAACGACGCAAGCGTTCTAAGTCACCATTAGCGCGAAATTCTAGTAGACGTTTGTTGAACATTTGGACGTATTTGGAGTTGCGACTAAATGCAAGGCCATAACCTGGACGAAGAGAAAAAGTTTGTTCATTTGTATTATAGCTGTGCGTGTCAAAATTTAAATTTTGTTTAGAAAAACGCTAAAATCGTTTTCTTAACTCACCTGTCATAGCATACCAACTGCCGATTGTCATTAGGCGACAATCTTCATCTTGTGCTACCAGATAATCCAACACAGTACCATCATAGATAAATGAGTCTAAATTTCCGTTTAGCACTGCGGCGACACCTTCAGCTACGCTGGTTTTGTTGTATCTGGAAAATATGTATTTTTATTAACGACTTTCTACAAAAAATTAATAAAAAAAGTGGTCAAAGGTTCTCTCAATGAGGGTCAGATCCTGGCTATGATGAGATGAGAGTTCAATGTTATTATTTATATAACTGATTTTTATACATATGAAAAAATATCGCTTATTCGAATAACAAATAATATCTTTAACTATCGCTCAAATAAAGTAAGATTCGAATAAAGTTTTTCGAAAAAATTTGCTTCAATCGATGGGGAAAGAGAGAGGTACTAAGAAGGGATTGTTTTATTTGTCTTTAGGGGTTACACCAGTGATGGCATTAGGGTCTTGTGGTAAGGTACTGAATGGAGACTTGAAATGTGCTCTTTAGATACCGACTGTACTTTTTCGACATGAACATTAAAAAATTACTAAGATTCAGCAAAACTTTAACTTTTTTAAGTACTAAAAAAAGGTCAGCAAAGTTAACTGCAGGCACATACCGCGAAAAATAATGGTAAAATGTAAAGGGTGTTTTTTTTTAGAGGTATAGAGCTTCGAATTGAAATAAAACACAAGAAAATCGTTTTAATGTCCATCAATTTGGCTTTATTGGAAGGATAATTTTATGCCATTAATGTTTAAATATGATTTTGGGCATGTGGCCGCCGCGGCTGGCTCGAATAAAGCCAATTCTACAGGTCCAATTTTGAACCACTTTTTCGAGCATATGGGGCCGTATGTCGGCAATAACGCCACGAATGTTGGCTTCCAAGTCCCCTAACGTTTCTGGTTTGTTGGCGTAGACGAGCGACTTCACATATCCCCAAAGAAAATAATCCAATGGTGTCAAATCACACGATCTTGGTGGCCAATTGACAGGTCCATTCCGCGAAATTATGCGCTCATCGAATGTTTCCTTCAATAAATCGATTGTGACGTGCGCTGTGTGGCATGTAGCGCCGTCTTGTTGGAACCACAACTCATCCACATTCATGCCATCCAATTCGGGAACAAAATAGTCGGTTATCATGGCTCTATACCGGTCTCCATTAACGGTAACTGACTCTCCAGCATTATTTCGGAAGAAGTATGGCCCAATGACTCCATCAGCCCATAGAGCACACCAAACAGTCAGTTTTTGTGGATGTAATGGCGTCTCAAGGGTCTCATGTGGATTCTCTTCACTCCAAATGCGGCAATTTTGCTTGTTGACGTAGCCATTCAACCAAAAATGAGCCTCATCACTGAACAAAATTTTGCGATGAAAATCAGCATCGAGATCAATCTCATTTTCGGCCCATACACCAAAATCACGACGCATTGCATGGTCTCGCGGCTTTAATTCTTGCACAAGCTGGATCTTGTAAGGTCGCAAGCCAAGATCTTTGCGCAAAATCTTCCATAAAGTTGATGGACAAAGCTCCAGTTGCTGTGCACGGTGGTGAATCGATTCATTCGGGTCCTCTTCAACATTTTGCTCTACAGCGGCAATTGTTTCTTCGGTGCGCACTGTTCGACGTCTCTGCGGATGCGTATTATCACATAGAGTAAACGTTGCGAAAACGATCCATGGTTAACCGAATTAATTGCTCTGATGGACGATTATGTCGACCATAAAATGGACGGAGCTTGCGGTAAACTTCGCGAACTGAACCATTATTTTCGAAATAAATTTGCACGATTTGCAAGCGTTGTTCTTTTGAAATGGCAAACCAAACTGAACATAAATGACATTAGAGTTGCCAGATTTGACCATTAAATGCTAGTTTTATCTCTATTCGAAAAACAAACCTCTAAAAAAAACACCCTGTATTTAGAAAAAGTTGAAACGTACTGAAAATTTACCGCGAAAAGTCGAATGTACTGAAAATGGGTCATATGTACCGAATGTACTAAGAACTTGTCGAATGTACTGACAACGATTTTTTACGACGCAAATGTACTGAAAAAAATACAAAGACCAAAAATGCCATCTTTGGGTTACACCCCTACTTCTAAAATCAATTTTTGCTCTTTTTCTATTGAACATCATCAAAGTGATCGATACTCCTCTTCCCACCTTCCAAAATCCATTTTTGACCATTTTAATTGTTTTGATTTAAATGGGAACCAAATAGCCACTCAAGAGTTATCCCCTTCAATCTAAAATCTATTTTCGATATTGGTGCAATAATTTCCTTTTTCCAAATATCTGCCCAAAACGAGCTCTAAGTAGGCGTTTAGTGTAAGTCTACAAAATTTTATCCGAATTGCCTTTTATTCGAATAAACATTTTTTGGAGTTTACCACACTTCGCGCTTTTAAAGGGCCTATCTATCAGTTAAATTTAACAAAATTAGTGCTTTTTTCTTATCAATTTTATCTCGTTTGAAAAGAAAAAAAGTTTTTTTCAATATAAGTCAAAATTATAAGACACTTCTCTTGGAGTATCCCTGCTGTAACCACAAACCTAAAACGAAAATAAAAAATTTATACTCACTGTGTCATGTAGTGATGCATATCCTTGAAATATTTGTGAATAGTAGAATCAGTATGACTAAAAGGTATTGTGCCAAACTTAAAAGGTGGCTTATTCGAATACGGATGCACCAGTCGAGTATCATTTAGGCCATTGAACTCATGAAATTCTTCTCTGTAAAAGAAAGCAATGAAAAAAATTCAGTGTACAACTAATTAAAATGTGAACTGCTCTATCTGGCAACACTTACCGTGTTATCATGAATGCTGCCAAGTTGGCAGTGTAGATGGCCAAAAAGACCACAGCAAATAGGGCCCATACGTTGGTCATGAAACGTGAAGTGAAACCGCGTGGTGAGTCTACATGCACAGCCGCCTGAAAGAGTACGGCCCACACTAGCCAATAGGTGCGAAAAAGAGAGAAACGATACGGCGAAACGTTGGCATTTTGCAAATAGAGTTTCATATCGTAGCCGCTTGGCGATAGCCATTCGAATAGAAAGATCATAAAAGTCGCAGCCTGAATGGCAACAATGCCAACCTGGTAATGTAAAATTTAAGAAAAAAATAAAAGAAAATATCTAAAAAGAGTTGAAGAATTCAAAACATACCAACATCCATGATGCTGTATCGAATGGTTCCAGAAAAGCTGTTGGCGATATGATACCTGTACGCTTTGCCACAACAATAGCAATGCCCGTCTCCATAAAGGGTTCACTGAAATCGACTACGGCTTCCCGTTCAGTGTTGATCATCAAAGAGGTCAATACCATATCTGTTTTTCGATTGACAAGATCTGCAATCAGTCCATTCCATTTGCCATTTTCCAATGTGCCCCATTTACCATCTTCTACACGCACTAATTCGTATGTGAATCCCAATTCTTCTGCAAACTTTTCGAGCAAATCTATACAAAAACCACTGCAACACTGATAAAATGATACATTTCGATGAGCCTGACCCATGTCAATGTCTGCAGCCATTTCATGATCAGCTGCCACACGACAGAGTACACCACGATCCATGAGACACTTCCCACTAACTGGATCGGCAGGTGAGAGATTTATGTATGGCGCCTCCTCGAGAAATGTTATTTTTAAATGAAATTTCTCTGGTACACCCTGCGGTGGAGCATGTGAGTTACCAGGCCAAGCAATGTCACGTATGTCAAGTTTTTGTGTTTCCCAGGATTTCCAAACTCCTATCTGTGAAAATGAAAATGATATGATTTCACAAATGAAATAGTAAATGTAGCCTTACAAATGAAAAATTTTAAAGATCAGAGTTACAAACAACAGACTATAGATCTTACATACCTCTTCCCAAACCAGATTTTTATTGTTGGCACTTGGACGTAAGTTCATAATCTTCAGCTCAGCTGACTTTAGATCACCATCGGCAGTAAACTCAATATTAGGTTTATTCAAATCACCCTCAATGGAAACATTGCGCAAATACCTGAAAAAGCTGCAAATGAAACATAGGTTAATGTCACTCCAGAGTATTTAGAATCTTATTACTCACACTTCACCATTGTCCCAACGACCACGTCCCTCATCCTCGCACGACAGCGATTGTGTCGTCAGTTTACGTCCTTGATTAACAGGATCCGTTAGATATGCCTCAACGCCATAACCATATATCTTAATTGCATTCGATATTTCATTCATCAATGCCGCGCTACTCGTATCGAAATGCACACCCAACATACCGATTGGAAATTGCGGATGTGCATCCTTCTTCTCGATTACTGATTGAGTCACAACCCAGACATAATTCTCACCCGTTAACTTCATCTCTTCAGCAGCTCTAAGAATAGTTATAGCTTCGCCTTGTGTGGCATAGAGGAGCATCACTCTCGCTTCACTGTTAACCAATTCCATCAAATCGCTGGTACGCGTTACCACTATAGAATTCAATATGGTAAACTTAAAGTGATCTTGCATCTGTGCGACACGCTCCCGCACAGCTTGCACAAAGTCATCGTGACCAGCTATCTGAGAGGTGACCACCGAAAATTGATGCCATTTGTATCTCTCGAGAATGCTTAACATAGCAGCACTTTGATGTTCTATACTTGGAGCTAACTGAAGCTGAAGTGTCGATTGGGAGGCACGTCGCTCCAGACCGGAATTGTCTGCATTCCATGATATCACCGGAATACCTAAGTAACCAGCCAACTGTAGAAAATATTGTGCTGATGCTGTGCTATGGCCAAATTGTTCATTGTTCATCATGTAAAGAATGGCAGAGACGTTGACATGTAGAAATTCTTTGCACAGTGTGCTCAGGATGGCTGTGTATGTTTAAAAATAATTCAAGATGATACAGGAAGGAGTACAAAAACGGAAGAAAAGAAAATAAAAAATTAGATTTGCAATATAATGGTATAATAGCAAATAAATTACTGCAAGGAAAGAACGTAGAAAGTGTAAGAAGGCAAGCGAAGGATGGTCGATTCGCGTGTATGTGTGGGTGTGTGGTTATAATAATTAAATTTCACTGCCATTGCCGTTCACCTAAACATTTATTTGATCAAATGTAACACCATAAATTGTTGCTTGATGCAGCGCTTATTGATGTGCGGTAATTTGTGCTTATGCATGAGAAAATAGGCACCCATTGGAAAAAAAGAACATAAAAAGGATTAAAGTTTTCAAAAATTTAGGAATATCATATATATATTCTGTTCAGAACTTGAAATTGAGACATTTGGAATTAAGGTGCCGAAAGGAGTGTGGTGCTTGAGTTTTGCCTTTGATGCTTCTTTGCAAGAGTATACTTAATAACAAGTACGAACATACATCCGAAACATTTAACTAATGAATGGTAGATCGTTAAAAATTCATAATTATTTTCTAGATTTTACAATTTGTAATTGGTTCCTGCAAGAGTTCGTTTTTCTTTCAGTCATAAAGTACGCATATCATACAAAATGTTATGGTGCTTCCAAGTTACTGGAATATTATTTTCAAAGAAAAAAGCCATTTTGAATTTTGAAAATTTTCAGAATATACAATATTATACCAAAGTAACTCTTTGAAATCGTAATGTGGAGGAAAAAAATTAAAACTTTCATACTATGCAGTTCCTATGTTTATCTCTATATGCCAGTTAGTCCAATTCTATTATTTTCATAATTTTCATTTAGTTTAGGAAAAGTCCCAGAACCATCGTCAATGTAAACTTGCTTAGCCGATACCAACAAGATTCGATTTCTTTTCAAATCAAATGGTGAAATGGTGTCGGCAGACAAACATTGAAGTGGAAAATTTACGGCAGCAGATAGCGCAGCCATCTTAACTCGTAGAAGCGATAGTAGAACAATGAAGTGAAATTCCAGTCAATGATAGTACATTACATTTTAGAAGTTTAGAGTGCGGCAATTGCTTGCAGAATCTAACCTTGCACTGTAGTTTAAATACCGGTAGCTTTTTTTCCATTATTTAAAGTTTCTAACGATTAAAAAGCCGCATAACCTTAAAACTCACATTAAGCAGAAAAAAAAACAAAGAAGCAAGAATACTAACTCATAATAACGTCAGGATTTAAGGAAATCTTCAAAAAGCAGTGTTTTGTAGCATATTTGCAGTGCTCAAGTAAAAAAAAAATCTTTCGCATTGGGCAAAACAGGATATGTCGATAATTAATTCCAAATTAGCCAATAGGGAATCGATTTACGGTCTAACAATCATAAATACTTTATACGTACGAGTACATACCTATACCTACTAACGACTTGCTATTGTATTAAGTATTAAAGGAGCTGTTACGTGAGAGAATGTTGGTATGCTTGAGTGTCTATTTGAGTTTTTGTTATGACCGTAGCCGCTGCCATTTAGTGAATGGAGTATAGCCATTGGCATAAATTCACGTAATTAACTTACACTGTACATTGAATTTCTTATCGCCTGCGGCAGCTTGAGAGACACCGCAAAAATGTTTGAGGGATTAAATTCAAGTGAATTGCTTAAGGATACTGTAGGTGTAATATAATACCTTCTTGTGTGTCAAGTAAGCCAATGCATTGATACGATTGACAATCAGCCTCAACCTGATGCTCCTTAGAGTACCGAAGAATGCCAGGCTGACACACTTGATTGACCGTTAGCCATTCATACATTAAATCAATGTATATATGAACATTGATTATACCAATGTTGATATGTTGAAATGTTATTGATAGATAGATGGATGGCTTGCGCCAATGTAAACATGGTTGATGAATGATATTATAATGCAGTTTATTGTGTTGTCATTATGGGTTGAATATTAGTAAAAACATTTTAATTAGGAGTAAATAAGTAATTGGAATTAATGGTTGAACTTGTGGCAGTAAGAACAGATGAAGTAGAATCCATTACGAAAAGAGAATAAACTCTTCAATGTATTGAAGCAATTAAATTTCAAAAAAGGTTGAAGATGTGAAATACGTAGGCATATGCAAAACTTTTCTGTACAGTCTGAAACATAGATATCAAAATGAGAAAAAAGTGCTACACACTTTAAAATTCTCTTTGCTGGGTTCTAAAAATACGTGGCTCGGCACTACCTCTTAAATGGAATTTTCATTAGATGACGATATCAATGAATTTCAAATCGAACGTTGAAAATACAAATCGATTGGTCAGATGTCACTAAAATCATCAACTGAAGTCTGCGACAAACACTGGAATGAAAACCTTAAAGTTACAGGAAAAGCAGACGTCGACAATCAGTGTATCAACAATGGTCGTTAAATGAGATTCGTGAATTAAAGAAACGCTGAAGCGAACTAGAGGCACTTGGAATAGTTTCTTAGATGACCGAACATAGAAGGAAAGACGCAAGGATAACATAACTAAATAACACTTTAAAAAATTCTCACTTTGCTTTTGCGACACTCTCCCTAACGATAATTAAGTATAAACTCTTTAAAATTAGTGTTCAATACATTGTCTTGGCAAAATCTAATTACAATTTTTTGTAGAAAGCATCTTTATCATTAATTTCTCTTGACACACATTGTGCACACAAGCACATGCTGGCCCAAATTTAATGTCAACAGTTAATTTTTTTTTAAGTTTAATGCAGCGCCGTAGCGTAAAATAATTAAAAGAAGAGCTGCGTCAACTCAAGGTTAAAAATTACTTAGAGCGCTTCAAGTGCTGAAAGTGTTCAGCCAGAAAACACTTTCAAAGCAGGCTGATGACAGACGTTCAACTCAATAATGTTAGAAACTTATCAAAAGTTCCGAAATTCCAATTAAAACTTCTGGCACGGAAACAATCAGTGAAAACTTAATAATTTGGTGAATCTGGAGTTTTCTCTGCTGGTGAGACAAATAATCAAATTCTTCAAAAGAAAAGTGTTTTAATTTTTGTGTTTTTTGGTTAAATTTTGACAAAGTGACACCAAGTAACCGAAAAGAAAAAAATGAAAAATTTTAGAAGCAACAGCTGTATTTTGAGTACCAGCAAAATCCTTTCATTATGTTTGGAAGCGAAAATACATTTAAATATCCATTAGAAAAGGAGCCAAAATAAGATAATTCAATTAAAAGACTTTGAAGTGCCTTTAAGCCAATTTAGGGCGTTGATAACACAGCCAAATACAAACGCATGCACATACACACACATAAGTATATACAGTATATGCAAAATAAAATACTTTTGCACGCAACAGCATCAATCAGTCACTGGCAGCAACATCAATCTGCTGCGTTGAAAAACAAGGCAAGTCAGCATGAGGGTGTTCCTTATTTAAGAGTGAAAATTTACCAAGTGCTATGTAAAACGTGGTTCAATAAAAGTTCCTTTCATTTTTTATGAGAAAATATTTACATGACATATAAATGTTGATTTTGGAACTCTGCGTATCGGATGTGGTGGGAGCCTACGATTCGCAACGTCTCGCTTTTTCGTAGTATCATCTTAATTGAGTCCACAAGAGTGAAAGGCTTGCGAATAGAATACATAGTTAGCTATCTGCAAATGTCCTTTATTGTCATATTAAAATTAAGAGTATCTATTTCTTTCCTATTCAATTTTGAAAACATTATTAAAAAATCTTTTTCAGTGCCGCTAATTTTTAAGGTCAACCGGGTAATTTAAGTTATTCCCAACGTGCGCGGTCAACTGATAATCCCACACATGCTATCATGTACACTTATTGCTAACTATTACATGAGCTGTAACATAAAAGATAATAACTACAACACAGAATGGTTCCCAAATTATATTATATATGAAGTCACAGACAACAAAGAAAGTCACCCTAAAACTTAAAAGACAACACAAGTCAGCCAGCCAACTTATTAAAACATCCATTAATTTTATTTAAAAAAGCATTCAATTACTTTCGTCATCTTTTTCATCGTTATCATCAGTACAACTAAGTTGCCAGCACCCAGGCAAACTAAACTGAACAAAACAGAACCAAACCCTCAAAAAATGATGATGACTTTCGTAAAAGCCAGAGATATAGAAAAACAGCGGCACGAAAAAAAAAAAAACTGATAAAGTTGTGACAAGAAAAAATCGGAAAAATTTTTAACATTACGACACAAAACCAACACCCATTTATGAACCGAAAAAACTGGAAATAGCGAAGCAACGACCGACTTTCGAAAACAATTTACAATACAATCAGGAATATGTACAACCCGACGTGGCGCACATTCATGCACGCACATGTGTGAAGATATTCCTTCAAGCATTTTGATTAGAGTGTAACTTATTAACAAAAAAAATAGTAATACTATGTGGCGAAACTAAGTTTGATTTTTTGAAATGTAGTCTTTCATTCAGTAGCGCTAGGCCCACTTAATGTTACGAACAAGACATTTCGCTACTTTTACTGGACTATAAACCTCTCACGAATGGACCAACAATTTTACAGAGTAATTTAATGATAAAATCTCTATGCAAGCTCAACAATTTTACACTAAACTGAAAACACTTTTAATTTTTAGACCAACAATTTTTAAAGGCAAGAGTCCTTTAGCTGAAAATTGAAAAAGTTTCCCCTTCATTTTCCTAGTTTTTTTTAATGCTGTGCTTGCGAAACTTTTAGTGGTTGAGAACTTAATTTAGGAATAAATAGAAGAGTTATTTTTTAATGATTTTAGAATGTATCTTATTTTCCGCCGCCACCACTATGAATTTTTCATAAGTCGAATCTGTAAAAAGACTTAAATCAAAAGAGGTAGTCAGATTTATACTATAGGCTCAAAAAAAATTGTGTATCTTAAATAAAGGGCCAGGGTATTCAAACAGCTCAAGGCCATACATATTACAGCTTTTGTGATATTTAGTCTAGAAGTTCGATTTTATTTAAAAAATAAAAATTCAAGTATAAACACCCTTAAAAGTCTCAGTCAAATATATATATATATATATATAATTGAGAGCATCTGCAATCCAAGACAAATAACCTTAACTTAATCAACGAAGTGATGAAGCGCTTAAAGTTTAATGCTTAAGAATTTCTTAAAAGTGGGCGAGGTAGAGTATGATTCTCTCAATGAAACGGATTACCAATGGGTATTGTTCGCATTGGTCCTTAAGAATGCTTATCACATAAAAGTCTTTATATCTTGTATTGTGCTATTTATGAAAAGATTTAAGCATGGATTTTCAAACGAACAAGACATAGTCGACATAATCCAATACAATTTTTAACGAATAAATAGCTCATATATATTCATAAGTAACGTTTCTGTCAATACTTTCATACCACCTTAATTCCAACAAAATGTTTTAAATTCATCTAATAGCGCTTTTCACACACTAACACATAAGCTCTCCGCATTTTTTTACGTAACCCAATCCCTTGATAGGAACAGCAGCTTTCTCTTGATCTAAAAAGCGATGACATGCTGTGTCACCATAAGATCAAGAGAACCCATACACAGCAACACTTGTAAGCCATAGAAACAAAGTCACACGCTGGTATGAAAATCTTTTAATTTAACCCATGACATACGAAAAATATTCATACCGTAAGTGCGCACCATAAATTGCAAATTCTTCGTCAAAAAAGAATAAGATAAGGCTGTACTTTGAAGTAGTGTCAAATCATTGCCCATAACCAAACTCAATCTCGACACAAATTCAAACAAATGCATTTTTATACCGTTTCAGTGTGACGTGCACAACAGCTGATTTCATTTCATACTTTGTCAGAAATTCAGCTGTTTCTCCTAGTCGCCTAATGTAATAAGTAAGCGACCCAAGCAATATTTGCTCAAAGAGGGCATAAAATAATGATCCTTAAGCAGTTTCTACTTGCCAGCCAATAGTAAAACTATTTTTTGAATATTTTCGCATAACATAATTTTTTTCGAATAAGGTCCTCCCTATTTATACACACATACATTACAAATCTAAGGTCCACCCCACCAATACACACATACATTGCAAACCTAACGTTTTATATTCTTCATATTTATATCCTTTGCTCATATATTCACTTACCTCATAAAGTTCTATTTGGTATATGCGAGAAATAGTAAAAGAACTGAATAGATTGCTGTTCACCTCATCGGCTCCAAAAGCTTCTGTTGGTTTTTTCGACATTGTCTACGTCATCACCAATGTCGAGGACTTAACATCAAAAAGCAAAATCGCAAAGGGGAGCAACAACAAAAACAGCAGCAGCAACAATAAAGACTACAACAGAAAACAACAAAAATCA
Source organism: Meiosimyza decipiens (assembly GCA_963680825.1). Taxonomy (NCBI): domain Eukaryota; kingdom Metazoa; phylum Arthropoda; class Insecta; order Diptera; family Lauxaniidae; genus Meiosimyza; species Meiosimyza decipiens. The sequence continues at coordinate 115,377,442 of OY804258.1, read as the reverse complement.
TTGAACCGAATTCAAGCGTTGGAACCAACAGCCAACAAATGGCAGTTAAAGTGGTGCTGTTGCTGAAGTTGCTGCTACCGACGCTGACGTTTAAGTCATAGCCAATGTCGAAAACGACAGTAGCAGTGGCACTAGCACAGACAAAACCAACGGCAACAACAACAACAATAACAATATTACCACTTAAATAACTGAGCTTTACTCTATTTATTTACGAAATACTTTGACTTTCATAACTTGGTATTTCTAGAAAGTTTCTTATGCGCTGTCTTGTTAACTTTAGCAAATTCATGTGTAAACCTTCACAATAAAATACTCCAAACTACTTACGATTACTATGTACCATGTTAGAAGACTTATTTTTAGGAAATGTATAATGCTAAACTTCAGCAATCGAAGTTGTTGAGAATGTCGAATGAAGTAGTCGATGAAAGCGAATTAATTCTTTATGTTGTTATTTAATTGCAAGCTCATTGCTAATTAGCTGACACCAGGACCGGCGCAAAATCATTTTGTGCTGTGTGCGCCCTGTCATTTGTGCTAAGCCACTGGTCACGAGTTCAAGGGAGCTTCCGTCAGATTTTATTGGAAACGGAAAAAGAGGCTATTTTTTTTTCAGTCATATCGTTATTATGTATCGAAAAAGCTTAATGGCGGCTCCTTTGACATCACCATTTTAAAAATTTTATGATTTGCAATGGTTCACTATAACAATGACATTTTTTTTGTTGTTTTGGGTCACCAATGCAATTTTTTATTATGAAAAGGGGAGACTGTTTCGGTTTTTAGCCCGGAAAATCTTAATCCGGCATATGGTTCTGCCTAGTTCGCAAAAATTATATATTGTCCAGTTGAATGAAATTGACATTTCCAAATTTCAATCTCAAGATCATTTTTTTGTCAGGGAAATGGTACATTAAAATTCTAATATGCAGCGTGTGTTTCAAAAAAACTCTTTTGGGATAGTAATTTTTTTCAGCCAAGTTTTTTAAAAACGAAGATAATATAAAAGTATTTTTCTTACAAAGCAATACTATCCAAGCCACTCCATTTCCAAACATGTTGCTTGGCTTCATACACAGACTAAAATTGACCCTATAAATTTGAATGAAAACATGGAGACACCTCAATAATTTTTATCCAAGAATGGTACCGTATTGAACCCATGAGGAAAATCTTATGAAACTTCTAGTCACATGACAATATGAAAATATTTTTGTTTTTTCAAAAAGGAATTCTTTGTCGATAAAAGTTTGTGTATAACACATTATGACTTGCAATAAGACATATTTGATTCGATCGAGATTTGAAACAGTCCACTTTCTAGAAATGTTTGATGGCGACTCAACTACAGCAGAGTAGATAAATTTCTCCTGAAACCTTACAATCTGAAAAATTCATTCCACGAATGCATTGTCGCTCATTTCCCTTTCAAATTACATAAATTTTTTGAGTGCAATTTCGAGAGAAGTTTGATGTTTCAGCGGAATAAAAATTTTCATTGAGATTACAAAGTCTTCCAAATTTATCGTCTCGGGCCTTAAAAGTTGATTTAAATCGTTGCAAAATTGAGTAGTATTGACAATAGTAGTAATTTTTCTCTATGAATTCAATGAGATTAAATCTTATTATATATAATGATTTATAAAGAAAACATAGCAAAATTATTGAATAAGGCAATCTTATTGATTTTAAATGACACATATGGCTGTTCCGGCCCTGGTTGACATTGCTAAATGCAGCGTCAGATGAAACTTATATTAGTTGCCTAAAGTTAACTTAAAGACACCTAAAGTTGCCTAAATGTTGTCTGTTTACCCCAACACGTAGTTAAATGAGACAAATAAACACTGAGAACTTTCGCTTCAATTAAAGTTAACAAAAGTTGGCTAAAGAATTTCTTTAGTTAAATTTTGTGATATATCAAAAACGTAAGAGAAAAATGAATTTAAGATTGTTAAAAATCAGCAAGTAAAATAACATTGCTTAAAAAAATTAAAATAAAAATTTTTTAGCAAATTAAATTAAATTTTTAATATTTTAAATTCGACAATTGTAATAAAACATAAGCTGCATTTTTTCGCCATTCACTGGGAAAGCAAAAAAAATATCGCAAACTTAACGAGTAAAATTATAGTTGCTATATACATATAAATAGCAAGTTGCTTAAGTGTCAGTGCTACCCAACAGATTGGTATTTTGTCTATTATGCATTTTGAAATGAAATGAAAAAGAGCTGTTTCGCGGAAAAACAGTTGCTCAAAGTGTTAGGCGGTGAAAGGAAGCAATTTGAAATGAAACAAAGTAGGAAGAACATCAACGAAAAACTTTTCGTGTAAACAACGAGTAGGAAACTTGGTCGGTTTATTGTCGCATAAATCATAGCTATAGTTTCCGTTTTTGACACTTAGTTAATATGTACAACCAAATTTTAGTTCGTTTTGTTTGTTTGCTTTTTTAGTTGCGTCTCTCTCTGAGAGCAATTCCACCCTTACTCTATCAAATTTCTTAATTAAGGATTTAGTCAAAAGTTAAGCTACAAAAGTAAACATATACAAATATTGAATAACCATTTTTCAAAGATATTTTTAGTGGTAAGTTTCTTTGAAAAGGGCAGCATGGATATTAACTACCTATAAGTACTAGAAATCGCCCAGTGGTTGAAATTCAACCAACTTTGCGGTATTTAATATTAAAGCAACTGATATCATAAAGAGCTATTTTTAGTTAGCGCTTTCAAAAATAAAAATCATGGTATCATGTTGCCCTATCACATTCTCTTCCTTAGAGTTCAATATACATATCTCCACACCATATTTCATCCAAATCAGTCGATTAGTTTTATCCCCATACCAAATTCCAGTAAAATCGGTCCATTAATTCAGAAGTAAGAAACATATTTTCCCATTGGCGGCGTGACTCCGTACACTTTCATTCTATTTCTGTACAAAGCAATTATCTTGTGTCCATTAGCTTACGAGTAACTCGGAAAACATATTTTCCTATTGGTGCTGTGTCACCTACCACTTTGAAACAAATAGCTTTCCTGCAGATTGAGTCTGTCTCTGTACCGAATTCCATGGAAATCGGTCCATTAGTTTAGCAGTAAAAACGCTTTTTTTGTTAGAGGTGCTGCCTGGGTTCAACAAAATCGGTTCGTAAGTTAGGGAGTAACGACGTATATTCCTGTAAGAGGCGTGACACCGCCCATTTAAAAAAAAATAAATTTTACTCAAGAATCAATTTATCTCTATACCAAATTTAAAAAAAAAAATCAAAAATCAGAATCAAAATCGAAGAATCGGCTCAACCGAGAAAGTTTTTTTTCCATTAAGGGCGATGCCACGCCGTCTTAAAGGAATCAAAGTTTCTAATAACCTTTCTTAGGGTTCAATCTCTCTCCATACCAAATTTTATTAAAATCGATCAATTAGCTTTGACGTGGAAACGATTTTTCCTGTTAGGAGCGTGGCACCGCCTACCATAGAAAAATAAAGTATATATGTGACCCTTTTTCTTCACCGCCTGTCCAACAAAAAAAAAAAAAAAATTAAGCAATTATGTTGTGTTATGGCTGAGAAAAAGCGTTGTAACCGTTTACCAACTGTGTATTTTTAAACAGTTATAGACATGAGTGTAAACTTAAGCATTGCGAAGTAAGGAAGAAAGCGCAAAATCGATCCTCTACAATGGGCTCTCCTTACGGTTATGAGATGGAGATTGAGTTACCATTTTCAGCAATCACAAGACATATTAACTTATTCAACTCAAACTTTATACAATACTATACACACAGATGCAGAACGTTCGGTTGGATAGTTTGAAGAAATTAAAGCACAGTAAAATTTGAGGTGGATCAGGAAATAGTCATCATTGAGTAGTGCTTAAATAAGCTGAAACATTTTATAAGACTACTTGAAAAAGTTCAGTTCTTTGTCATACCATCATTGAATATATATCTCAAGCTACTGCAGCACAAGTCTTTATTGCAAAGATTTCAATACGAAAAGCTGCAATAAGATAGTTCACTCCGTATTCATATGCCTTACTTGATTGCCAACTGATTTATTCCATTTGAGAAGTCAAAAGTGTTAAAACACAAACTTCATACTTTTTAATGCCTTCACATTTCAGGAGTTTGTCAGTATGGAAAAAAGTGGCAACATCGACCTTCATATATTTAAAATCGACATACTCGCATACTCTCACTTGCAATACATACTAATCAGCGTTGCCAGATAAAAATTTTACCAAATCGAAAATTTCAGGATTCGAAGTGACAATTAAAAATTATTACGCGTATGAACGTAGAAAAAAGTTTTTTGGATTTTCTTTTTGGCTATGGAAGATAAACTTACATACAACGAAGGGTGGAAATGGAAAGTGAAAATCTGTCCTTTCAGAATTAAAATGGGCACACAATATATGTACATGGAAAGAAAATAAATTTGATTCCAGTTTTCTTCTCGATGCTGAAAATTTCTTTCTTATAGTAAATTCTTTTATAGTCCAAAGTTGCATTTTTCTTAATCTTACCTAAGGCTAATGTAGCGTAAAATTTTGTTTTCAATAATCAAATTGCTAATTTTTTCTATTAAAATGGACTATTCTTATTTTCACGCTTATCGTTGTAATCTCGAAAATGCGAGCTTATGAATTAATCTCAAAAAAGTTTGTGCGATTAACTATGTCTTATTTAATTAGTCCCTCCGATACCTACCGAAATGTCACGTAAAAAAAAACAAAAACTAACGCAAATAAGTAGAAAGTTGAACAAAAGTGGACGGTGACAAAAATAAAAGATGAATGAAATTTCTCCTGTGCAAAATACTAAATCTATATTCAGCAAAATTATGTTTTTTTAAGAAAAAAAAAAAAATATCGACATGCTGCGGAAATGAGTTGATAGTCGTCTTGCAGCTGTTGAAGAATATGGTGCCATTTTTTGAACAAATAAGAAAAGAGCTAAACAAATAGGCAAATGAAGTGTCTCAATCAATCTCATTAACAGCTAATCTCATTGTGTAAATGAGTAGTGAGATTATGATAATCTCGTTGAGATAATCTCCATAAGGTGACGTAGTATAACTTGTTAAAATATTGTTGCTACCTTCTCAAGAAGTATGATGAAGGGAATAAATTCAGCAAGCTATTTTATTATTTGGTAGGCACAGCAACGAATTTCCAAAAACATTACAACGTTCTCTTCTTAAGGCTATTGCAACCATTATGTGATAAAATTAAGAAATTATGGATATTTATTTTAAGTATCTTGAATTAATGCGTCCCGCGTGGCACATTAAACTTCGGCTGTCTGGCAACGCTGATAGTTACATACATATGCGAGTGAAAGTGTAACTAACACACGTTTGAAATCCTCACTTTAACGATAAAGCACACCCGGAAATCCCATTAACAACAACACTTTGAAATTGGATCATGAGCATCAACAGCAGCAACAACAGCTGCAAAGGCAAAAAAGTTGCATCAAAAATTCCCAAACAGACGAATGAAATTACGGCTTAGCGGAATGAAGCATATGAAAGAGGCGAAACGAAATGAAGAAGTGAAAAAAAAAATAAAAACGGAAATTAGGACATCTTCTTTTTGTTCAGTCTATTAGAGGAGAATCGCCATATGTATTTGAATAAGAATCACCCGAAGAGTAACTCATGTATAATGGACCGGACAGCGGATGTGGCGATGAAGACTTGATGATATGGATTTGGATTTGGCTGAGTGTTGAATTCAAATGTTTGTTAAATTAATTTTCTACCCGTTACACAAAAAAAAAAAAGAAAAACAGTCAGTTAAACCACAATGTCGAAATGGACCTTCATCAAGTTTCCGTTGTTGGAAAAAACCTGATACAATGGACTGCTGTTTTTGTTTGGTGTTTGGTAACTGACTGATATCCATAAACGTGCATAGAAATGTGGTCATAAATCAAGACAGAACAATAGAAGTAGTGACAGGCCTTTGTGCGTTAAAAAGGAATTCATACAATGACATTTTTTCAAGTACTCAGTTTATTTTGAAATATGTAACATTTTTTCAAGTACTCAAATTATCAAGCAATTATTAAGGTTAATCTCGAGCTAGACAGTTTTTTAGTGTCTACTAACCTTAAAGAGGAAAAACAAAAAAAAATAAAAATTTATATTATTTGGAACAACTAAAGATAAAACTCACGATACATGCACACTTAATCCAACCATCACTGAACTAGGCCAATATAAAAAAGGGATGAACCTGATTGCAAACAATAGCCGAAACATTACATTGCTCCCAAGCAGCATTCATCAGCCCTACCAACTTGTGATTGTCACACATCATGTTGAATGACGCACATTCAGGCGGACACAAATTAAATTGCTGTTTCATTTATCATCTGGCCGAATTGCAACACAAAACACAAAAAAAAAAAGAATGAAAAGAAAGGATATTTAGCGACCAACACAAACTCGCACAGAGCTACATGCATGCGTGTAAGTCGGGCTGCTACCACACAAAAGGACAACACAAAATTACTGAGGATAACACTGGAGGTGTGGAGGTGTGCAGGTGAAGTTCAATCAACATCAATCGTATCTCGGTTGGCAAAATTGTTACTACTGCTGCTTTTTGGCAAACGTCAAAAACTTGGCCAATAAGAGGTTGAAAGCTACGATATGACATGAACGCATAAAACAACCACAAAAACCGCCAAAACCTTGTCATAAGATAGCAATAGTTACAACAACAGCAATAACAACAATGACAATAACAAAAACAGCAACAACACAAGAGCAACACCACATCGACGTCGAAGTAAAAGAGCAGCAATCATTATGGCACAAACATGAGTTGGAACATCAACCGCAGAACTAAACCGAAACAAAGTGTGAAAGACTTAAATGCGAAATTGGGGCCAAGTTCAAAAGCCATTCGGCTGACCTCCTGTAGCGAAGATGAAGCCAAGGAATTCTTCAACACCAATTAAGCGTGTGGAAAGAAGAAGGCCGTAATGTCATGCGATTTACGAGTACTACGTAGTGTAACTAACCCAATAAGAAAAGTCGTCAAGGATTTCTTCTTTTTTTTTTTTTTGCGAAATTGAGTAATTGCCAAGATGTTATCGTAGTTGTAGATAGGAGTAGATTATTGGCAATTGTCTCTTGTACACAAAAAAAAAAAACTTTGAACATAAAAGAAATAAATTCTTTTGTGTCTCAGGTCTGAATCAACTGTAACAGTAGTCATAAGCTGAAGCTTATCATGCGTATGCGTGTATTGAAAAAAAGTTGCTAACTTTGAAGCGTCTGCTCTTTATGTTGACATGAAGGATTTTAAAGTGCGCCAAGTCTTAGGTTTATTCAATTGTATTGTTCTTTGTGATACTTAAAATTAGCTAAATCAGTTCACGAACACGCATATCACCCATACAAATCTAAAAATTTTTCGAGGTGCCTCTGGATTTGCTGTAATAAATTTGATCTACTTGCTAATGTTATAGAGTGTACAATAAATATTTCAAAAAGGCGTGGCGCCTCTATAACAAACACTTTTCATGGCTTCACCAAATGCTCTATTTAAGGAAATGCAATCAAATTTCACACTAGCTCTATAAATTATTTAGGCAAGCACCGATAAAAAAAATTTTAAATTTGTTAAAAAAGGACATGAGACCTCCCACACTAACAAAAAATTTAAAGCACAGTGCTGAGAGAGCAATTTAAGGTAATGCAAACAGAGTTATACAAATGATTTAAGCAAAAACCACAGAAGATTTGAGCGAATTTGGTTAACAGGGCGTGGCCCCCTCATGCAAATAAAAAGTAAAAGCAACACAAGCAAGAGAAAGCTATTCAAGGTATTGCAACAAAACATCACACGATAGGCATGGTTCGGATAATCACTAAGCAAATTTCGACGAGAGGGCGTTGACACTCCCACACGAGGTAAGAACTCAAAACGCGAGAGTGAATTACAGTAATGCAGCCGAATTTCACACTAATAATTGCAATAGTTTCGTCAACCTAAACCTAACCATTAAGTGGGCACTTTATATAGCAAATGGGCGTTAGACCTCCAATACCAGAAAATACTTAAAAAATACAAAACTGAGTGTGCTATTTTGGTAAATGTTATCAAACTTATAATGGGAACGTTTAATGTATCAAGTAAGCATTGGACAATGAGTGGGACAGTTTAAAGAAAAATGCATGGCACCTCCAAAAAATGAAGAACTTGAAATACTTCAATGATTAAGCTGTTGAGGTAAATCTTATAAAGTTTGCAAGACAGCATTTGCTGAAACTTAGGAAGGACGTATCTATGTATGTCTTAAAATTTAACTTCTAGAAATGCGATGAAAATTTGTTTTGGTGAAACTTTCAACAAACTCAGTTGATATCAGGACTTTCTTGAAAAATTTCGATAATTTGCTGGATTTTCTAAAATTTTCTCATACTTGAAGTCTAATATATCGAATATATCCAAATAAAATTAATTTAAAAAAATATTCTTATATTCTTTAACTTTTTATCCATAAGATCAATTTTCCAAAAAAAAGTGAAGTCCATTATGAGGTCGAAATTTCACATTTTTGAAGAATAAAATATGTTGTTAAAATATGGATTTCGGCTTTTAACCTTAACTGATTTATTGAAATTTTGGTTAGCATTAATTAAAAACAAAAATGGTTCATTTCTGACAAGGTTAGCGCTCTTTATCCATTTTTGAACTAAAAAGTAATTTAAATAATAAAAGACGAAATTTTTTTTTTCAAAATTTAGGCTCCAACAATTTCTTTGCATTTTTCCTAGATTTAATTTAAAAAGAAAATACTGTTCATTTCTGATAAGACTTGCGAGTTCTAGCAATTTTTGAAACAAAAAATAGATTTAGGACCAGTATGTGTGCGTCACAGATCTCAGACGCTTGCTATTTTGTTTCGACTCCTCTAACACTTAGATTCCTCGTGGGCTGCGTGCCTTGTGCTCGAAAATAGTTAATAACTTCCGATCTAATAGAGACTTTTTTGTAAAATTTGTTTTGAAGATAAAGTAATAAGGAAAAAATTTAATTTTTTCATATTAGTTAGGGAGAACAAAATGTTGATTTTTCATTTGTTGGCAGTATATGCGAAATGGATTTTTTTTTTTGGAAAAAAAATTTTTAGAACATTCAGATATACCTATCAAGTAATTTTATGTATTTATGTAAGCTTTAAAAAAAATTTCGGGCGATTCTAAAATGTCAAGTCTAAATTGGTATTCGGTTTGTAAAAGAATGACCAGGAGGACCAATGGCTCCTCGTGCATAACATGTTACCTATTACAGTATAAAATAAGCAATAGTTTTGTTAGAATATACGATAAGCGGTTGAAAATAAAGATTTTTTTTTTCAAAGAAAGCATTAGAAGTATTAGTGAATGCAAGGAATGGAAATGCGAAAAAACATTTTTAATGGTGTATTTCTAAAACGCAGTTTTGAGCCAAGTTTTTAAACCTTTTGTAAACTTTTCGTTTCCTTACAGTTCACAATCAAACATTTCTGAAATCAGCTTACTGCTTTACCCATTTTTTTTTAAAATGCCAAATCGAGAAAAAATATCTGAATAAATTATGTACGTAATGTAATTCACTGAAGTTCTTTTAAGTTAATGTTTACGCTATGCCTACTTTGTCGTTCTAATTGAGAAAAATATTTTTTTTTTTGCATTTTCCATCTACTAATCTATTAAAACCTCCTATATGGAGAATCATGATATCTATTTTGATTCTAAAGGAAATTTAAAAAAACATAGCAATTATGGTTTTTCTCACTGGGGCGACATTTCGACACCTTGCTTTATATAGGTAAGTTTTGTTTACACTATAGCTAAGTTGATGTTGAACATCGCTGAGTTAAGGAAAAGGCTAGGCCACGAAATGACGTTGATGTTGTTGTTGTTGTTGTTGTTGTTGCTGCTGCTGATGATGATGATGATGATGCCGAAGATGATGGTCATGTAAAATTCTTGCTGTTGATGTTTTTGTTTTTATTGCTTTACATAATGATGATGTTGAACCACTGGCTTACAATTTGTATTTCATGTAAACAACAAAGTAAACCAAAGTAACCATGTTAAACATACATACATACCTAGCCAGACACACGGACTTATGGACACTGCGATACATACAAAAAGCACAAATGCACTAAGTGCAGTCACGTGTGATAAATGGTTGAAGGCTTGTAAAAACACAGACATTCTGAACAGGTATTAACATTACAGACCAAATGGTGGTATTTTATATAGAGTGTTGAAGTATGAGAAAACTCAATTGAAAAGATTGAAAATGTTAATAGTAAAAAAAAAGAAAAAAAAGGTTATGTACAGCACACATTTTCTCGTTAGAAAAAGGTCAATCGAGTTAACTCAAAGTGGAAAACAAGATAAAAAGCACAATAATACTGGGTGAATGAGTGCTATAACTTAGATTATATTTGTGGAAGACTGAGTTTCTTTTAAATTTTATTAATTATTTCTTGATTTAGAAGATATCTTCATGAAAAAATTAATGAATATGCACCAATAGATTTATTGAAATTATTACTGTTTTATATAAAACATTGTATTCTTCAGAAAATGTTTAACAATTAACAACTGAAAATTGTTATGTTATGTGAAGAAATATTATAATAAAAAGTTTTTTCTCAGTTTAATTCGGGCTAAGCAATCAGAGCTGATACACAGTTAATTAGCATATTATTTCAGAGAAAGTATTGTTTACACTGTTGCTGTATCTTTTCAATGGGTATGAAAGTAATGCTTCTTGAGTAAGTTCACTAGTTTTCGAGTTATATTGTAAATATGAAAGTAGTCCACATAACTTTTTTACGATAAGTGATACATAACATTGATAAGAGTGAAGCTGCAAACAAGTGAAGATGCTGTATTAACCAGAAGGTGCTTATGTTAGAGTAGTTCGTTTTAGCTTCTGTATTTGACGACCGGTAAAACAGCAAAATAAAAACTAAAACTTCGTAAAATGACTACAATTTAAATAATTCTTCAATTTTGAATACGCGGAGAAAATTACGTGACATTTCATTTTTGAAGTTTCTCAGCCGCAGTCTAGCAAAATTTTTTGTATTTTTCCCCTGCACCAAAAACTTTTTTATAAAAAGGTCAGCCCTTTTTACAACCCAAAACCCTAGCAAAATGGTATATTTCACCTCAAATTTACTAAGAAAGGTCAATAAAACTTCCCTTCCCCTGTAGCCTTTGCGTCGGCCGCCTTCATCTCCCCCCTCCCGCTTATGATCCCATTTTGGCTTGGCTGGTTTAGGTTGGATAGGAATGGCAGACAGTTACAAAATATCTCACTTAGACCAAGTGCGGTCCATTGTAATACCACAGAGTATCTGAAAATACCCTCTGATTGAGCCAACCAGATTTCGTTATAAGACTAAATGTTAGTGACCCTTACCGACAATCTTTTGTTAGAATTTTTTATCATGCCTTCTTTAAGCAGTAACTTGCAGGTTGGAAGTGGCATGCCAAAACCTTCCTGTCCTGAGAAATACGTGCAGTAGCCTCTTGCCTAGCAAGTTTATCAGCTTCGCAATTGCGAACAATGTTCCTTTGCCCACTGCACACGTGGTGCCAACAAGAGGGTGCCACATGACACACAGCTCGTGCTTTGAGGCAAATTTACGAGAATATTTTCCCACGGTCCCCTGATTTGACTCTTATCGATTTCTTACTATAGGAGTACTTTGATGCTTAAGGAAGTCATTCGAAACGTAATTGCTGAACTAACACCAGAAGTTTGCTAAACTCTTATGAAAAATGGGCTTAAAAGAGCTCGTGTTTGCGACGCGGTCAGAGGCGGCCGATATCACAATTAAACATAATTTCAAGGCCATACAATCAATCAATGAAATATAAATAACAAAACTATATATATTATTTAAAAGTTTTTAAAAAAAAACATCGACCTGGAATATAAAACGCACCTATCAGCCAGTCGACTAGCTTTCGAGCATAAAATAAAATAAAAAATAAACGTGTCACGCTATATATAGGAGAAAGTTTTTAACATAAAAAACTTTATTTTTTCAAGAAAAATATAAATATAGCGGACAGTCTAATGTGTGAAATTCGAGCACTGGCTTATGCTCCCAAAAAACAAAACAAACGAATTATTGCTATAAAATAAAGATTACGCTAGTTAGCGTTGGAGTTGAAAAGATTTCTTTCATTTTATTACCTAAAGATACCATCGCATAAATTCTATAACTTAATGTCGCTAATAAATGCAAATATAAATCTTAAACAAACACTTTGGAAATAAAAAGAAAAACAACATTATTTGTTCAGTCACAATTTAACATAAGAACTCAAACCACTACTTAAGTTGGATGGCAAAAGGAGGGGGACAACGTTGAAAAGAGTGAACAGCACTTGGTGTAAAATGAAATTTAAATATTGTTATATGGTGTTACCCCCAAGTTAAATAGTCTTACAAATACACGTACGCATATACAATGTAACTACAACATATTTAACAAGAACCTGCGACGCAGTCACATAAACACTGAATACCGAATTCCACCACATAAAAAATCATGGGGTCATGGGCTTTTTGTAAAAGCACTTAGGACTTAAGAAGGTAAATACAACAACAAAATAAAGTTAAAAAGAAAAGTGTTTTTTTATTTTTTTTCTCTATGCGAACATTTTCTAGTACCTACGACTAGAGCGAACATTTCTATTTATTTTTTGGATGCTGTAAATAATTCAAAAATCATACAAAGGAGTGAAAAGCATTTAAAGATTTTCTTTACTTGGTGTTTTTCTTATTTCTAAATATAACACGCTTTGAATGAATTACTTGGTATATTAAATTTTTCCGAACGTTTGTTACGCTGCGCGAAAGGCGTGGCTAGTATGGAGAGTCAACAAACCAAAAATAATTCGCAGGGCAGAAACGAGAACGAGAAAAATCTAAAAAATATATTTTGGCTTCAAGGAGATGGATGGATTAAAATTAATTTCTTAATGCAGCATTTTAAATTCATTAAATTTATGTCGACTACATTCGTAGTAATCAGCAAGTTATGCGAATATTTTTTCAAGTATGGACACATCACGTTTTAATTATAAAGCTTGAGGGAAATCATTGATGTTTTCATGATGAATCATCAGGGAATTTGACCAAAATTGTAATGTTATAATGAATTGGGGACTACTTTTGCAAACGATTCGCCCAACTAAACCGAATTTGGAACTCTGCGCTTATTTCCATTAAGACGAAAGTCCGCATTTTTGACTTCAAAATGAAATCAGTTTTGCTATATGAATGCGCGACATGGCTTGACAGCGAACAACTGACGAAGAATGTACAAATATTTGTCAACAAATGCTTGCGACGCATCCTAAAAATCTGGTGGCCTAATACCATCTTACATGCTGATTTACATCAAAAATGCAATCAGATGCAGGTAGCAAATGAGGTCGAGCTACGCAAATGGAGCTGGATTGGATGCACGCTTCGAGAGTCATCCGACGATATCTGTCGCCAAGCCCTTGAGTTTAGTCCACAAGCTAGCAGAGCACGTGGCATGCCAAAAGCCAGGTGGAAGAGAACTTTGAAAAAAAAAATTCGAGATTCGAAACATTCGTGGAAGCAGATAAAACTCATCGCTTAAGACCGTAATCGTTGGGGAAAATTGATTTTGGCCCTATGCTCACCCTAGGAGTCACAGGACACAAGAAGAAGAATTGCAAACGATTCGTGTACTCGTGTCAATATATTTGGTTCGTTAACATTCCAAAAAATTTTCGATTTCCGAAAACACTTTTTTGTCTATTTTGAAGGGTTCTTCCGAACGCATTGTCAGATTTAAAGCCGCTTTATCATATATAACAAGATACTATGTATCTCATAAATTATGTACTGTTGCGAGCAGTGTAATAGTAGTGCATACCAATGATAGCATTTTCGGTACATTTGTACTTTTTTCGGTACACTTACGTCAAAAACAATTCGTTTAAAAATCCATTAGAAGTGAAGGTGATTTACTTATCGAAAAATATGTTGTTTCCTTCGAAGACGCTTTCTTTTCCACTTTTAATGCACAATTTATTTCGAACGCTTAGTGATTAACGCTAACAACTTAAAACTATCGAAAATTTATCGACTTGATCGTTTGTACTGTTAGAGATGGTATAATAAAGCGTTCTTTGGTGGTATAGCTTTCATCAATTATATTGGGAACCCAAATCAAGTTTTATGTTCGTAGGGTCTTATGTCCGTTTTTGTTTCGGTCAAAATCATACTTTTTTTGAGGACTAAGGCCACTTCCGAAAACGGACATACTTTTCAAAACAAGACAATAATCCGTTTTATAATGTTTTTGATTTTTCCTACATAATATTTTTCAAACTTGTAAAATTTTTTTCAAGTCTTTCAATGTCGAATAGGCCAGTTAATCCTTTTCTTTTGATGTTTCACAGGAATATTCAACAGGATATAATTTAAAAAACGATGAAACAATTGATTCTTCTCACTTAAAACTTATAATATGCATAAAATTTGTGTTTACCATCCATATATACAGAGCTTAGATCATTCTGTCTGACAGAGTTTAGATCATAGTCCCCTTATACTTAAAAGCTATACAAATAATTATTTTTGAAATTAAGAAGTTATATACTCGTATATTAAAAGGGTTAGAAGCCTTTCGAAACGATCAAAGTTGCAAAAATTTACCAGGACAGTTTGCCCACTTTTTTTTGGAATTTGCATGAAAATTATATTTATATTTAGACGAAACGCCACACCCTCTGCTAAACGAACAACTTTAGCGAAGAATGAATTGCTGTTGTAACCATGTTAAACTCTTGAGCTTTGAATGAAATGATCGTCGACAATTTTCTCAAGAGTTTACCAACAGCGGTTGTTGCTTATAGTTTGAAGAGCCCAATCCAGGGTTAGAGGTTTGGCTTAAAAGAAAAGACATGAATGCAAAGTTCAAAAGCTTTTGGGAATCTAAAAAAATCAAGTAAATAACAAATATTACAATTTTGATTGCCATTGAAATCGTTGTATTGAGTCAAAACAAGATAGCATTGATAAGGGAAATTATTTCACTATTTCCTATTCCAGCGATTAATCAAATTGCTTAAGAAAAATTGTATGGAGCTTGCATGAAAATGGTGGCATATGAAGAACACTTAAGTGAGTGTGGTGGCGGTCATAGCCATCCCTTTGGCATGGAATCTTTGCTCAATGTAAAAGTAATTCAAACTCTTTAATCGTATGATTAATTTTTGAAAGAATCTCGTTGCGAATATTTTTATCGAGAACTTAATTTAAAGTGCATGCCAACTTCAATACGTCATTCCGCTTCATTTCGATGATTTTTCTTATGGTTGCTTGGTTAAAGTTGTAAGAGAGAAAATAAAACCTAGTATTTTCCAAATAGATTTGTCCTTAGAATCTTAGCATAAACTAGCATTTGTATATATAAACATAAGCATTATCCTTTTATATATAAGCAGTAGCTAAAGCACTATCAGTATTTGCAGCTTATCAAAATTTATGAAACTTTTTATAAGATGTAACCTATCTGAATTTCGACAAAGCCGATCATAATGTTTACTTCGAATTTCTTTGTATTTATTTCGCTTTAATCTTTTATTTTTCACTTGTAAGGCCATGTTTATTTTATAATGGTGGTAAAACCACAACGTAAATACCACAAATAAGTCTTTAACGTTTCACAACAGTCGATAAGAGGCCAGTAAAATTTAAAGGTTGAATGTGTTGCGCGGAAATATGTTGAATGAAAATAAAATTTGCCTGATATAATCTGCATCCGCCATATTGAATAAATGAGCATTTTCCATTCAATAAACCGTTTAGCGTTTTACAATGTTGTTGTTTTCGTTGTTGCCGTTGCTGTTGCCATTGCTGTTGCCGTCGCTGGTTATTACTGAATCTGGCATAAATGGTTGCGAGCTGTAGATGTCAATGGGTTTAAATGGATGTACGCGTGCCTTTGAGCTGCATTGACTCAATGTGCATGATTTACCAACAAATCTGATTAAGTGAAAACTGAAACTGAAAAACTTTCGCTTTCTCGCGCTTCACTTGACAGACAGACATATAACATATAGTATCGCGCCCTCCGCATCTGCCACTGACTGTATCCCTTAACAATTTCCGATTATATTGTTAAATGCATATCAATTGAAAATTTGTGCAATAGTCCGTGAATTTTCCATTCACAAAGTGCAAATGATGTTGCCGCATCACTCAGCGGTGTTAATAAAACATAACCATCAGTTTTTGAGGGAAGGAATCTTCATCATTATCTGAGTTATTTGTGTGATTTAATACGGGCTTATGGTTGTAGTATTATGCCAATAGGAAATGAATTTTGTATCTGGCGGATGTGAATGAAGTAAGTGTATAAAATTTTGTAGCATGTGAATTAAGGATTTAAAAGCACATCAAAACATTTCCCTAGAATTATGGATTATGGCATGCCGAAAAATTTATTTTTTATTTTACCGCATACCTATATTCTTGCTACTGCTGCTAAAGGACTTTATGTCTTTGTGCTTTCGTTTATGATGTTTTTTTTCTATCTTTTTCATACCTCAATACACGTGTACATTGGTATTATTTTAAGAGTATAAAGGCAATTTGTGACTCCGGTTAGAAAAAAAGCCATTTGGTATGGAAAACGCTAAGTCAACTTTAATACATTTTTCGCGAATTTTTACTACTCTTTATAAGAAATTGTGGATAAATGAGTTTTATAGGGTCTACCATTCTTGGATTGAATTTTTTTTATAGCTCATATAAACAGAGGTTTATATGAGCAATATGTAACCTATATGTAATATAGAATCCACTTATACCCAAATTAGATCAGCTAGGCTTGGCCCTAAATGGAATCGAATATACCCGAAAATATTCTCTATAAGACTCATAACATAAGAAGTTCACCTCAAATCATTATAAAATGTTAAATAGAAAGTTATGGAGAAGGAAAAACTTGATCGAAAGCATATCGAAAAATACACCTTATAACAAGATATGATTGAATAATGCCGTTTTGAAATTTTTCATAAATGCTGTATATATTACTTAAACTCAAATTCTTCACTTATTACGCATTTTATCGAAATTTAAGCTTTTAATAAAAAATACGATTGTAACACAGCAGAAAAAAATTATTTTTTTGCAAAAATCTTTTGTCCATTAAAAAAATTTTCAGAGGTGAATAGCCAGAAATACGTAAATGACAAGCAAATAAAGACGGCGGCATTTTAAATATGTATGCATTAGTACTTGCCACGCTTCCTAGCACTCGTCACTTTTGTGAAAACTCGCGCGTGTCTAGTAGTAATGCGTACATAAATTAGATGCTGCTATCTTTATTTGCTTTTCATCTACGCATTTCTTGCTATTCCGCTCTGAAGATTTATGGAAGTGTTGCTAAAGAGTTGTCCTTATGTTTCGTTTTAATATTATTTTAAAAAATTGTGGCGAATTTCAGAAAAACGTTCTGAACTGTAAATTAATTTTTTACCTCGAAAATAGGGTTTTGAGCAAAAACTGATGGTACCATTGTCAAGAGTTGACCAAAATATATTCATTAATTTCCTCTTTTTATTATTATTCTCTAGCCACTTTCCTCCGATTGTGAGTTGAATACAGCGCACTCGGGCGATACACCTTTTTTGCCTCTGCAACTTTTTATTTAATATATTTTTGGATTCAAGGCATGCCTCCTATATGTGAATTTCGAAAGTTCAAGGCATAAGGAACTTTTTTAACCTGCATAACTTTTTATGGACACTGAAGTAAATTTCAAATTTATTGAGGTGGAGTGCATGTGAACTAGAAGTTCGTACTCGTAGAAAAATTATTAGTAATACAATTCTGTAAATTTTTTTCTTTTTTTTCAACTGGGTTCCATTTGATTCCACATCCATTGATATGTTTGTTTTTATAATTCCATTTTGAATTTCCAATTTTCACCACATCATAATTTTTATTATTTTTTTTTTTCAATTTATCCATTGGTATACCTGCAAATAGCTGTATATTTGCATGTACGTGTTTTGCTTTATCATCTCCTCTCCTTCATAATTTGCCTGTCACAAAAAAAAAATAAATAAAAAGGTATTATGTGCATAATCTTGGTTTTTAAAATTCGAAGAATGAGAACACAGCATTATTTAGAGATTGACGGTTACCATTGACAAATTTAAAAAAAAAAAAATTTTGTATTAAAATGTATGAAAAGCAAAAACATATGGAACAAAAAGGTTGATTGATTATGCAAAAGTACAATAGGTTGAAGTTTGCATAATTTCATGCTCCACTGATGCTATTTGAATAGCTAATAATTTTAGACGAAGTATCGAAGTCAAGCATTAAATGCAGGAAATCAATAAGAATTTGCTCAAATGAAACATTTTTTTAAATACTAAATTACACAACCTGATTTAAAGAGTTCAGTAAAAAAAAGTGACGTCATGAAAGCTTGTTCTACGTCAAAGATGTTCTAGCAATATTATGACGCTAAGAAAGCTCGAATAGCCATCACCTTGCATGAGTAGAGCTTACACTAATGAAAGTTTACATTTTGATAGACGCAAGGAATGCTTCGTTTTTATCTCCAATAACCTAGGTTGGGTTAAGTAGGAGTAGCAGTCAGTTATGAAACCGACTCACTTAGACCAACTATGATCCATTGTGATATGGCAGAGTTTCTGACTATACCCTCTCTTTGAACCAACCAGATTTCGTAATAAAACTAAATAACTGACGTGTCTAAGGTCATCCAGGTCATCAAATCAAAACTAACGTAAATCCTGAGAGTCAATTTTTTCATCTTTAATATCTAATATTTCACCATTTAGAGTAAAGAAGAAAAGGTTTCATTAAATGAAAATCTAAACATGAAAATTGTTTTCAAGGGCATCAAGAAAAGCTAATTAATTTATTCGTTTTTACACACATCCTTTTTGAACATCATAATTTTTGATATGTTGATTAATGGCGAGTTGTTGAAGGTTAAAATTTCATCTTGAAACCACATCGTTTAATGTGGTTCTTAATGAGCTCATTTGAAAATGGCAATATTTTTAGTCATAACGTGGTCGTTTTGGCCATCACCAGTGTAAATTTTAGGGTACTTATCTCCTATAGGGTATTCATTAAATTGTATGTTTATATAATTTATTGCTATTTTTTTTTGCATAAGTCTTGAAGAATGTTGCAAGACAAATAATTTAATGAACTTAAGAAAAAAATCAGAGAGCTCAACAAAAAAGATCCTTCCGTTTTGACGTTGGTATTTTTTACTTTCAATAACAAGTATTATTGCGATATCTATGAGAATTTAAATTAATTTTTAAAAATTTCACCATATGTAGGAATATCGAAATATTTTTTAAGCATTATGTCACGACACCCTTATCTTGTCGAATCTTTAATAGGTTGGTGGGTTTCATGTTCCACTAGATGTTACAAAAATAATTGATGCTCATTTTCAACTAAGTATACTATTTGTAAAGTTTCAGATCACCGCCTTCCGTACTACATTCTGGTTCAATCTCTAATTAAGTACGCTGCTTTAAACAACAATATGCTCAAACTAATTAATCCATTCATAGCGTTTTCATTTGATAATTGTTCATTAAATGTTTTGTATCCATGCAGTAACATTTAATTAAAAGAAATTTTCAATTACTTACTATAATTATGTCACGTTAAATTTGAATTTATGTCTTTTGACGAGCTCTTAAAACTTGTTATTTATTCATAACACAATATAAGATACAAACAAGTGCATAATCGAACAAGTTCTTAAGTTACTGAATTTTAAAGTACATATTACAATGCCTATAGATTATAAAAAATTCATAGTAAAAAAATCGTTGAATTGTTTTTTATTCATTATTTAATTTTTGGAAGGAAAAGTCATTGCGTTTAGTAACTTTACGGAAACGTAAAGCCACAATACCGACAAATCAAAACTGTTAGACAGTTTTTTGTATCGTCAAAACTTTTGCAAAATTGTGACAATTTTCTATTCAACAAAACTTTGTTTGAAATTTGTGCTAAAAAACAAAATGCTCTTAAATGTTTGATAAGTTTGCGTCATAAGTCCAATGGAAACTCATGTTGCGAAATGTTATCTTATCGTATTTTAATAAGCTTTTTAGCTAAATAATTACAGTTTGAAAAAAAAAACTACAGTTTATGAATCCAAAATGGTAAATAATCTGGGGCATATTTTGATAATTTTCATATTTAGACGATTGTGTTTTTTTCACTAAAATCCTAATGCCAAGAAAATACATACTTTTTCACCTGTAAGACCTCAGAATCTTGCAGTTAATGATATCGGAACAATATACAAATTTTTCAGCTTGCATTTGGAAAACGCTAGTGGTAGGTACTAGATAGTATGTAGGCATATTTTAGCCAAAACTGTGAGCAAATGCAAGTTAAGAACTTGCTTTTAAAAATGTTTTTTGAAAAAAATCTGATTTCGCAAGCATTATGATTTCTATTTAAGAAAAACGAGCCTTAAAAATGTGTGCTAATCCAAGTTTAAGGCAAGATTAAAGAAGGCAAACTTAAACATTTTATTCAGGCTCTTCGAGCTATTTAGTTTGGCTCAGATTTCATTAATGAAAATTAATCCAAAAAACCGCTGGCAATCCATGTTTGGGACAAGATTCAACCATGCAACACTGTTTATTATATATAGGCCTTTTCGAAATCTTTATTTATCATACTTTTTGAACTGTAATATTTACACAATTAATTTAAATAATAAAATTTGCTAAAATTCCAATGGAAATGGAAAATGGAACGGAAACGGTCTTATATTTGCTTTAGCTTCCAAAACATTTTTTCGCTTTTAAAATTCAAATTATATATATTCAAATCATATGTATTCAAATCATATAAAGAAATACTATATACGTACATAGCATATGAAAATAAATGGTGTTCTCATATTGAAATTTTTGGAATTTTAATTTACCTTTTATGTGCCAACACCGGAAGCTTCATTTATTTATACAAAATTCATGTCACATATTGGTTTATATTTGGTTATGTATGGATTTGTGTAGCGTGCATATATTAAACCAATAAAATCATTTTTCAACAGCTATTTGAATAATTGCGTAGATATGTGTTCATTCAATAAATATTTCATAAAATGTGTTCTCTTTTGTGACAGAGTGCAGTGACGGATTAAGGTACAGCCCCAAAAGGTCTGCGCTTAGAGAGAAACATTTTATGTTACAATATCTCGTCAATTGCCTGTTAAATACCCTATGCATAGTAAATTTCTTCCCAAGTGGTTTTGAAGATGCTATGCTTCTATTTTTATTAAACCATATTTTACATATGCGGTTTTTAATATTTTTGTGTCAAAACTTTTGAACACATCTAATAAAAATGATATATATAGTCTTCGGAAGTTATAGTTTTGATTTTTCACATAATCGATATGATAACTTTTGCTAGAAAGGAAAAAAACTTACAATTTTCTGCGCAGCTTTTTTTGTTTCATAAAAATCGTACCAACTTTATAAAGAAGAGAAATGTTTTTCACAAAATGCTTACGTAAATAATAAATAAAATTTTAAAAACTTAATTGAATAACTTAGTTAGTTGCGCCAATGCTTTCTGTAAAAATTCATTAATTTCAATAAGAGTTTGTGCAATTTTTATATGAAAAAAAAAAAAAAGTTTTGAAAATGGGCCTTGATTTACAAAAAGTGTAAATTCTTCCCTGATAGACGTTCCGTTAGGGATATTTATAAAGCTGTCAATTTGCTTGTTGTCACTTAACAAAATAACAAATAAATGAATCCATCCCATAGAGCTAAAAATAACTAATCAAAATTTAATACGCGTTGTAACCACGTAAAATATTTTCACCATCAGAAAACATCGAATTTGTTAAATTTCTTATCAATTCGAGTACCATAACTGATAATTGAGTTTTGAGTTTTTTCCTTAGCCAAAATTTTGAAAATATTCCATCCTAAAAAGAAGTAAGCTTTTGATGTACATATGACGAACCTCAGTAAGTATATGTAACCATTTAAACAATTTATGCACGCAGAATAATTTATCGTGGAAAAATACTGCATTTACATAATTTTTTAATACAGGAATGTTGTAATCTTGAAATCATTGTAAGGCTTTCACTGCACGATTTTAATTTATCTCGATTTTGAGCTAAAAACTTGCTGAAATCAGCTCCTACCAGCAAGGATTCTTCAGTTTTTCCCATTTATGTCAAAAAATTCTTCATCAAACAGCTGTTGAAACATAGAAACCAAAAGTTTATTGATTTATATTTATACCCTACACTAAGAGTATATCCACTTTGTCATTCCATTTGTAACGCTTAGAAGAAAACGTGTCAAATATAGAGAAGTATATGTGCATATTCTTAATCGGCGTCACCATCTGAATCAGGCTGACTGGGTTCGACCCGGTTTCGATTGACAAAAAAACTAAAACGTGTCATCAACTTTTTCCCAAAAAACAAAATTTGAGATGGTCGGGAATCGCTTCTGTACGACTTGTTAACTCCGATCTGAGTCGATTTGACCATATCTGTTTGCCTGTCCATCTGTCTATGGAAATCATAACTATGAAGAATTCAAGAGATATAGTTGAATTAAATTTGGTACTCAGGCTATATCTTCAAAAATAGCTCGTGAGATTGCAAATAGACGAAATCGGTACACAGATACTCCTAACTTCCATTCATATAAAACATTTAAAAAACTATACGTAAGTTTATAAACACTTTTTGTTTAATTTTCCTTTTTTAATATGATATTAATTGAACCTAATATTTTTTTATATTGTCATTTCATCAAAAATGAATTTAAAAGATACTTTCAATACTTTGTAGGGTATGTAAGGCTTCAGCTTGGCCGACGATAATACCCATACTAGTAGTTTTTATTTCATCTTCCAGGCAACTAGTAAAAAATGCTCTAGGGCAAATGTTTTGGTTAGACCTGTCAATTATGATGTCGATATATTTGAATATAAGTACAATATCATATACACATACACATACATACGTACTTTCCCATACCAAAATATTCCTTTATATAAGTTTTCAATACACACAATATTTATGTATGTAGGATTTCAGCAAAAATCTTATGTATTTGAAGCCATATAGTAAAAAGAAAATAATACAGAAATAAAATGAAAAAAACGATTTCCTCGTTGTAATAATTTCAAAGGGAACTCTAACTTTTATCAAGTTAAATGTCTTCCTTGCAAGATTAGAATAATTTGTTTGTTTTCAACTTTTAGACTTTTAGTTTTTAGGGTTAGTTTATAATGAACAAAACATTTCTTAAATCAAAGTAAAAAATTAACGATTTACGTTGTAATATTTAGATAATCGAAAGTATTAACTGCAGTTGTACCTTTTACTTAAGAGTTTTATGTGCTCTCCATTATTGGTGTGTCGATCTATTCATTACTAGAGGTACTTGTGGCTTCGCACGCGCACGCATTTATCCCTTAAGTAGGCTCACAAAGATTTTTACCTTAGTGGACGCATGAGGTCAATATTGACCCTAATTATTTTTACCAATAAGTACATGTGTATATGTGGCTTAACAGTAATGAAATCAAAGAAAAAAATAGTTTTTATTTATTAAGTTTTTTCTCTTATTAATGCAAAAAAAGGATATAATATTCTTTTTAAAAGTAACAATTTTTCTTATACCTTTTAATAAAAAACACTTCAAATCTACTATTTCCAAAATTTTCTGACCCCATTAAGGGTTAATATTGAAATTGCTCTCTTTAAATCTCATTCTATCTTCCCTCTTCAAAAGTAACAAACAAACTATTGAAATGCAGCATAAGCAACGAAAAATCTGATGACAATTTTTGTGCGAGGCTTAGGAGGAAGTTATACTAAAAAAAATGATATATAACTTTAAAAATTAAAAAAATTAAGTATGCAATAATATTGTTTAGCACAAATATATTGTTTTAAAAAAGAAATTTTAGAAATCAATTCGGTATATTTTGCGCCAAAGCGTTACAAACCATTTCCATATAAGTAATTTTATATAAATATTATAGACTACATTAATTACAATTTAACAGTTAAGACAAAGAAAGCACTAGCTGCCAGAGCTATTGGCTATCAATAATGAATTATTGCACAATCTAAGTCAAACAAAAATTGAATCTTTAATAATTTAAAGATAAACAAATTTCCACCTTAATTAGACTTTTTAGCAATTTGGGGCTAAACCTCATACACATAACTCTAGGCAAATGCAAATTTAAAATTAATTCTTATTTTAATGAAGTTGTCAATTGTCTTTAACAATTTGAAAAAATTTCTTTAATAAAATCTGAGCATAAATAAATAAAAACGACTTTTGTATGTTTCCTTAACTTAACCACAAACATTAAAAAGAGTCAACAAAAACAAAAAAAGATTTCAATTTCCAAGAAGCATTCAGGATTATTATGTAATGAGAATTTCAATTAAGTATTCACAGCTTAAAACCGAAGACAAATCTCTGGTAAGGCGTGGGAGTGGGAATAACCACAAAACCATAGAAAGGGTATCATTATCCATATTAAGCGAACAAATAAATTCTTACGCAAAATTAAATCATCGACTCATTTCACGCTGTGTTCCTTTCGTTTTTTGCGGTGTTGCCTCAGAACCGTTTCAAATTGGCGGCATTTAAAATTTTAAAAAATGCAATTCACACAAAAGGAGCAAACAAATACAAAGATATAGCATACATATGCATGAAGAAAATACCCTATATACAAATAAACTTCTATGAGACCGGCAGCAGCAGCAACAAATACTGTAGAGTGGTATCTCGCGTTTAAGTGAAAGCAAAACATTTCAAATAAAAGCGGTAGGGGGGAGATACGACACTTTGATGGGTGTAACACCAAAGTAACACACACAGCGGTTGATGGTACACCCAAGTGTTGTCTGTAGTTAGTTGCTGCTAAAACAATAGCAACAACAACAACAACAACAAGAACAGCAGCAGCAGCAGCAGCAAATAAGAACAATGAAAACATTATGATGTTGGCAAAATATGAACAGAAAGTTTTCCTACAAAAGTATGCCTCTGAGGCATATCAGCAAAAGCGAGTGAAGCAACGCTCTCTAAAAGACAAAGCAGCCAAATCATGGCAAAGAGTGGTGAGGTGAACGAAAGTGAACCATAGTGAGTTCAGTCATTTTTGTTAGCAACAAAAGGGAAAAAGAAAAATGCTGACAATATGCTAAAGGGATAATGAAATATTTAAGGCTTTTGTGCAGTTAAATTAGTAGTTGATAATGCCGAGTTACATTTAAAAAAAAAAAAGAAAGTCAAAGTTAAACAAACGAGCAAAACACAAGTCAAAGTAAAAAATCATTAACGTCACATTATGTACAAAAAAAAAATATGTGAGCAAAAGTTTTCATTTGAATAGCAAACGAAATTAATGTTTTTGAAAAAAAAAAAGTCATTGTTTTGCATAATGGGTATCGCAAGATTAATCTGCACCATCGATATGTACTATGTATGTATATTAGGGTGTTTTTTTCTTGGAATTTTTTTTCTAATGTATATAAAATAATTTTTCAGTACGTACATATGCGGGTAATTCTTTGTCAAATGTCCTTAGCTAAAAATCCAACATTAGCGATTGACCTCATACTTTGACAAAGTGTTGTCCTATTCGATGGTAACTCTATCAACAAATATTTTTCTGTTTCTTTAAAAACTAGCTGAAGTAGGTGGATGATATTTTGACCTTTTAGTTTGTCACCATTTTTTTCGTGTAGATAACTAGAATCGTCTGCCTTCACTATTTTTATGTACTATATAAGTAAAAGAACCAGTCAGCCAAAAGGAAGATGCGATAAAGTGATTTATGTCAAGACAAACCAACCTTTGAGTCTCCATTAATAGTCCTTTATTAATACTGGTGTGGCGTGCAATGCAATTAATTGATAATTTTTTAAGCACTAGTGATTGTTTTAATATTCCTAAGTCCGTTACACCAAACCCAAAACAAATTGTTCCTTTGATTATCTTGACACATCTCCCAAGATAATTTCTCCCATAAATAACAACTGTCATGAGGTAATATGATTGCAAATCGCAAAGCCACCACACTTTCATACCACATTTTGCAGGCCTGCATGGAATGTTTTGGGTGAAGCGAGTTCGGCGATAATAGGGGGACAATAACTAGTCAAAGGCCATCGATTCATGCGATGTATACTCTCTTACAAATTAGCTATCATCACTATCCCTATGTCATCTAAAGCTGTCGTATTAGTTTTTAGCAGCCTTGCTGTATGGATATTTCCATTATAAAAGCGAAATATTTTTTGATTGTTTTTGAAGTCTTTAGAAATGGAGTTAACTCGTTTTGCTTTAGTGCCACAGACAGAAAACATCGCTCAAAACATGTCTTAATGCCTCAGAACATTATTCTCTATCGCTCCCTCACCCATAGTCATAAAATATGGATTGATTACGCCAAAAAAATATATGAACATATTTCATGCAAGTCCCTAAAAGGTCCCTGCTGACCTTGTTGATCATCAACGTCATAATTGTCTTAGAGTTGACAACAATGATGAAAAACTTTACGCAATCGTACCTTAACCGATTATAATCGACTTAACATATCTTATTTGTAGAAGTCAGGGAGGGTCGAGCTATTCAGTTGAACCGTTTTGAAATCATGCATAGTTAAATAGTCATGGGTCCCTGGGAACCTTGATGATCATCGGATGATTAACAAAATTTTTCAGTTCAAACATTAAGAGGTCGCACATGGCTGATTAAATTTTTTTTTAACTGTATAGAGGGTTCACCATAATTGCTGAAAATAAAGAAAAGATAGTCATAAATAAATCTAAAGTTCTGTTGAGCTTGTATTTGACTACTGAAGAGTACGCGAACGGTTAAATGTAACTGTGTCCCTGTGGCCTTTCTTTTATTTATAAGATTATTTTATAATATATGTTAACATAAAACTATTTTCGGCATGTGTTTGACTCGATAAATGGGCCAAAAATGAATTCAAACTTAATATAGAAATATTTAATTTCAATTTAAAGTTCTATTTACTTAAAAAAAATACCCTTTACTTATTTGTATTATATTGCATTGTGTTTTTTTTCAACAAGTTAACCGTATAAATGTAAACTTTTTTTCGGATACATGAGCATAGTCTACCGTATTATTCATAAAGTTACATTAAATATTACTACCCAGAGGGTGGCAACTACTATCGGACATTTCAAAAATGTGTAGGGCCAGCACAGCATAATATAAATTAATAACTTAAAAATTATTCAAGCATAGCAAATTAAAAGGAAATTAATATTATAAAATAAATATGTTTTTTTTTTGTAATAAACTTTGTATGCGTGCGTTTTGAGTAAATGGTAAAGAATTTAATTTAGATTTCTTCAAATGCAACTTTTAAAAAGACATCGTTATGGTTTATTTGAACTAAACACAAAGAATCAGTTCAGTTGACTATAGGATTCGGTTAAACATCGGTACAACAACTGTTGAAGCAGTGCTTAAGATATATTTGGCCTATTAAATAAATATATTTAAAATAAATGCTTTAATAAAGGAACAATTTAAGAGCTAAATTTTGGACAAAATTCAATTAAGCCTTTCACTGTTCATTACTAGATCCCTTGAATCTTTGACTATACCGTCGCTCTCGGTTAGAAAGGCCCTAACTAATTTTTTTTCGAATTTGACGTTTCTGTTGATAAATCAATAAACCCCCCTCCCCCTATATTTTATCGATATTGGTATCGTTAATTAGGTAAAGGTCTAAGCTAAAAAACGCATGCAAAATCAGCTCCTTAAGCCCCCAGGAAGACGAGTATATTTATAAGGAAAATAATGGAAGAGGCGGAAATCCATGTTAACATTTAAGTTCATTATTCTGTTACGGCTGTATCGATTTCGAAAATGATGACGCCATATTATAGATAATCACAGGGACTATAATTATGGTATTTAAAACTTAATGTAATTGCTGCCGTCAGGGGCGGATTAAGGTCATCTGCCGCCCTAGGCAGTTACGATTTTGTCGCCTCAGACAGCAGCCTAATTTCTGTTATTGATTAATGAATTGACCTTGAAAATGCATGAACTTGTACATTTGGAAAATATGTACAATTCAAAAAGGTGAGAGTGATTAATTAGGAGAAATTAATTCTAATGTTTTCAATGTTTATTTACAGTTTTTTATACATGTTTTTGTAGCTCGCGTCACATGTTCTTACGTCGCGCTTTACGAAGCGCGAAGTCATTTATTATTTCATCGCACTCTATGTGACGCAAAACTTCTGCTTCTATAGTCAACAAGGCCAAAGAATTGAAATAGTTATTCACGAATTAAGTTATATTTACAAAGTAAACCTGGTATGTAAAGATTTTTTTTTGTGCGTAGATAATGAATTGCATTGATTGATGATTTTATTTATAATATAGCTGTAAATATTGTAATTTGGAAAATTTTTGTATATAAACGCAAAATTTTACAATATCGCGTTAGATAAACCTCGATCAACAAGTCTTTTTATGTACAAAAAAATATTACTTACTGAAATATTTACTTGAATTATCTTGTCCTCCGATCGAAGTATGTTTTCGGCTCAGTCACACGAACGAAATTCACAAAAACATTTTATAAAATTCGGGAAATGCTGTATAATAATTAAGACGAAAAACGCGTGTGAGCATGTCTGAGCGCGACTCTACACTAAATGGAAAAATTTGGTGAACTCCTTACACTGCTTGCATTCCGTCTGTGACGAATACAACGAAATGATTGAGTTGATTGAATTTGATTTTTTTGGGTTTTTTTGCAAAACCGCGAGGTTCCGGTAAATGAAACTTCACAGTATTCATTTTCGTAAAAATACTTGTAAATATGCTATATTTCATCATACGGAAAGAAAAAAAAGAATATTCAACAATATGTTAGACTTGAACACTTTTGGGTAAAAAGTATAGTAGTTTCGCACTTAAAAGTAGCATTTTGTCTAGTGTAAACGGTCGGAATTTGCCGTTCCTAAAAATTTGCCGCCCTAGGCGGCTGCTTATGTTGCCTATTAGGTAAATCCGCCCCTGGCTGCCGTTTTTAATATATAGCGGATGTGTCAATTTTTGGTAAAAATGTTCAAGTGTCAAAAAATTATTGAAGGAAAAGACATTTGGGGAATTTACGTCATAGCCTCTCCTAACTGACCCACTAGCAATTTTGGGAATCGCATATAAAAAACTTCTTTATTTGATGTTTTAAATTTTTTGCTCCTGCTGTGAAATTTGAAAAATATGAGTTAAGGCCTTTTTACCCGAGAGCGAAGATATGTAACTTAAAAGGTTTTTTATATAACTTATTTAATTACAAATAAAAATGCTACCATTTTACATCATTTATTTTGTATAAAATGTTAAATTCTAAGCGCTTTAGCGTTTATTTCTGTATTACACACATCCTTTTAACTAACCGCAATTCATTAATTTGCATTCTCTCTTTTAAAAGCTGTGGCAAGGATTTAATTAAACAAACATGCCAGCAATGGAATTGAAGTAGTACAATTATTTTAATAAATTAATACAGCGATACTTATCTAAGGAATGAGTTTATTTTATGTGCCATATCTATTTATAAATTTCATTATTAATACAATAATTTCTACAACAAACTTAGCAACGGCCAATTAAATTAAGTAAAAATCCTGAAAAGTCTTAGTGGTACTTACAAACAAAGATAAAATATTTGAAAACAAATAACTAATATTTGTAAAGTCATTCATTCAATAGAAATACACAAGAAAAGATATGAGTAAAGTTAACATGGCACTATGAAAAGTTTTTTTTTTAAATTTTATGCTCTTTCCCGTTTGTGTAAAATTTTTTTTCTCACGAGATATAGACGAAACTGACAATTAAAAATTTCAATGAGCCAACAGTAAATCAGTACCGTACCAACCCCACTTTGCGTGGTGCCCCCCACGCAATTCCAGTAGAATAATTTTTTATTTTTTTCTCTAAAATATATAACAAAATGAGACGTGTGAGGAAAGCAAAGCCCCCTCTTGCCCAAATGGTGGGTAAGGGCCTGCAGTAAATAGAAATACATATTATGAAATCTCCTTGCAGCAGAATTTTTCATGTGTGTCACCCCAATATGTAGGTATATTTTTCGACTCTGATTCGAAGAATTCCATGTCTGGAAATTTCCAAAAAAAAAAGATATCTTTTGGCATTCTTTTAAGCAGACAAAAATATATGAAAACTGTTGTTACACTGGTGCGGTTGTGTAAAAAAGAGGATTATTTTTGTAATTTTAAATTAAAAAATCAGTATTTTTTCATTATTTCAGCTCAAATTTTAATTTTTTTATAAGAAAAAAAAAAGTGAGGAAAAAATATTCACGGATTTGAATTCCTATCTTGATATAGCCCAAAAACCGCCTCCATTCTGTTGAAAAGCTCGATAACCCCTTTATCTTGCGTGATTTTTAAAATCAATCGTAATTTTTATAATCAACGCTACATATATCAGCTGCCACGTCGTAAAAAAAAACAAAAACATTTTTTTTTTTTGATTTCACCCACTCTAATGGATATGTGCTACAAAATCGCCGAAGCCTGTTCATACCACTGGGAAACCTAATAAGTGCGGAGATAAAAAATAGCTAAAATGGAGTGAAATTGCGCTCACTAAAAGACTTAACTACAAAGAGTACGGGAACTAGAATTAGATACATATGTACGGGAACACAGCTAATATAGACCAAAAGAAAAAAAATCCCAACTATTGGTCAATGTCTGTAATAAGAAATTACAAGGTAACCCTAATAAATTGTTTATTATTCCCATTGGAGGAGATAAGCGTCACTAAAAAAAGTTTAAAACAAACGCCACAAAAGCGACCTTTTGCCAATTTCTCTTAAGCCAGCAGCCAAGAAAAATGTAAGCAACAAAAAATAGATAAAACTTTTTTAAATAGTGCCATTGATACCTTATTTAGAAGAAACAAACAACATTTTTTTTATCAGCTACGTTTTAATATCATAAGTCGATTAAGAGCTTTGACAATTACCCAAGATCAAAGTAAAGCTTAACTTTTATTGGTCATTAATTTTGTTAATCGAATTTAATCGCCGAGGTGTTTAAGCATTTTTCTTAACCAATTCAAGAACGTTAAAAAGATCTTATTTGATTTGGACTCACAATCTACAAGAAAATATATACCTCATCTACCGATAACTGAGTTATAAAACCTGAACTTAATTCATATAAGTTTGAATTAAAACATAAAAAAAGTTTTTTGTAATCTGTATTTTATTGACTTAAAATTAAATTTCCCACAACATATGTCAATGCCAATTTTGGGCATTGCGAACTTTTTTTTTTAGTAAAAATACTTTTTTACAAAGTACAAATTTGAAAGACACTGTGAGGGGAATTAGCTTATTCTAAAAAAATAGTTTGACAACAAGTCTGTTTGGACTTTCTGAAGGTATAAAAACTATTTAGACAAATCTTATGTTAAGCAAATAATATCCAAAATAATGAACTTGAACCAATTTCTTCGAACTTTTTGCGGTGATGCCGACCTTTCTCGATGCATATAATTTGAGATTTCGTCAATGAGATATAAATTTAAACTATAAAAATTGAGCGCATAACCCGTTTTCATAAGCTTTTACGAATAATTTGAGAAATTTCATTATTTAAAAAATTAATGTGCAGTTGCCGCTTGTACACGAAGTAGGCTTGAATAAATTTTTGATTTTCTAACGCACCCTGTGCTTCAAGTTTTAACAATAGACGTGGCATTAACTTTTTCGGTTTGGTTAAAATTTTGCATGATTATGGCTTCCGACTTAGAGCCTTAGATAAAAATTATACAATTTAGTTCCATATATCTCGGTAACGAAAAACAAAAACCTATGGAAATTGAATGATTTTTCATTTTGTAATAATAAATATAAATAAAAAGATTTCAAGAACATTCGGAATAACCTCAAGTTTCTTTTTTATCTTCCTTGACGTCCTTTTCTTTTATTAATTATTTAGTATCTTACGTTATCTATTTTTAAATTTCTTACAACCGTTTTTCTTATAAAAACTTCATTATTTCAAGTACGTACTCATATCAATAAGATGTGTATAGTTCCCAAAATTCACTTATTGCACAAATACTTTGTATTTGGTAGTTATTTGTTCGCAATGTTGCAGCAGTTGGAGCACACTTCTAGAATAAAGAAAAACTTGGCAAATAGCTTAAAGTTTTGAACTGAACAATTCAGGAAACTAAAAATGCAACTAAATACACAACCAAATACAATTGCTCTGTACTACGACGAAATATAAAATAAAATATTTTGAAAATCTAAGTAACTGTGAAATTTATAATATTAACATACTTCGAAACTTTAAATTTTTTTGAATGTTTCTAACGATACTTTTTATATACGAGTATAATCATCAAAAGGGCAATTATGAGCTTGCTATACATTTCCAAAGGTTTTCAAAGTGCTGAATTCGAATCCGAGGTTAGAATTTCTCTTGTGGTTTTGGTTTTCGACATATTCTAAGCTAAGAGTGCGTTTTTCAAAATATTTGAGTTTATATAACATCGAAAGATAATTCTTATTTATGAAACTTTTCATTGAAATCAAAAGAACTACTTAAGTATTTTCTTCAAAATGCACTTTGGATTACATCGATATCTTTCATTTTCTTCAAAATATCGTAAATTAAAATTTATTACACATTCTCTTACTGAAACATAATTTGATTTGTATGAAGACCGGCGTAATAAATTTCAATTTACAATATTTCGGAGAAAAAAAAGATATCGATATAATTTAAAGTATATTTTGAAGAAAAAAAGTTTCTATTTTGAACCCAATTAATGGTTTCATAAATAAAAATTACTTTTCGATGTAATATAACCTCAAATACCTCAAATCTTTTAGGTTAGAATATCCCAAAAGCCGAAACCACCAGAGAAATTCTGACCTCGCACTCAAATTCAGCGAGTCAAAACCTTCAAAAATGTATATTTGTGTTTCAAATACTGACGCTTGTCGAACTGTGTTATTTTTTAAGCTTTCAACATTTTACTTCAATGATTAAAAAGAAAATAGCACTATTGCTCATCAATTTCAACATCATACGCGCAAGGGAAGAAAATGTTGCTTTTAAGAAAACTTACATAAGTACATTGCAAAGATCAGCCCAAGCGATGTATTCCAGATTTTCTAGGGTTAATCGTAAGGACCAAAAATGATTTTTTTTTTCTTCACATGCATATATGAAATATCGCTGTTCAAATACAGCAACACAAAAGTCATATTATTCTGCTTTGCTGGAAGGCACTTTTGTAACAAAATTAAACTTTGGAGAATTATTCAAATATTTTGTTACTTGCTAATCGTCAATCAACGCTAATCAGTACTTATTAATCAAATTTTTACTTAATCAGTCCTGGTTAGACTGATCAAAGTTAAGTGCTTGCTATTCATCCTGCATTAATACGGCTATTTATATCTTACCACACGCCGATGGTCAGTATTAACTTTCTATTAGGATTTATATTAAGAGAAAAGTGTTTTTTCGGCTCATACTGCATACTATGTATTTTTGGGTTTTTTTTTTCAAACTTTTTTTGTAAATAATTTTTCAACTTTGATTTACTGCTTCAACCACAAAAAAGGCTTTTTCCATTTTTTTTTTTCGTAAAACTTAAACTTTTTTCCACCCATTCAACTGCGCCGGCAGAACACTTTATAATTTTTCTTTATTTAAACACCAGCTTTATTACTATTAATTATGCCTGCAACTACAAATAAAACTATCTTGCTGCTAAGAAGATAAATAAAAAAATAAATAAAAGTAGGTAGCACTTAACACTTCAACTATTGTGGAGTACAACAAAAGCTAACAATGAGCACACTGACTGCATAAGGGTTCGTGACTTGAGAGCGCGTGGGCGAACGTTAACCAAGAGTATTTTAAAAGTTAAATAGAGCCTTGAGCAAACACACACACACACGCACACACAACTTGCAACAAAAAAAGGATCAACCAACTAGAAAAATTAATGCGAAAAATCACAACAATAAACAGCAGAAGACAAACCAGATGAGGCCAGACAAAAAAGTCAACAGTAGATAATATAAGTTATTTATTAAGCATTTGGGACAACAAACAGCAGCTCTCTACACAGTAAAAATCATAAACACTACAAAAACAATAACTTCTAGTAAAAAGTTAGTAAATACAAAACAAATAAAAGTAGAGTAAAAAAACAAAAAAAAAAAACGCAATGTTAGGAAATGATTTGGAAAAGTTATGGCATACCAATTTCATTGTGCAAAAAACGAACCCAACAGACCGACCAACCATCAATCAACATAAAACATAAAAGCAGTGTTGCCAATTAAAATTACCACAAAAACTTAACGCCTAACAACTTCTAAAAATTTACCACCTTAAGCCAATAAGCTGTAAATTAGAAATGTCATTCACAAAAATTCTTCAGCCGTAATAAATGCCAGTCAAAGGTGTTTCAATAAATCAGGTACACCCGTTGAAGGTGGAGATTAAGCATTTGGTAATGAGTCAAAAATTAATATTCATGCTGCCATTATATCAAGTTTTCAGTAAAAGTGAAAAGGAAAAATGTACTTAGATGTTAAATCGATAAGCTGAATGACCCTAAACAAACACTTTTTTGTCGATGATATTTTTTAGTGTGAAAATATTGTTTTTGTCATTTTTCAATTTGGAAGAATTTTCAAACTTTATTTTTAATTAAAAAAAAATGATAAGGAGTACAACACGAACTCTCCGTTCCCGCTTGTCATGCAGTTGATGCTACTGTAAAAGTTCGATTTTGCTGGAATATCAATTAAAACTAGAAAATTAAATTTTTCAGCAATTATTTTCGTGTGAAATTATCTTTTGCTTTTTTTAATTTCAACTTCGTTTGCCATACTGTCTCCGTATAGACATAAAAGGGTTTCACACAGCGATGGCATTTTCGGTACATTTGTACTTTTTTTACTATATTTGTGACCTGCATATTCGTCGTCAGTATATTCGACAAGTTTTCAGTACATTCGGTACATTTGGATAGTATGTGAAACTAATCTCATTTTGCTAGGGTTTTGGAGATGGCGAAAGTGAGAACCTTTTTTTTTTTTTTGGTTTAGTAATTTTTAGTATATTTTGGTAAAATTGAGTTTTCAAGGCAAAAAAGTACATGCGTTTTTTTTTTTTTTTAAAAGAAACAATTAAAATTACTAATCTATAGCCCTCAACGAAAGGCGAAAGTAGTAGGGGCTAAAAGGAAAAAAAATTACATAAATTTATTTTCTAAAAAGTACATTTTAAGTCTCGATTCAGTACATTTTCACAAAACCTAAATGTCATCACTGGTTTCACACTGTCATCTAAAATAGAGTGTTTTTTCATTTATATTGTTTTTCAGTCAATAACTAATTACTATAATTGGAAATCAAATGTCGAACCAAAACTGCTTGAACATCGTTTTCTATAAAAATCGGTGCTATTGTGCATGAACTCTCAGGGTTGTTCAATTTTCATATCAAACAATTCATCATCAAACAACTGTTAGACAATGAAACAAAACGTAGGAAACGAACAAAGTTCAAAGAAAAAGTTAAAGAACAAATTAATAAAAAGTGTTTAAATATGTTTAAAAACGAAAATATAAAAACAGCTCCTTGATGTGAAGAAGTAACTAAGAACTTTGCTGACTTTACACAAAAGCAAATCGTCAGAAACGCTATAATGTTAGTGTGAAAGCTATTATTAAAAACACAATACAAAAACGAGATAAATGAAAAATGGGCTGTTTCGCCTCACTTAATTTTTTATTTTTTTATCCACCCCTTTTCGTCTAAGAAAATCTAAACGGAGATAAAAAAGTTTCATAAATGAAAACATTTCTGAAATAAATATACTTTTTCATAGTCTGCTACTGTGGAGCATTATGGATATTTCTATGCCAGCAAGGTGAATATCCTATAGCTTGCTATATAGCACTATGAATAAATTCCTATCCACCTTAAATAACAACATCTTGCATAAATATTTGTCGGAGAAATTCTACTCGAGCTACTTTACTAAAATGATTTGACTTTTTTGAAATTTCCGACGTAAATAAAAATCACGTTTATTTTCATAACTTTTTTGTGCTTTATTATTTTATCAATGCTATTGAGTTCCAATAATTTTTTTTTATGCAAAAATTGTAGAAAAAGTACATAGCTCAATAATAATTTTTTTGCTTCACCAATTTTTCCGACAATATTTCTTGAGTGAATTGTTTTACATTAAAGTTGTCTAGAAAAGTAATTTTCTTAGACTTTTATGTGGGAGCTATTCTTGTAACGTGAAGTGCTTTCAAACTTATACTACATACTTTGGCCTATGATGTAAAAAAATTAAATTTTCTGAAGTATGTTCAAAAAATATCGGAGTTTAATGACTTTGTCATATTTTGAGCTGGAGAGAATTTTCTATCAGGTCATGTGTTCATAAAATCAGTCCGATGGTAAAATATAGATCTCTGAAATCCATTTTTAGTTTAATTGTAATTGAAGTAATTGAAAGTTACAAGATTAATTTCAATTATTTATGTAAAGATATTCTCACCCTCAGTTAGTCTATGTTTTAATCGACCATAATACCCATATACATTTTTTTTATATTTCTGAGGAAAAGTCTCCAAGGAACCATACTCGTAGCTAGAATTGCAATTTATTTTGCTTTAAGAACATGATGTGAAATTTTCGACATTTTTTAAACTTTCACTTACTAACAAATACCTCCACAAGGTAATTTAGAGAGCAACTGAGTCCGTACATAGCGAATGTGATTGTTTCATAAAAATCTTTAAAATTTTGGTCAAAAATTTGCCAAATATGAGAAAAAGAAAGTACGAGTTTCTTTGAAAGTATCTAAAAGTAGCTAATCATTCAGAATATTGAACTACTTATGACTTACATTAGCTGCGTTTAATTTGCCATATAGCTAGTTCCCTTAGAACTAGGGAAAGCAAAAGCAAAATCGCAAACTTTACGAGTAAAATTATAGTTGCTATGTGCAGTAAGTATGTTGTTTACACGCAGCTTCGCGACGGTTTGACTTTGAAATTTGAACGCCAACCCACAAATCCCCATTTACACGACAATGACGTACTACACCAAAGTAGAAATACCGAATTACTACGCCGACGTATCTCGCATTTACACAACAAAAAACTACTCCGAAGTCATACGCCGGCGCTTAAATTCGGTGTGTGAAATAAAAAAATTAGAACTATAGTAACAACAACGAGTACTCGTATAAACAGCGAGTAGAAAACTTAGCAACTTGGCCAATAAAACACAGCTATAAAAAGTTTTTTCCACTTTAAAAGTTTTGATCAAATGAATATAAAAAACTACTTAATTAGGAGTGAGTGAGTCCATGAAACAATGGCTAGCGCTGTTTACACAAAAGTTTAAGTAATAGCCTCGTATAAGACGTTTATTGGTGAAAGCGTATATGAAATATCAAAATTTGTATGGGAAATAAAATACGCTAAAGTAGTATACGGTTTTGATGAGTAAATGGCGGCGTATAAGTCAAGCAAAAAGTTCGTTGCGTTTTTTTTACCAAAATTAAACATATTTTTTACATATTTTAAATGACGGTAATTTTTTTATAAGTAGAACTATAATTTTAAAACGGCTCGAGCTATCACGTACAATTTGTTTGAAAAGATTTTCATACGAATTGGTTTATACGTTTAACAGGCAAGTTATAGATTTTGGTAACGAATTATAAACAATTGGAACACTGTATCGAACACATTCAACAGAAGCCAACGCAATTTTTGTGCTTCCAAAAACAGCGTAAATTTAAGCAACTACGCCATTGGTATATGTACATACGTCAATGCGTGAATACCATTGATATTTCTTTGCAGAAGTCAAAACTTTTTTGGTAGCTTATCAAAAGTAGCATGAAACAAATATTAAGTGTCATCCATATATGCAAAATAAACCTTCAGCAAGAAACAAATAGAGCAAAGCGGATATAAACTGCAATTACAAAGCCTATGCTTTCATGCGGCAGACTCTAGCGGTGGAAAATCAATGCCAAAAATGGTAGATTGCTTTACATTTACAATGCA
Source organism: Meiosimyza decipiens (assembly GCA_963680825.1). NCBI lineage: Eukaryota > Metazoa > Arthropoda > Insecta > Diptera > Lauxaniidae > Meiosimyza > Meiosimyza decipiens. Next base: position 115,339,121 of record OY804258.1, on the reverse strand, counting down.
TATCAGAAGGACAAAAGTGTAGGCATAAAGAAATAAATACGTTCGCGCGAAATACTTTATTCTCTATTATGAATTCAGTTCCGACAATGCATCCCGAGTATTTAATAATTTTTGCCATGTTCATTGATTAATTTCAACGAAAGCCTTAAGCCTTTAGGTTTTGGTTAGCAATTATCATCAGCCAGAAATTTCAAATTCAATGTAGCTATGTAGCTTCTTTAATACCAAAGCAATTGAAAAATTCATTGGAATTAGGAAAACTTTTAAAATAATTAAAGACTGGCAACACTAAGCAATAGAGAAAGTCAAATTCTTTTTTTTTTCACATAGTGCATACATACCTGTTGGACTTGGTGTCAGCGACATCATATCAAAATGTATATTGCGCGGCTCAAACGAATAGTCCCGCAAAAATGTTAGCTTAGCTCCACGTGTTTTCGTCAGGCCCTGTACGGCGGTATTAATCGCACGCAAATATTCACGCTTGCCAAAATTGGTGTGTGGTGCTATTAGTCCGATATTTAATTGCTCCTTGTTGGCGGCAGAAGTTTTTGTAACGCCATTCGTAAGACGTAACGCAAAGGCGCATGGACATGAATAAATTAATGTGAACAGTAACAAGGACCAACAGAGAAATAGGACATTTGAAACGGTGATGTTGATTTTAACGTTGAGACGGTAAAATTGTTGTCGTTCATGTCTGACATTGAAGCCTTTTGTTACGGCGGATGAGCTACGGAAGAATTCTTTGCTGTTACTGTTGCTGTTGCTGCTACCGTTGGTGGTGATGGCAGCAATGGCGGTGAAAAAGGAATGTAGTAGTTGTTGCTGCCATCGTTTGACAGTTTTAAATATGCTTGACGTTGCCAACAAGATGACAAAATGTGGTGGTGGTGCCGACATTGATGGTAGTAAGTCGAAAGGTGGTGTAGAGAGATGGCAACAACTCAAAGCTGTGGAAGAAGTTGACGACGATGATGACAGTGCTGATGATGATGAAGACAAGGTTGGTCTTAAAGTGGCGGCTTTAAGACGAATTTTTTTGCTGCTACTATTACTAGTGTTGTTATTGTTATGTTTGATGCTGTTGTTGCTTTTGCTAATGTTTTTGTATTCAATGATGTTGTTGTTGTTGCTGTTTTTGGTTTTGCTGTTGTCGTTGGAAGAACATCGTGAAGGCAGCGCGCATTTTTTTACGTTGAGGTGTTGCTGGTGTGGGTAATGTTGCTGACAGTGTTGTTGTTGTTGTATTTGGTAGGGTTGATTGGTTTGGTGGTCGCATTGCTGTTGTTGCTGTTTCTTTTGTCGTTGTTGCGGGTGGGTTAAGATTGCTTTTACGCCTGAAATTATGTTGGTGTTGCTGTTGTTTTTGACAAATACCTCCGCCGCTGCTGCTCCTGCTGCTGCAGACTTAAGCCTACTTTTGCGACAGTTACTGTAATTGTTGTTGCCGCTATCGCTTTTGTAACATTTGTCGCTTAATCCCATCATTTTGCTACCTTTTTATCGTTGGGTTGAGTTGAGTTTTAATTTGGGTTGGGTTGATTTGGGTTTAGATTTAATTTGGTTGCGTTTAAGGTTACCTGTGTGTTTACTTTGTGCTTGACGCCGCTGCTGTTTTTGGTGTTGTTGTAGATAATGCTGCTGTTTTTTTTTTTTTCTTACTGAAGGATAACACGTTTTATTTTTATAACAGCAACAAACTTACAAACAGTAACTGCAACATATGGAGTGAATTTATACTTCAATTGCTGCGGCTGCTACAAAATAATGTGGCTTCTAATTTTGTTGGTTTTTGTTTTTTCTTTTCTAATTGCGTTTGCTATCCGCAACTACTGTGTGCTTATATTGCTCTTCGTTGTTGCTGTGATTTTAAAACTCTTGCTGCTGTTGCTGCCGCTCAAAATGTTGCTGCTACTGCTATCGTCGTTCCTCCGGGGCTTTTTTCAATTTTACGCTTTTTAATTCGCTAAATACGTTATACGAGTTGACTTCTACGACCAGTGCTGCTGATGCTTTTACTCCCACAACGCTGCGCTTCTTTGATTTTAAATACTTTTTTGCTTGGTATCTTAACTACTTTTTCTTAGAATTTGTACAAAGTGAAGCAAGAAAAATGAAAAAAAAAGTTGCTCGTCCTGGTGGTTTTCTAATGCTTTGTTGCTCGTGGCACTTAAAAATTTGCTTGCTGTCGTCTTGTCTGATGAAATTTGTTTTTGACGAACTCTTTACTCTTTGCTTCAAAAAAGGATGAGTAGGTGAGTAAGGGACGTTTAAGGTTAAACCTTTTTCAACATAATTTTTCTCGGCATTTTATCGCAAGACAGTGTTGTTGTGCTAAAAAATCTTTCTACTTTAGTACACATTCCAAAGTAGCCACATTATTTCATTATATTCCCCGTGTATTCTTTTCTCTTAGTTTCCTTCTTTTTTTTTGTCAACTGCATGGATTTGTTTTATTTTAATTTTTATCCTTTTGTGTTTGTTGTTAAGATTTGAGTTCGTTCGTTCCTTTTTATGATTTTCGTTTTTTTTTGTAATCTTTTTGTTATGCTGTGTTTGTGGGAAGGACGGGGGGACGGGCAGTTTGGTTGCTTTCGTTGGGCCTCACACTGGTGGGGGTGTTGGTTTGCGTTGCTTAGATTTTCACTTACTTGAAAGTATATCTACTATCTTTTAACCTTATTATTTGAAATGACAGTTACTCCACTCTTCGAGCGTTTTGCTCCACTTTTTTTTAAGGTTTAACTTTACTTTTCCAGTGTTTTGCTCCAATTTTACTAGAACTTTACTAAACTTTTACTGACTTTTACTCCACTTTAACTATATCTTCAATTAAACTTTTGGCACTTTTATTCTCTGGTTTTAAGTTACGGTACTCCTTATAATCCTTACGCTCGCTTAGCTCTTTGCTTTACTCTCCACGTCCGCTTATATGCTATTTGTGTATGTTGTTGTTGCTTGGTATCTATGTTGACTACTTTTTGTTGTTGCTGCTGTAACTGCTGACATCTATACGAAATATATTTTTTTTGTTTTATTTTCAACATGCACGACGTGTCGTATGTAATAATAATGGATGGGATGGCGAAGATAACAATAACAATAGCAACAACAACAGAAAACTGATATCAGTTGTTGTTATTGGTGCGGCTATAAGAACGAATGTAGAAATAGTAGCGCTACAGCAGTAACAGCAGCAGCAGCAATAAAACTATGTCGGCAATAATGGCCACGACCACTATTGCTTATACTGACGTTGATTCTGGAAGCTGTCTGATGTTGGCTCCACAACTCCAATGACGCTTAAGGACAACGACAACACGTTCTAGTCGTTGTTGTAGTCATCCTCATCGTCGTCGTCGTCTTTCGTCCAATATTAGGATGATGAGTAAAATAGATCCTTGCATATAAAACTGTTGTAATAAAATTTATTAGATTTTTTGGCTCAACGCAAATTTTTGGGCGCAAACACATAGCGCAACTCAGCAGCACTGAGGAGTGCCAGCTGTAGAAAGAGATGTGTATGAGAGATGTAGGATGGAGAGAGGAGTAGGCAAAATAAAAAATAAATAAAGTTACTTGGTAGTAATATAAATATATAGGAAATAAAAAATAACTTTCTGAATGATTGAAAATGTGAGTGTGTTCGCCCCTTACTCATCTAAGGCTACACACGGTGCGTCAGAAATATGTTAAAAATAAGACGATAGAAATCGGCTTTGCAAACATATCATTATTTTATATATGAAGGCGAACCGAAAGTCGAGATTTTACGCGATTTCTGAATTGTAACTCTATTGTATACTTATCCACCTTAACTTCTTTTTTAACTGAGTAAAGCTATAATAAAGAATTCGGTTAGAACTTTTAAGGTTTTCGAAAGATCAATAAAATATATAGAATTAAGTGGCCTAAGTGAGTCAATTCTGAAACTAACTTTCACTCTTACCTAAAATGCATGGGAAACATCTTTTACAATTTTGTGGACGCCACCCCCAGTTGAATCTTAAGACAGGTACTATCTCTTAAATCATTATTTATTAAACGTAATCGGCTAAATAAACGAATATTATTCGTTACTTTTGAAAGTTTTCTGATTTTTTTTATTTTAAAGTTTTTTTTTAAATTCTAACAACATTCTAATGTTCTTCAAAACCATTCGAAATGTTCATACTTTTTCCAATATATCGACTCTCCAATGTTTTTTGATTTTTAATCAAAGGACATCTTCAATTCAGTTGTAATCTTATTTGTTAATGAGTTTTGATATAATTCAACTTTTCCAATATTTTCAATATTATTAATCTGACCCACAACAGATGTTGCTATTGCGATGAAGATGATATAGTAATTGTGCAACCTCTAGAACTGAGAAGCAAAATACTGGTACTGAACTCAAATCGCTTAAGTAATTTGCTTCAACATTTGAAAGACTTCACCCTGAATCTCTATAATAAACTTTAAATATCTACGTGACTCAATGTCTTAGATTCTGTGGTGACACTATGGGCTTACCTTCGGCAATGTGCCGCTGCTAAGACATCTCACACTAACTTAAGCTTTCAATACTTTTCACACCACTCATCGAGTGCTTAAAATATTCAGATCTGTTCTGATTCCGTTTTGGATTTGCTTCGGAAATGAAATTGAAATTCGAAGCTTATTTCCGAATCAGAATCTGTGATAGCGTAAGTTCGACGTTTAAAGAAAATTCCATAGGAAATCCATTAGATTAAAGAGCTAATGACACAAAACTTTGAACTAGGAATAGTAACAGACATTATTGTCTCGTTTACCATAGGCAATCTTTCTCAGGTTCAAGGTCACCCCAAATATCTTATAGATCAATTTATCAAAACAAGACATTGAAAGAATTTTGTAGTTGATGAACAACCATAAGCTTTGAAGTTTTTAATGCATCAAAATAGTGGGCATAAATCAACAAACAACATTCGAACTGAAATTATATTAAAAACTCGTCATTAATGTTAATGATACTTCATTTATTTGTCAATACTCAGTGCTATGTAAATTAAGAGCACTCCTCTTTTTTTGCTTAAGAAGTAAGATGGGTAATTGAAAAATATTCTTCTCATGCTCAGAAGCGCTTACAAAACCGGCTGCCATTTATTATTCACCTAAAAGCAATGCTTTTAACGTACAGATTTCTTGAACACCGTGCACAGTGATGATGCTGATTTTATTGGTCGGTTGCTGCTGTTGTACTTGAAGCCCACTTTTGCGGGCATGCAAATGTTGCGGCTATAGCACTGTAATTTTGTGCGCTACTGTGCGGATTTATTTTACTCCTATTTTATTGCTTTTTCTTTATTCATTGTTGATTCAATACAAAATTTATGTTACTGCCAGTATAATGAAAAAGTAAAAACACGCCGTTGCTGCTGTTGCTGTTACTGTTGCTACTGCTATTGTTGTTGGTTATAACTAACTGTTTATTTAAACACAGTTAACGAAAAGATGAAACCGTTGTAATATAAAATAAACAGGAACAGAAACAAAATCAAAATAAAAAATAAAAGGAATTCGCTTAATTCAGTTGTCAGCAACGCCGTGAGATAGGCCACATTTTTTTTTAAGCTGAATTAATTAACTTTTTGCTATTTGCTGCTGTTACTTTTTTTACTTTTATTTGTTTTTTATGTTAAGGTAGGATTTTTAATTGTATTTTGCATTAAAATATGATTTTTTTTACTACCTTTTTCATTACATTTTCTACTTCTATTTTGTACATAAGTACGTTTTCATAATGTTTTCAAATGAACTTTGTTGCTAGATAAGAATTGACACTTTTTTATGCATTTAAATTACTTTTTTTTGGTATTTCTATGATTACAACTTTTTCTGCTACTACATATCTTATAAGTACGCGTTTTATGTATTTAAGGGAACTGAATTTTTAGGAAGGACTTTTTTGTGCACTGAAATAGAATATTTTTTCTATTTATTTTTTGGTTTATTTAAAACATTTTGTTTGTTGCGACTTTCGTGGTTTTTTAAAAAATGTTATTATGCTTTCTGTGCAACTTTTTCTACTACTTTTTTAACTGCTTTTATCAATTGTGCGGCATCATCAACGTTGTTTATTATTTAATATTTGTTTTGCGTGTTTTTTCTACATTTTTGAACAAATTTCTGTGGCGACTCTAAGCATTTTTCCAACTATTTTATTTTTTAATATCAAAATTGCAAAAAATAAAACTTTTTTTTACCTACAATGTGTCAGCTTTACTTTTTACTCTTTACTTCACTACTTACTGTTTTGATATTTTTTTTTTATTTTTAATTAAAAACTTAATTTTTCTATTAATTTGTTACAAGGCAAACACATTTTTCACAATATTCACTCTAGCACTACGCTTAGAAAGAAAGCTTAAGTAAAAGTAGTAGACACAATCACAACAAAAATTTTTAGGGCGTTATCCTGCGTTGTGCTTGCGTTCTTAACTGCATGTTATTTGAGCCAACTTTTTTCTTTAAGTCATCAAATGCGTGCTCCTGATGCTGCTGCTGATGCTACTGCCAGCAATTCCTGCCTGCCTCCTGCTGCTGTTGCTGTCGACACTGCTTGACTGCTCCTTGGTTAACACTTGCTCCTGCTCGATGTAACTGTAACTATAAGCGCAACTCATAACATTTCAAGGACTCTCGCGCTTTTTCAATGTAAGACAGCACATTTTTATTTTTTCTACTTTCATTTAAATTTTAATGGAATTTTTTTATGCACAATTTTATTTGCTCACTATTTTTAAAGAACATTCATTGTAAAATTGAATTACAATTTTTCTAAACACAATTTTCTAGCAGTTGTACAACAATATCCGAACAAAATTTTATTGAAAATAATAAGAAAAAAATACTTAAGCTCCGTACACAGTTATTGTTGCTATTAATTATGTTGCTGCTGCTGTCGTAATCGTCAGTGATAGAAAAACTTTTTCTTTTTTATTTGTATTTTAGATAACCGAACGTAATAGACAAAAATCGAATTGAAAATTGTGAACGAACGTAAATGAAAAAAAAAAAAATAGTAAAGAAGTCCACACCCAAAAATTCACACACACTGCGTTTTATGTTGCTAGCAATCTGGTGGCTCTGTGTGACATTCGGGCGTAGCTGCTGCTGCGGGCTTTAACGTGTCGCGTGCTTTCGTCTTACTGGATGCGAAACGAATGAGATGAATTTCAAAAATTAGTACTTAGTGTACTCTGTGCTGTTTGTGCTGACGCCTCGTATGACGTCGGTCGGTCTGTTGTTGGATGTTTCTGCTACTGCTGCTGCTGCTGCTGACGATGATATTGCAGGATGCTACAGCAATAGAGAAAAAATAGGCAAATTGACTATGATTTCAAATAGAGAATGTGAGAGTGAGAGTTATAGAGCACAAGAGTGCGCGTACTTTTGAAAGTGAAAGGACTTTTATTTAGTAGAAGGGTGGACGGTATTAGGGGTGAAAGGGATGCAACTAGCAGCATGCTAAATGTGTTACAACATTTGAAAACATAAGTATGTACAAACATAAATATATCATAGACTTTGTTCTCATCTTTTAAATTAGGCTTTAATGTCAGTTAAACGATACAAAAATGTGCGCAATATTTTAAAATTAATATGTCTTTTTAAAGGAATGGGTAACCGATATTAATATTCCTGGCCCATTTCTTACTTAAATTTAATGTTAAATTATATAAAAATTTTATTAATTTCTGATTTTAGGGGTCTTATTCTGTATAGTTTATGGAAATAATTGGTAAAGTTAGGTCCGGCCAAGTTAATTCAAAGACCAAGTTACCTGAACCAAACCATGGACCATTGTGATATGACAAGATATTTGGCTAAGTCTTCTCATACAACCAACAAAATATCGTAATGAAACTAAGAAGCTGACCTATGCTAACCTGGTTAGATTCACCTAGGTCATCAAATAAGAACGAAACAATTGTCGTGTCTCCACAACATCCCTAGACCTTAAACCAAATTCAAAAGAGCCTATTTTTTTATCTTCCCGCATTGGTACCGATGAAACAGAGGCCAGTTATCACAGCAACAACAGGAACTCGGTAAGAAGACTGCTGATTACAAGGTCATAACCTTTGAAATTATAATTAATGTTCTCATGTCCATGCAACCAAACATTGTCATTGCAAAATTGCAGAGTCATCTTGTTGAGAGACACGCGAAGTTTTATTGCCCCAACATTCATACTTAACCTAGATGGTAATTCATCTATAGCTATAACCTCTGCCTAATAAAATGCTGCATTGGTCTGATTACCTTCTTAACTTCAGTTTCTTAGAGTATATACCACAAGTCACACAGTTTTTTAGCATGGGCCAAGCTACTAATGAAGAAATTAAAACAGTCTCTACTCCCTGGGATCCCTCCTTTCGAGGTTTTATCTCTAGACTGAATGAAATGACTAGAACAGCAACAACAGTTACAACAACATCTGTTTGGGTGAAAAACTAAAAAATACTTGCGAAAAAATACTTTAAGCAGCGTCAAGCTTATTGTATACAAAATAACAAAAAAAAAAACAAAAGCTGAAGGCGTAAGTGACTTTAAAATAAAAATGACATAAAAAAAAGCATGCGGTGATTGCGAGCTGAAATGACTTAGCTCGTTCCAGAAGAGTAGTAATAGTAAAAGAGTAGTAGCTGGAAAAGCTAAGTGAGCTTTGAGCTGTGCTTCCTTGGTTTAACTTAAAGGGAAGAAAATTAAGGCTTTCCAGAAAAGCCGAATAATATGTTGCTCCATTGGACCAACCTAAAGTATCTCTTAGTCTAAATGGCAGAACAAGTAGCCATCTGCTTGCAAAATATTACAAAGAGAACGAGTAATCAAAAAAGTTGAATATTCACCGTAAGCATATGCTAAATTCCCGATACTAAATCTTGTAAATTGTCTCAAGCCTTGGGTCTTTCTCATTCTAAGAAAAAGATCAGCTCTAATTAAAATAACTGCAAAGTGCAATGCAAGATGAGCTCTCAGACAAACCCGACAAGCCGTTTGAATTTTACACTTTTCATGGCTTATAAAATAACTCGCAAAAGGACTGGCAAAAGGCTCAGGTCAAACCGGCCCATTAAGAACAAAAACTGAAACATATTACAACAAATTACCAGCTTATCCGTTCGAAAAGACTTTTCAAGTGACCATTAACTGTCCATCCACCAGTAGTTTACTCAAGCAAAATCTCGTCACCGTCTTCATTAGCGGAGTTAACAAAGACTCACGAAATATTAAAAGCCTCCTCATTATCGTTATGGCTGAACTAAAGTGCCATCATAATATCGCCAATCCTTCGACAAAAACTCTCATCAAAATCAGTGAGAAAGTCATTTAAATGTTAATGCAGTCCAAACAGATCATGCATTTATCAAATAAGCACCCTTTTTTATTAGTGTGGTCCAGGTTGCAGGCCTATTTTCATCTAAGCTTCCTCGACTACGGTACCGATTTTGACAGCATCGACCGATATTGTATCCGAGATGCTTTGAACATGCGAGGAGCTGCACCCATTATCAAGGCTCAATACGAGGGCTTAAAGTGTAGAGTATTACTTTCATGCCAATTTGATAATACTAGACGATTTATTTAACAAATCTCTAGTCTTTACTAACCATGTTACTCAATAGGCGTTTTTCTGGCAGCAAAATCTCTGAAAATCAGCAGTAGCAGGTGAATCAAGCATAGAAGCAGTGAAGCACTACTCTTATTAGGAAGGGAACTTACAACTTTGTTGCAAAGTTCAGTCCTTTTTTTTGCATTCTGCTCATATTGCAATATGCTTTGAAAATTCCACAAAGAGTCCTACAAGTAGATCTTCAATTCCATAATTTGAATAAGTATAAGGTAGGAGATTGAGTAAATATAGGACAACGTTTGGGCATTTCCGCTACTATGACACATGCGGCTTTTGCGTGCTGCTTATGATCTCTGTTAGTATGGGCAAGCACGAGGTTACTCGATATAGTTTTCTGTTAGGAAATGTATCTCACTGAATTCTGAAAATTTCATCCACTATAGTTTTTCATAAATTTTTGTTTTTGTTTCAACATTCCAGCAAGGAAGAAGTACTCTTCGAAAAGCTTCTCTCAGTTCAACCAGTTGAGATTTTGTCTTAGATTTTTGAAGCTATTTAGCACTTGCAAAGAGATCTTTGACGCTAGTTAGACTTTTTATATAATGAAGTCGATTGACTCAATACTCCATTTACTTTGAGTGCCATTGGGTTAAAATTTTATATTTTCATCACATAGCACTATCACATACACTGTCAGACATAATACAGTGAGTAAGATTTTTTTATTGCGATGTGTACTCAAAGTTGCCTATCGCACAACACAACATCCAACGCCCCAAACAAAAACAACATGAGTGTATCAGTATTTGAAGTTATCCATGACTTTTTACTCGCTCAATCCTTCTATTCTATATTCTCTACGTTATGTCCAAGCACAAGTTCAGATGTCATGGTTATGGTATGGCTAAAGAGAGATCAGACATTAACAAGAAATGTAAAAAAATAACTAAGAAGACAGAAGAGTCGGGAGCTCCCAAAAAAATAAAAAATAGAACAAAAGGTAAAGAAATGGAATAAAAGAAGTAAACAAAAATGGTTAGGTTGTGAGTTAAGAGCCAGACGGGGGATATGGTTGAGAAAACCACGTGTTGATTTGTTTTGATTGTGCGCACAATAGGAATGAACAAATTTGAATTTAAACTCCCTACGAAAGGGAAAAAGTACTAAAAATGTACATAAATGTCTACTAAAAATTACGTCAAAGCCCCAAAAGAGAGTGCCAGAATTATGAAAATATTCAAGAAATATGAGATGGTTTTTTGTTTTCTCAATACGCAAAATCAAATTTTTATGCTCTGAGTGCTGAGCACAACGTGAGTTCTTCATGAATTTGACCTGCGCCATCTTTTGTTTGATATTAAAACAATTTAACAAATGCAATAACAATGTCAGTTAGTAGAAAAAAGTGACTTTTGTTTACCATCACTCGATAACAATATCAGCTGGAGGAATCTTCAATGATTTTTTGTTGTTGTGTTTTTCTGTCCACTCACTGCTTCTATGTTTCTTCGCTTGTGTGATGGTGCGAGTATTAGTGATGCTGTATTGGCCCTTGTGCAAGGTAGCGACAGAATGTCGTTTTCTTTGACGATATAAAGTGATTGTGCATTGGAAGATTTTGGCCATCAGTAATATCAACAAAATCAGCAATAAAAACTGTCAATTGGCAATGTCAATATTTGTGATTTTTTATAATATGTCTGGGAAAGTTAAATTTATAATGCGCTATAAAATAAACATATTCATGTAAATATATTGATTGATTCAGTTGTTGAAAACGTGCGTTAGGATTGCTGACGTTCAGCATAATAATAATAAAATAAGTCTTGAAAAATTGTGGTGCTGATTAAAATAAAATCTCATCAATTCTTAAAATATTAATGTTACAATAAAAACATCAAGATTTACTTCACAGTAATCTTATTATATTTAGATCCTATTTATATATAACAGATCATGGTTGATTTTTCGAAACAGTATCATAAATCCATTGCAAATATTTGTTCACATTAACATACGAGTAAACATCTGGATCGCCATATTTTTCACCTGAAAAATGAGTGACACCAATAATGCAGACAGATTTAAATTTCTCGTCCTCATTCGGCAATGGTACCATTAAGGGTCCACCTGCATCTTGCGTTTTTAATTTAAGAGTTTTATCTTTCCCCATCTCTTTAGCACATATTTCTGGTGGAAAGTCCCATTTATACTTTTTACAACTTTCTGAATCCAATATTGTAACTAGCGCCTTGTTATTTTTGATATTATTAGCCCATGCTGCCACAATTCCAAGTTCACCAGCAAGAGCATTCGTTGGAGCACCCTTAGGTAAACAAATAGGTTTTAATACGTAGCTGAAGATTACAGGCTTATTCAGAAGAAGCAATGCAATGCTGTTTTCTTCCGACAGAGAGTCATATAACTCATGTAGTATTGTTTTGATTACTACAAACTTTTGAATATCAGATGCACCAGATTCGCCTTCGGGTTTCTCTGATTTTAGAAAAACTTGTAGTTTCCATTCTCTACCAAGCGTATTAAATACACATTCAGCAGTTGTTAGCACCCAGCGTGAGTTGATTAGGCTACCACTACAAAAATCTTGAAAATAAAAAAAAAAAAAAGTTTATTGAGTTATATTGAAATAAAAAAAGTTTCTCAAATATTTCAAATGCATATGTACATATTTAAGTATGTATTTTGAAATATTTATTAAATCGTATTTCGGAAAATTATCATATTTTCTATATGTTTAAAGACAATCCAATTATGGTATGCTAAGGGGCGCATACAGTAGACCGGATCAAAAATTAAATTCAACCGGAAATGGTCCAAGAAGTTAGAGTGACTCTTGAAAACGATTTCGCATATTTTTTTTTTTTCGATTGGAGAACAATTCATGAAGCGATTTTAGTTCTTCTGAATTTTGGTGTCCATGACAAAATCTATATTCGCTCTCTAAAAAGTACTTTACAAATATCGACTGCTTAAAAATGAGATTGAAAAGAGTCATGATCTAGATATAATCTTACGCACAACTTTATTCCATTAATAGCTACAGCTTAAAATCTGTGTTTTTCTTGTTTTAAATGTTGCTTAAGCACACTAATTACTGCCTGAAACCCATTTGCATATGAGGCGCTTAAGCTGAAAACAGGTTCATTACTCTGAAAGTAAATAACTGACGAGGTCTGATTTCTATATCTATCCATTCGATCGATCTTACTTAAAACGCCTCTGTTAGTGCTTAAATTCTTTATAAACAATTTCATTTTATCAATCGTGCACGTAATTATATTCAAGGAAACTACTTTCTTTATTTCAGTTGTTTTTCCTCATTTTAAGGAATTATTCTTTGAATTTAATCTATGAATCTTTCGAAATGAGTTCAGTTTCCATTAAATTCAGTTAAAGGTTTTCTTCAAAATGGGTTTATTTCAAAAGAATTTAACTTAAGTAAAAGGTGTTTTTTTTAGAGATTTGTTTTTCGAATAGAGATAAAACTGGCATTTTATGGTCAAATCTGGCAACTCTAATGTCATTTATGTTCAGTTTGCTTTGCCATTTCATCATGAACAGGTTGACAAAAGAACAACGCTTGCAAATCGTGCAAATTTATTTCGAAAATAATGGATCAGTTCGCGAAGTTTGCCGCAAGCTCCGTCCATTTTATGGTCGACATAATCGTCCATCAGAGCAATTAATTTGGTTAACCATGGATCGTTTTCGCACTACGTTTACTCTATGTGATAATACGCATCCGCAGAGACGTCGAACAGTGCGCACCGAAGAAACAATTGCCGCTGTAGAGCACAATGTTGAAGAGGACCCGAATGAATCGATTCGCCACCGTGCACAGCAATTGGAGCTTTGTCCATCAACTTTATGGAAGATTTTGCGCAAAGATCTTGGCTTGCGAACTTACAAGATCCAGCTTGTTCCGAAATAATGCTGGAGAGTCAGTTACCGTTAATGGAGACCGGTATAGAGCCATGATAACCGACTATTTTGTTCCCGAATTGGATGGCATGAATGTGGATGAGTTGTGGTTCCAACAAGACGGCGCTACATGCCACACAGCGCACGTCACAATCGATTTATTGAAGGAAACATTCGATGAGCGCATAATTTCGCGGAATGGACCTGTCAATTGGCCACCAAGATCGTGTGATTTGACACCATTGGATTATTTTCTTTGGGTATATGTGAAGTCGCTCGTCTACGCCAACAAACCAGAAACGTTAGGGGACTTGGAAGCCAACATTCGTGGCGTTATTGCCGACATACGGCCCCATATGCTCGAAAAAGTGGTTCAAAATTGGACCTGTAGAATTGGCTTTATTCGAGCCAGCCGCGGCGGCCACATGCCCGAAATCATATTTAAACATTAATGGCATAAAATTATCCTTCCAATAAAGCCAAATTGATGGACATTAAAATGATTTTCTTGTGTTTTATTTCAATTCGAAGCTCTATACCTCTAAAAAAAACACCCTTTACTTATCCAAAAGTATCTTGAGGCATATTTAAGGCCACTTTTTCTCTAAGTTTTGATATTCCTACATAAACCGCGTAATTGATGTTCGGTGTAGTTGTATATAGATATAACTCTTTAGGTGAATGCTTGAAGACAAATTACTGAAGTTTTTTACCTCACAATATTAATAGGCATAGAGAAAACAAAGAACACCAAATCATCAGGAAAGGTTCAAATTATAGTTAAAACTCAAAGAACACCACCATGGATTGTAACGTATTTATTGAATAGGTGGGTTAACGTATCAATAAAACATTTTTATTTTTAACTTTTTGTATCATTAAAAATGATATTGCCTTGGCAAAATTTGTACAACTTACTGCTTTTCTTAGTTCCATTAATATAAACAATCCAAGGAAATTCATTTACATCAAGACTTACACCAGATTCAGTTACATTCAATAGCTCATTAATAATACCGCAACATGGAGGTTCTGGAAATAATACATTTTGGCATTTTTGCTGTGGTGTAGCTAAGTAAGTAGCTAACTTGCGATGATATTGCACTTCTTCGTCTTCTGTGAGAAAAATCATTATAAAAAAGCGATATATTAAAATTTTATATTTATATATATTACTTGCCAAACCAGCGTCAATTAAAGACAGCAAGAATAAGTAACAAATAAAGTTGCTTACATAAAGCACCATATTAAGGCACATTTTTTTTATTTAACTGTTCAAAACATAAATAAACAAACCAAATTTCGTGGAATATCTTGACAAAAGTAAAATTTGATCTCACATTTGCTTTTATACCCGTTCGTACGTGCACTTAGATGAATGTTGATTTCAATACTAAAAATATATACTCGTATTATAAGTTTAAGGCTTCGTACATCTCAATTAAAATTTATGACTTTACTCACAAATGAATATAAACAACGAACACTGGCAAAAAATGCTGAAATAAGTAGACAGAAATCAGAGCATAGTAGTCGCACCGCCGATTTGGATAAATGTCATGTCATTGTTTTTGTAGTATTAAAAATATAAGTTCGAAAATGCGAAGATTCCAGTTTAAATATTTATTCGAATTTAATCAGAATAAATAGAGTAATATGCCTAAAGATGAAATCGAATACATCGAGATATTAAAATATATAAAAGTTAAAAAAAAAATGTTTTGTAAATAGGTAAAAGAAAAATAAACCATGTCAGTGATATTCTTCCTATTTTAAGTAGTGATTCACCGATACGAGAACGATACGATAATTCAAAAATTATCGTATCGTCGATAATTCAAAAATTATCGTATCGTCCTCGTATTGACGCCATGCTAACTCGTTCTCGTACGAGAAATTTTTAATCTGTATCGTTATCGTCTCGTTCTTGTCTCGTTATCGCCGATATTTCTCGGTAATTCTCGTTCACATTTTGTATATATAATACTATCTGGACCAGTGACTTCCCCGCACACCGTCCGTTGTACAACCCCATCTACATTTTACGCAGAGCTTACTGCAAACAATTTGGTCCATGTACGAAATTTCACAACTTGGCATAAGTTCCAAGAATAGCAACGTAAGGTTTTTTTTTTTTGAATGGGAGGAGCTACGACCCATTAGCCAACCCTGTTTTTATTTAGCGAGTTGCTTAGCACTAACATTTTTTATTTACCTATCAGGTTTCACAACTGTAGCTGCGATAATAAAGAAATTTTGTTTTATAAAGGTACTACGCCCGTTTGTCTAAACTCGTTCAGATTTCGTGAGGTACTTAATATAGGCAATATACATCCTAGCGCCGAATTTCAAAACGCCTGCTACCATAGGTGCCAAAATATTATGTGATTTTGTATTATGGAAGTTCTGGCTGAATTGCGTTCTCGGCGATAATTTAGTGCCTATCGTACGATAAACATTACATTATCGTCGAAAACGAGATGTCGGCCAGACCTTTCTCATTCTCATCCTCGGTCGTTCGAGAAATAGTTTTTTTGATATCGTCTCGTTATCGTTCTCGGTCCCGATAGCGAGAAAGATATCGATATTTATCGGTTCTTGGTGAAGCACTATTTTTAAGTTAACATTTTTGTCTACTTATTTTAGCGTTTGAGACCAGTGTATAACGTAAGCAACAACAAAATACTCTTTTTATTTGTTTTTAATGATATATTGACTTGAAGTCATAAAGAATGGGCATGAGCAGCACAGACAGCTTTATACTGACATTCAAAGAAAGACTGATTTGAAAAAAAAAATATATATAAACACGTAAACTACCACAGCGCGCTAGAAAATCGTCGTCTCGTTACTACGAATATACTGTCGCATGTCATTAATATGGAAGGCTGTGCACTTGCGGCACAATTTTTTTAAGGCTCTGTTGCGGAGATATTCTTTATGATATGAAGAAAAATTCCACACGATCGCAGCTCTGTAGCTCCATATTAAAAAGTGGCGTCGAAGCCTGTTACTTTTATAGGTAAATTATATAGAAAAACTATACATTATTAAATATTTAGGTCTGCGAATAAAGTGGTCACGAATATTGTTAAACTGCTAAGGGTAATTAATTTTGCAGTGCTGAATCCGGTTCTGCCCTTAGAATGGACTCCAGGGTAATCAAGATGTACAGAAACAATTCCCGGCCTTCTTATAAAAAATTTTTTCATCAAATAGTACTCGTATAAAGCAAAATTTTTTTTGGGAAAAAGTTGATGACCAATTCATCAATCAAAAATTTGAATTTCATGTCACAAAAAACCAGGGAATGAAAAAAACCACACCTTATCGTAACAATCAAATAGCACAACGCAAACTTTACTTCTCATATTCATTATTTCCCTCTTTAATTCAAACACCAACCCGTACTATAGCAAGCAAAAATAAAAGAGGGAAGCTTTGTTGTGTTTTTGACTTGCGATTGCTATCCGAACTCGTACCAAATGTAGTGATCGTTTTTGTCATTATGTTTGTATGAGTATAACATGATCCGGGGACCCATTTTCGGGTCAAAAACGCTTCTTTCCAGGGTCCCTAAGTAATGTCCAAAACAATTTTTCGAGCTATCTTTCGTTAGGAAAAAAAACTCCTTATACGTATCTAATGACAAAAACGATCACACATTTGATACGGGCTCGGATAGCAATCGTAAATCAAAACCACAACAAAGCGAATAAAGTTTTTTGTACGTAGAACAGAACGTTACTGCTCTGTTGCGCTCCCTCTTGTCGCTTGCTATGCTTTGTGCAGAGTAAAAAAGTTAACGCCCATAGAACAGAACGAAATCGAACCAAACGATAGAGCGGTTCGGCCAAAAAATTTCGATCCGATCTAGTGTACGTGAACCTATTTCGGTGGAAGCATCTCGAGTTGCTCAACCTGTAAGGGTCTGTAAGACTGTGAGTCTGTAAAGACTTATCTGTTGCTTATATGTATATACTTTTTCGAAGCAGCTTCTCAATACAATTCAATCTTAATAAGTAGATATCTTATAATATTTGTCCTTTATCAATTTTTTCGATGATTTTTAAAACTTTTCTATTTTTTTCAGATTCTCCTAACGTTTATAATGTTTTTCGACACCAGAAAGTTGGTAAGTACTCAAACCTAAAAAAAATACTTGAAAAGTTTTAAAAATATCGCAATAGTTCAAATATCTTCAACATTATTACAAAAATATCGAAGAAATCGATGGTGGTCAAAACGTTGGGGTTAATATCAACATGTAGGTTATGTCGGAAAAGAATCAAAAACTTCAAAATAGAGTCTAAAAGTTACAGCTAAAGCTTCAATGATACCGAAAATTTTGATAATAGTCAAAAAGTATACGGACGCATTTCATGTGAAATGCCATAAATTGAACATTACCGATTGACCGCAAACTTGGTCAAAGTGTTGTCCTATTGGGCAGACTGCAGATAGTGCTGAGCGAATTTTAAATTAAAAAGAAAATTGGTCACCAACCAGACCAAAACAGTTTTTTCTTAAATTATTTGCTTATATATCTGACTTCTTTGACTTTTTCCTATAGAAAACAAATTTTCCTCATTTCCGGTTAGAGTTCGCCTTGAGCAAAACTTGCCAATTTGACTGTTGCGGTCGCACAATATGATTTGATGGAAAATAAAAATTTTAAATAATAGAATTTTCCATGTAAAATTCAATCGATTGCGATACATATACATACATAAATGTTCTTAAGGACGAATACATCCATAAAAACAATCTCTTAGGCTTTCTACAGTCACATTTCCGGTGTACGTGTTCATGTCACACGGCCCATACACGCACCGACGGACCGAAAAATAACAAAACCAAGAAAAAATAAAACAATTTAATAAAAACAATGCTATCGAAATTGTTGTAATAAACTTCCTTAAAAAAAGAAAACAATTTCCTTTTAAAATTACTAGTAAACAAAAGAAAACAAGGCAGATCCAGATGAAAAAATAAGGAAAAAATACAAAACAAATTGTTAAGATATAAAATAAGAAACTAAGAACCTGTTCAAGTGCCTTAAAAGCGGATGCATCAATAAAACGACGATGTCGGCTGCAAAACACAAGCGTTGAAACGATCGAAAATAATGTTGTTTTAACAATGGCGAACAGTTTGTGTCCTACACAATGGGACAAACTTCATTATCGCAATTTAAACAAAAAAAAAAAAAAAAATACCTTCGTCGTCTGCGATGCGCTCCCATTCAAAAGACGTTAAACAGTCGCTTATGACACTTGGCATACTTCATCATTTCGGCTGACATACGAACATATGAGCATCACACACAAACACACGGACATTCCACACACAGCGTATTGTCAACACACTTGCACGTATTATGTGATTGTGTGGGTGATTGGAAAATTGAATGCTCTGTGTGACGCACGCACATACAAACAGGCAGGTTCTTATGCTTGTTAACTCGTATGAATGATAAAACTGTCACAATGACATAAATACACACACACACATTCATACAGCAGAGATTGAGACAAGACCGACCGTTACACAGATAAAAGCACAGACAGACATTCAAAAATGCGCATAGAATAGAAAGCAAGAAACTTACTCGTTGTAGATAATGATTGATAGAAGAAATCTAAACCAAATTGAATTTTGGAACTTTACTATTACATGGCAAAAATTTAATATTTATCTTTCCACGACTGTTATTTAACATATGACCAATTAAAAAATCGATTAATGCCTTTAAGACAGACTATGGGAAAGAGGTCGCCAGCTATGTAGAATATGTAATTTGATACCGACTTTATTTTATTCTCGAACTGTTCTCATATAAATGAAAGCAATGAGCTCTTGCAGATATATTCATTAGCAAAACCTGACGAAGTAGTCTGCACCACTTTCACGTCAGGTCACACATAGCACAATCTAAAGAGCCTAGATCGTAAATACTTAGTTCTAATACTTAGTAGTAGATTTATATAAGTACAAAAGTAAAATGGGTACACTACCAACACCCGAACCTAAAAATTATCCAGATGATGTGAACACTTCACCAATCGCTAAGTCTTGACTACAACGAAAAAATAACAGAAAGTCCCACTGCTCAAAATTTCATAACCACCAGCAAGCACTTCCAGAAATATGTTAGGTGTTTCCAGTCTGAATCCTTTCCTTAACTTAAAAGTATCCAACAACATAAGATTGACAAAGCACCAGGTTACGACAATGTCCAAGTCAAAATATTAAGAGTTAATCTTCTTGACGAATAACTTGACGGCGTGCCTTTATGCCAAAGATTAACATGACACGCGATCGACGATTATATGTATTTTCAAAAATCATTTTAAGGACTAGTTTTATAAATTAAAATGCGTGCTTCTGGTAAATACCGCATCATAATTCCAAATGACATTAAGTGGTACCAGGTGTCATTTATCAGCTGATTTTTTAAAGTGAAAAATATCTCTAGACTTAAATTGTAACTTCTAATCGAACTATTTTATATTTTGTCAGCTTAAGTCTACATTAAAATGTTATAGGGTTGAAGCTCTTCAGCTTATATTGGTTCGCAAATGTGAAGATATTCCCAAAGCTTCAACATTTTTGATGAAAATTAAAAATTTAATAAGATATGGTTTTTCTTCTTCCACTAATTTGCTAGCTACTTGTGACTTCCTTTCTTCTTGAAAACTTGTAACACAGTGTTAGTTCGTATGTAATCAAACCCCATAATCGATTTAAGGATTGAAAAACTCTTTCAGTGTTCTGTGCGTGCTTGTATGCGGCCTTAAGTGGACCGCACATTTATGCTTGTTGCTTGTTTCCTTGCGCTCATTGGCTCAATTTCCTCATTCCGCTTGAAGTTTTCCGCTTGTTACACTTATTGTCAGTAGGAAATGGTATACGTAAGGACTAACATAACAAACAATTTAGAAATATCTTAAATAAATGCATACATACGAGTACATACATACATAGAACGACATTCTTGTGCAAAGATTTGCCTTTTTCCAATTTCATTTTATGAAAATTTACTGCAGACTAAAAATTAATGAATCGCAACACTGGCAAAAGAATACATAGACAAAAGTTTCTATTAAACATGGGTTACTTTGAGCATGAACTCTGATATGCTGGAAGAAATTATTAATTGGTTTATTGGCTGCTTTACATAAAATGATCTATTAGCTACATCATGAAAATGAAGACATTTAAAATAATAAAGACTTTTCAATTGAAAAAGAAAAGGTCAGCTGTTATAAAAAAATTTGATAATTCATGAAAAGTTTACACTTTAGTCTTACCTTATACATATATGCTGTAGAGAATAAATTTTCCTAAGAAAACTGAGTATGATCTACTAAAAATTGACTGACTCATCTTCGACTTTTAGAAGTTTAAGCATCACCTACGCCTATTTATTTGCATAGAAATTTTAAGCTAAAAAAGTTTGGCTTTATTATGAAAACTTAAAAATTCTCTAAAAGTAGAAGATCGACAACATTAAAATTTTACTATAATTAATTCGTATAACCAAATATATCGTCTTCGCATGTATCTTTTAAGGGTATTAACAAATAAATTTATTTTTTTTTTCGTTAATTATTGCTACTTTTTGTCATTTTTCACGGTTGTTGGTCTTTTTTAACAGCAGTCTGGTCTTACGCATGCTTTGATTCGTACATAAAACATATGACATCATTTAACCACTGACCGAACTAAATACAACAGCAGCTAAGTTACATTCAATTCAATTGCTTGGAATGTCCTTGACTTTTGCTTTACTGCTGCCATCGTTGTACTTTTTCTTAACTGCAATGAAAATGAAAATTTTAAATTTAATATAAAATTTCACATTACAAAAGTTTTACATTAATGTTGCACATACGACCCTTAGAACAGATATTTTTATATTTTTCGTACAATTAAATCGGCAAAAATTAATCTTATTGATGATTAAAAAAATAATTATCAGACCTGATTCTACAGTCCAACAAACAAATAATTTTCATATGGAAAAATTAAAACTTGTGGCTTATCAAATGTCAGTTTTACATATAACTATTACCGCAAGGAGATATTATGCCTCAGTCGACCAATGAAATAATAATCATAAGTAGATTCGCAGAATAAAAGATTTCAATCAGCGCATCCAAATCGAATGATATCAAGGTATCACGCGCTATTTTAAATTATATTTAAAATGATATTTCAAATGACAAAACACTGATGATGAATCAATAATCCAGATGAATCAAGTTTTCAAATTTTTCCATATTAGAAAATTTTTAACATTGCAATGTAAAACCGTCCTGAGAGGGCTTAAGCCCACAAAACTTCTCACTTGCGTACGGGCTTGTATTTCAGATAAGTAAATGCATATTTACGGATCTGAGATTTTACCTCTGAAAATTACTATACTAAATATTAGTAAAAAAAAGTAAAAATATATAATTTATCTTCTACTTATGTTAATTTGAAGCATCGAAGCGAAAGCTCTTGCGAACTATTTCTTATGGGCTTTATCTCATCACGGAGCATAGAGTCTTCAGAAAACTCTTGATTCAAATTGTGATAAAAGTGCTGTTGGTTAACTAGCCGTCCAAAAAAATTAAACGAAATATACCCGTATATACGAGTAAAGTTTTTCAAGATATTTAACTATGAAATTTGGAAATTGAATTTGTTGTCGGTATAATTTTTACATTCCCAATTAAATGCCTAAGTTCGGCAAGATTTATCAATTTTCTTGATCTACCATATGTAAAAACTTCATCCAATGCATGTGTATGTGTTACAATAGTTATTTCTCATTATATCAAAACATACACCCCCCTCCCCCCCTACACAACTCACTTGTTATTAATGTATCCGGATTTTCGCCAACAGTTGCCACATATCCAGGATGCTGCTGTTGCACTTTCTTGCGTAATTTTTTCAAATACGCCATTTTGTATTCTTCACTTGGCTTGCCGCCTAAACCGTAGCTGACCTCGAGTACCGTTAGTGGAATAACGGTCGATGACACAGCTACCAAATCTACGGCAGAAAAATGAACATAACGGAACAAAATTGCATTTTTTTTAATTTCTTTGTTTGTTTTTTTTTTCTCTCTCTTAATTCTATGCTTTTTATCACAATTTCCATTTTACTGCACCTGCTTCGTATTTATCTTGTGTATTTTTCTTGTACATCATTGGTGACGCGACCACTGATTCGCACAGCAACAACAAAGACAACAACATTGCTGCAGCAACAATGCATTGCTGATGCCGCAAATGCAACGTTGGTTTTGTTTTGATTTTTGATGTTGTCATCGTTATGAAGGCTGCTGTTGATTTTTTACTTCTTTTTGCTTTTTCTTCAGTTCCTATTGTTATTGAGTTTGTTGTTGTTGGTGTTTGTTGCTATTGTAATTTATGTAAAGCTACCACTCATAGTGTAAAGCTAAAAAATAAAATTTCGTCTAACTTGGTTAAAAGCTTCCAAACAACTGAACTGAAACTAAAAACTTGGTAATAAGCATTGCAGCAATATTCCACTTGCGAAGTTAAAAAAACTATGCGAAACAAAAGAAATAAATTTAAATAAAGTTTCATTAAACCATTTTGATCAAGTTTTTACTATGCTGACTACGATATACTTTGAATTTCTATTCTGAAATGGCCCACAAATTTTTCACTTGGAAAGTTAAGCCTTTGGTTGATATAAGACGGTGTTAGCTCTCAAATTTTTCTTTGATGTTAAGCTTTTAACAATTTGGCATATCCAGATTAGCTCCAAAAAAGAAAAATTCTAACGTGTGAGCTTAGAAATATTTTTTCCTTAGGTGTCGATAATGCTATTTTTGCTCATGAAGAGTAAATAGATACTTCTTCGAATATGTCTTATAGACTTTTTTACGTTAAGTCTAAAAATGGCCATACATTTTTTTCTAACTTACGTCAATATTTCGAGGCATTCCTCCCTAAAGTTGCTATAAAAAAAAAATGAAGAAATGGCATCGAAGGCATAAAAAAGGCACGAAGCATTTCAAAATATGTTCTCCTTTTTTTCCAATGAATTTGCTCATGTCGCAAATCTTAAATCCTTAATAAGAAATTAAACATTAATTTTCATAATAAAATTTTAGTAAAATAATATTGATATTATTTTTTCTCTATGAAACAACATTTAAATTTTTTTTTCATTTATGTGTGTGATTCTGATTTATATTCTGAATTACAGTGCTAAGGATCGATGTATGACACCATACTTCATACGCTTTTAACTTCCATTTGTTATAGGGAGGTACCGTATACCAATATGACCTGGTTTTGAACTATAGGCTCTCACATACCACTTACGGAACCGATTTTTTGGTAAAAGATATAGTTCTAAAAAAAATATTTGAAGATACAATCAACATCGTAAATTCTTAACTTGGGGCAAATTTCGACAAACGGTAATGATCTTACTTGCAAGATATGAACTAGAGCTTAGTTTTCTAAAAGAATTTTAAAAATTCAATTTAAATTGTGAGCAATGGACACGAAACCCTTAACAACTTTATGAACGCTTTAATTTTGAACTTTTGATGACAAACGTTTATAAGTTGCTAAATAAAACTAGAGCTTTCAAATGAAATTATTATCAAAAAATGTTTGTTTATTCAAAAAACTTTGAACATATTGCAAAATGTTGAAAAAATCAAAAAATGTCGTATATTGATGAAAAAAAAGATCAAAATTTTCAATAATTTAAAATACATATCACTCTTTGTGTGCAAGAAGGTCATAACTCAAAAAAACCGGAAGTTGGAGAAAACCTTTTAAAAGTTTTCAATAAATTACTTTTTATATGAAAATTCAAAAAAGTATGTTTACGTAAACTCTTGTCACAAGGCAAGTTCATTAGATACTTTCTGATTTTTTCACGCAAAATAAGACAAATGTAACTCGAAAATTTTTCTTGAGCAATACGTTCTTGCACGAAAGGAGCGAAATGTTCAATGAGTCGAAAGTGTTAAAAACGTCTTAAAAGGTAATATAAAGTCAAAAAGCTTAAAAGAAGTTGATAAAAGTTTAAAGTGCGACTCTAGCGAGTTCGGTCTTTCATACCCTCTAGTAAATATGCCCTACATAAAAACAAACAATTTCTGACTATATACTCATAAAAAATATAGCTGCACATTACTGCAACTTAATTTTTTGTCAATATTTTCGAAAGCAAAGTTAGATACTTTTTGCCAATGGTCATCATGATCTCCACCAAATGTTTCCCTTTTAAAAGCAGGAAGTAAAAAAAAAATTAAGTGCTTTCCTCCATACTCGTATTTTTTTAAAGACTCTTTATTTATTACTGCTTATCAGCCAAAATGATTTATGAAATTATCTGCGTTTGGGTTCTCTCACGTCCATTTGCCTATTTGTTTGCTTGTGTCATTTTCGTTGACATGGGATTTGTTTGCTAGACTGACTCAACGATACTTTTAAAGCTATTTGTAAAGCATAAAATACAATTGGGATAGCAACAGTAAAGCTAAAGAGCAATAAAATCTACCAACATAAAGCCCACAGAGGACAATGGGGGAGAGAAGAAGACACTCGTAGCATAGCGCTTTACTGCCCAACTCTAAATTGTTCTATTTTTGCTGCGACAGTAAAAATGAAAACGTCAGTTTTTTTTTTTTTTGTTTGATCGAAAATAATTTGATTTTATGGATTTTGCTGCTGTTGTTTTCACTAAGTTCTCCCGCTTTGCTGCAGCTGCTCTAATCGCCTTTTAAGCAGACGATAAGTTGTTGTCGCTTAGGACGTCTGCGAGACCAGTCGAATAAACTTTGGGTGACGGCCACATCCTCATCTATATGTTCAGTAATGTGTCCGTTACAGACTTTTCCCTGATTATGTGCTGTTAGTTGTCCACAATCTTAAAATTTACCAATTTATTCCTCTTGTCTTTTTATTTTTAAGCAACGACAGGTAAAAATGTGTTAAGACTATAAAAGCAAAAGTTGATTTTCAATTTTGTTTGGGTTGAAAAGTGAGAGGCGTTATGTTGCCGCTGCTGCTGTTGCTGATCTTATTGTTGTTGTTGTTGTTGTTGCTATTATAATTATTTTAGTTGTCATTGCTATCTGTGTGCACACTAAGTTGGTGTCTTTAAGTTGGCGTTGTTGACGTTACCGAACATTTCATGAAATAATTACAACAAAAGCAACAGCAACAGCAACAGCAACAACACAAAATCTCTGCTGACAAATGTTACCTTGAAGTCTGGCGGTTTCTACCATAAAAATAAGTGGGTAAAACTAACAGTTTGCTAACCAGGTAGGAATTTACTAAAATGTGGTGCATAGGTGTTTTCGTAAAATATCAAAAAATCGTCAATTGATTGAATAATAACAGTGCGCAACACAAAAAATATTACGAGGCTAAGAAACTTGACTCTGATAGAGGACCAAAAATAAAAGTATATAAGTATCGGTGTTATGAAGTACATTTTACATATTTTTGTTAAAAATCACATCAAATGATGTGTCAAAGCATATATAAGAATCTTCATTTAAGATAAATCTTTAGTTTTTCGAGTAACATTTTCTTAGAGCATTGGTACCCATTAACTTTTACCGTTATGGCTCTTTTTTACAATTTTAATTTTTTAAGAAATATTCCATAAGAGTTTCCTACTGTAATGTGAACAGCGGTGATCTGCTGTCTTGGAATGAACGTTTTTCCTTTTTTACTCTTCCTCCATAGGTAGTCGACACATTTAATGAAATCGTTTACTTTGCTCGTTAGATTTGGCGTCTTAATTTTTATTTTTTTTGTGGAAAATAGTAATTTCTATAAAAAGTTGCTGAAGTAATAGAAAGATTCTGGAAATAGGTCAAAATGAAACGAATAAAAAAAAATGACGTCATGGGAAAAAAATTTTTATAATAAAATAATTAAAAATATTTTTCTGAAAATTTTGACCAATTTTTAAAACCTTTTAAGTTTTTTTACTGAACATTGATAGAAAAAGTGAAACTTTTTCCAATACTGTTTTTATTGCTAACATAAAAACTAAAAATCTTTTGAAAATCTTCAAAATCCAAAAATATTTTAACCATGCACTCTATCCATAAAAAAGTTTTTAGATTTTTTGACACTTTTTTCCGAATATTTTACAAAATATTTACGCGGTGGCCAGCGAATTGAGCCGCGATTTTGAAATTTACAAAAACGCCACACAGCGTTTTTATCTTAAAATCTTTGATGTTCGGGTGGGGTGATCCACTTGACAAAGGATAACCCCTATATACATATATGTATCAGTCAGTCTTCAAATTTTTGAACATATTTTGGAACGAAGTACCTCAAAAACTGTGGGGAATAAACTTAAATCTTTTGCTTAAAATGCCTTTATTTAATTAAAAGTATTTAAAAAATTTAAATAAAGTTGTTTAAATATTAATTTATTTCTTATAAAAATATTTCTCAAAATATCTTCGGCATAAATTCTGTTTTTTATTTCTGTTGTTTGTTCTTCAATAAATCCTAAGAATGAATCTGCTTTCAAGTCGAAATTCTCCACGAAGTTTTGGAAATTTAGACTAATGCGCGCCTTCAATAAAATATTTAAATTTTCCTATTATTTCCATATTCCTATTATCTGAAGATAGTCGTCAAATTTTTTTCAATCGCTAAAACTTTATTTTTTTTGTATTAATGGCCACGGTCTCCCACTATGCGTCGCTTCTTTGATGGTATTTACGCTGCACAACCACGCACCTGCTCCCAATGTCATTTACCGGTTAGGAAATGTGCCACCTTTTGAATCACTTTTGAGACACTGTCCACAATCGGGAGTACTTTGAATGACATATTAAGAAAATTTTGAATAATATTGAATTGTCTGGGTGGAAAATTGTCGCACTGTGTACATACATATGTGTTTACATTCAGTATTGTAGTGGATTATTATACCTACGTTCGGAGTGTATTGACTTTGTCATTCCCTTTGTAATGCATAGAAGGGGCATAGCAGATATAGAAAAGCATATGTATTCTTAATCAGCTTCAACACTTGTTTATCCATACCTTTGTCTTTCTATCTATTTCTCTGCCTGTCTGTCTGTCTACCTTCTTGTGGAAATCACAATTACTGGAAGACTACGCAAAATAATTTGATGAAATTTGGTATACAAGCTACACTTTCAAACATAGCTCTTGGGATTGAAAATGCATGCAATCATTTGCCGAATACCCCTACTATCCATACAAATAAGACCTTGAAATTGCTATACTGAAAAGGGAACTTATGGAAATGCAACTAAATTTCGCACGATTGCTACGAATTGTTTGAACAAATTTTAAATACAATAAAGTTGAATTTATATAATAGGACGTGGAATCTCCCAAACAATCAAATATTTCAATACAGTATGCTGAGGTTTTTTGAGGTAGTGTCACCTAAATTCACACATATACCAGGAATGATTCGGACAAACTCTGAACAAAAAATTGAGCGAACTTCGACATGGCTGAAATTTAGAAATTGTTTGTACAAGAACCTCATAAAAAGTTAGCAAACTTTGACAAGAGGGCGTCCCTAAAAGCAAAAACCGAATATCTCTACAGGGGAAAATGGGGCACATTTGACTTTGCCGATTTCAGCGTGAAGGTGACCTAAAAGCTAAGTTAAAACCTCGTTTTTACCAAAAAGAGAACATACAGAGTGACCCCATACAAAAAGAAAAATTTGCATTAAGTTATGAGAAAGTTTTTAAAAATAGACAACCCTGCGTTATTGACACAAAACATTTTAGGCACATTGAACAAAAGGAATAATAAAAAGCTGGAAGACGCCAGGCAGTGTGTCATTTAGGTTAGGACTTTGAACTCATGTCTTATGGTGCGTGAGTTCGATACTCGTTAGTCGTAAGTGATCCGGTTTTTTTTTTATTTATATGTTTTTGTTATATGTTTGTTAGCGAATAGTTAATATTTGAAAAAGAGTGACAATTTTTGAAATGCCAAAGGTATCCCACTTTCCCCTAATGAGTAAATCTTCCCTTATTCAATATGGGCATGGCAAACCCAGTTAGAGCAGCCCTGACTCTAACTGCGTCAAAAAGATGGAACAAAGTTTTTATTTTAATATTTCCGTTATACTCTATTTATTTTTTAATAGTAATTAATTAGTAATTCAGGCAACTAATTGCTATAGTGCAACTTAAAAGAAAAAGTATGTCATCACCTGTATTTATTTCACCATGATTGTGATTTTTTCATTTACTATTGTGAATTGATGCAAAATATGGCATTCAATATTGAATGTCAAAAAATTTGTTTACAGCTGTAATTTGCTCGATGAAGAAACTTAACCGCAATTTCAAAACAAACAATTTCGGATAAAGCCATAAGATTATTTTTGGAAGTCATAAAATGGACGATTCATTCGATGTAGACCTGGCAAATTTTGAGATGCCAACAGCATCAAAGCAGCCTAAACTACAACAAACAACGCCAGAAGTTACAACAGCTTCAGCAGCCACTGCACTACCTGGAGCAACGTCAATAGCAACTGCACCAAAATCGGGTGCCAATCCCCACTGTATATTAGTGCATCCCAAACAGCGAGGAAACCCAATACTCAAATCGATTGTCAATGTGCCGCTAGAGTTCCGCGAAGAAATTATACCCGACTACGTGGTAGGCCGCACAACCTGCATTCTCTTTCTATCGTTAAAGTATCATACACTGAACCCAGATTACATTTGTCAGCGTCTTAAAGCTTTGGGTAAACAATATGAATTACGTGTGCTGTTGGTGCAGGTGGATACGCCGGTAAGCGAATTGCAAGCTTAAGCGTTAACTGTCTTTGAATGTTTTAATTTGAATAGGAACCACACAGTGCACTTAAGAGCTTGACACGTATAAGTCTCTTGACTGATCTGACGTTAATGCTCGCTTGGAATCCAGAGGAAGCTGGAAAGATAATAGAAACTTATAAACTGTTTGAAAAACAGTCACCAGATTTAATTATGGAACGAGTTGAGTCCAGCCCACATCAAAAGGTTAATTTATTCAGATTAACACAAACTTGTTTTTGTTTATTGAAAATCTCACCAATTTCAGTTAGTTTCTGCACTGACTAACATAAAACCAGTTAACAAAACAGATGCCGTTACACTGCTGCAGAATTTTGGCAATTTGGAAAATTTGATAAATGCAAACGAGGATAGGCTATCACAAGTGATTGGGTTGGGCCCTCGCAAAGCTAATAGATTGTACAAAACTCTTCAGGAACCATTTTTGAGCAATTAAGACTACGGTTTTTTTTATTATTTAACTTAAGATAAATAAAAAATGTTTATTTTCACAAAACAAATTAATTACTCTACATATCTCCACACTTTTATGGTACCATCATCACTGCACGATAACAACTGTCCTAGTGTTACAGGATTCCATTGCACAGTATTGACATCTTGCAGATGAGCCTTATCGTTTGAAGTGGCGAGTGAAAATGTTGGTTCATTTTTTGACGAAGTTTCATCCTCCTTAAAAACACGTACAGCGTCGTCGCCGCATGCAGTGGCAATCAAACCACTCTGTTTGCACCAGGAAATATCATAGACAGCGCGGCTATGGTCACCAGAAATCGTGCACACACATTTCCATACGGTTTCTTTATCAGGCGTTGGTATGCCCTCTTCATTGCCAGGATGATAAGCGCGCCAGATTTTTACAGTACGGTCATCACTACATGAAGCTAACCGCTCGCCATCTGCATCAAATGAGATGCCCCAGACGGTACTTGTGTGCGACGCTAAGGTTGCTGTGCAGTCCCAGTCACTATCAAGAACATTTTCGGCGTACATTTTTATGGTATTATCATAGGACGCCGAGGCGAGTACGTCCTTATTTGGATGCCAAACTACTTTCTTTACGTCCTGGCCATGCGAATTAAGGACAGCAGCACAGTCAAACTCATCATCACCGGCAACTTCCCATATCCAAACGGATTTGTCACGTGAGCATGTTGCAAGTAGGCTACCAGAGCGAGACCAGCTAACGCTCTTTACTTCGTTTTCATGACCCTCAAGTGTGGCATTACATTCGAATTCACCTAAGTGCAGAAAATTTTATAAGATTAGTAGAACAAATAATCTTCAGCAAGTCTGAAGAAACGATGCTAATTTACCTATTGTTTTCGACCATATCGCTGTTGTTGCATCAAAACTTGCCGATGCCAAATATTGTCCGCATGGTGACCAGCTTATGTCACGAATTGTACGCTTATGTCCATCAGACAATATAGTTTTTGTGGTCCAGGTGTTGCCGGATAGTGCCCAGATACGTATTGTTTTATCCTCTCCACAGGAAGCAAATGCGTTACCCTTGGGATGCCAAGAAACACCCCAAATACGGCCTTTGTGACCCTGCAATGTATGTTCCTCGACAAGTTTCCCCATGCTATCAGCTAGAATTTAACTCAAAAAATTGCGATCTGAGGATTTATTTGGAGTTAACTTCTCAATTGGCTTTGAGGATTTGTGTTTGACATCCACGACTTTGTAAACAGCTGATTTGAACATTCACAATAAATCAAATTTAGTTGATTTCTTTTCAATCACTTCCTAATACCCTATAATGTTAATATTTTTTTAGGGAGTGTCTATAAATCACGTAATGCAGAGTTTTCTTACAACAATAAAGGTGATTCGTAGTTTCCATTTATTGTGTGAAATAGAATCGTTGATGAGCTTGACGATGATAAAGGATCATTAAACATCGAAGTATTATACCACTGTGCTCAGTGCCACACGCGTGTTTTTTCATTTGGATCATTTCATACAATCTTTTTTTTGGCACACTGCGGATATATGCGTCAGAAAATCTTTGCATAGAGAACTTTATTTTTATCTTATATGTTAAGCAAATTTTGGTGTACATTACATACGATAAAATAAGCTTTTAGCACATTTAAAGAAAGAATATGATGTTAAACGAGTGTATTACATGTAAAATATAATAGTTAATACCTCAAAACAGACAGAACTGTGAATATTTGAGTCAATTGCTCAATCGGTGCTCCTACTTACGAATTATAGTCCCTGACAAGCACCTTGACGATATACATACAATCATTTGTAAAATCACGGAATAATACGTTCCGCGTTCCCAACCATGTCTAAAGACTTTGCCTGAATAGTTTTCCTATAGCGTTTCAAAGGCTTGCGTGTGAGGTAAATTTCCCTATTGTTAAACATATTGTTCGGTACTTGCTTGTGTAACCAAATGTTCCCGTACTGAGATATCTGGAATTTAATTTAATAGTTTTCTTAGCATAGAATTTCAAGGATTTTCTTTTTATGGAAAATGCACGCTTACATGGCCAACACCAGCCTCTATTTGGTCAGCTTTCTATTGAACACCAAATTTTCCCATATTAAGTTTGGTTGTATTAGCTTTTATATCTCACTCAATTTTAAATTTTTTCTGGCAGAGAAGGTGGTGATCCTCTTTTAATTATCAAAACAAAATGTTTTTTGTGATTTTAATTTAAATTTTTGAAATCGGTCCATTAGCCCCTGATCGTATTCCTTACATTTGTAAAAACTCACGCAGCCGTAGTAATAAACGACGACTGCAAGCTCATAAGTGTTTCAGCGACTAACTAAGCAAAAAATCTGGTTAATAAGCATTGCTTTCAGAGTTTGTTTTTAGTACATATGTTATTAAAATATGTTTTCATTAAAAAATATCAATTAACAATAGCAGTGTTTTAAAGTTTGGATTTAGCTTAGTCGTTAAAACACTAATAAGTTAGGCGCTTGCTGGCCATCATTTATTAATATGGTCAGAAGCTTCTATTTATATAATGATGCATGTGTCACTCAACATAGTTGTGGTGTAGCTCAGTAATTTTCAAAAAGTTTAGTCAGATTTTTTTCTTATAAAATCCAATCAATAATTGCGCTGAAATCCTATAACCATTCTCATACGTTAAATATACATATTCGTTATAAAAATGAATTAAAAATTAATTTCAACGATAAACTTCACTGTGAACTATTACTGTATAACAGATTCTCACTGGACTAAACCGCAATGCATAATTGTTTGGTGTTTGAAAATGTTGATTTTTCTGACAAAAACTTCCACGCCTTTCTACGAAAACTAGAAACTGCAACTATCTGGCAACTCTACCTTTGTTTTGACAGAATAATGAGGAATTTGTTTATTTTTAATTTTTCTCTGTTTATCGCAGCTGATTTTATCCAGTCGAAATGAAATAAAATTTGATTTAGTTATTCGTGTAGTATATAATTAATAAAAAAGAAAAGATGAACGGCCTACTTGTGTTTAACAGCGCAAATGACATTGTCTTCAAACAGCTGAATGGCGATTTAAGCACCAAAATGCAGCAAATCGCAGAACAGCAGGGACTGTTGAGCGCCGAAAATCCCACGGTGGACACGAATACATTGCTTCAAATTTTTAGTCCCATCATAAATTCACAAAAGATTATGTTTTGTCAGTTTGATAACACATACAGTTCGTTTCAATGTGAAAATGGGCTAAATTTCGCTTTTGGTGATTTTCTTGGCTATTCATTTGTGAAAATTGGCCAACGCCCTGTGGAGCAGTTGAAAAGACATTTGGGTGTTTGCATAGCGTTGACAAGGCACTTGTACGGTGCCAATTTATTTGCCGTTCAAGCAAGTAGCGTACAAGAAGAGTTGCTTGCTCAGTGCATCACGTGTTATGAGGAACAATTTGATCAAGAGCAGGCGCTACTGCTAGAAGCATTGCCACAGATTATCATAAATACAGAATTAAAGCGCGCAGTGCGTGCAATGTTGGAAGCATCGCTTGAGCGTTTGCGAGATCAAGGCTATCAACGTGCACATGTGTTGCTCTTTGTCGCGCAGAAGTTTGTTGGTGTCGAAACATCTAAACAGGCTTTAGCACTCAGCCCTCCAGATATGCTATTTCTTTCGCTGTTAATGCGAACGTTACAAGCTAATAACAGCCATAGACATTGGAATCGTTCTGTGGCTGTTTTCTTGCAGGGTGAATCTCAGCATTCGAATTCGGGTTGTGTGCCATGTATTGCGCACATTTCGCGTTTGGAGAAGGGCGCAGTTCTTGTGCAGTTGGTTGAATATTCAAATCTGCAGGTGGCCAGCAATATGTATGATACTTTCTTTGTACTCCAAAAGATTCTTAGCGTACAGCTTCAGGGTGATTTGGATGGTATTAAACCAGCATTTGACTCGCTAGAAATGTTTGTGAAGCAAACATTGGATGCTCTTAAACGTGCCAAACTTAAGGGTAAAAATTAACTTTTATCTGTGTCTACTCTATGCTCTCTTGGGAGCAGATTAAATTTCGTAGTGTTGGTTTTCCTCAAATAAACGTTTTTCTAAATTCAAAGGTGATGAGCTTGAAACATCGCATAAAAAATTCGCTGCCAAATGGGATAATTTACGAAAGATGTACACAGAATACCTTCGTTCGTTTGAACGTGAATTAGTAGTTCGGATTGAGTCGAATATTCCACCTTTTGTAGAAGAATTAAAGCAGCTTTTTACTCTTGCCTGTTGTGATAGTTCTGCAATCGCCTTAGATCAGTTAACAGATGTCGCCGCAATGGTAGAGGGTAAAATGTTAGAATTTGCCGAATTCCTTTCGGTTAAAGCTGAGCGAAATATGACCATAGAAGCATATTTGGAAGATTTTCCTGGTAGGTCCATAATGCTTATGAAATGATATTTTTTCATGTATTTTTTTGACATTTCAGGACTTATTCATTTTGTTTACATAAATCGTACTAGAGGTTTAATGATTGCACCTGATTTGCGCAGTAATAAGCTCATACCTAAAGAGCGTGTTTGGTCGATGGTTGAATTTACTCGCAATTACTTGAAAAAGGGTCACTCAACGGTTATGTGGAAAGATAAGACTTTTAACTATTCATATTTTCTTTGGTTTGAAGATCAAGCAAGTGGTTGCATGAAACCAGTAGACTTGCAGCAGCATTTTGTTAATGCTTCATCTGCTTCTGGAAGTACTTGGAAACCACAATTTGAACCTGGCTTGTTGGCCACTGATTACTATCAGCAATTGGCAGAAGTATGCTTCCCAAAGACAGCAGCTGCTGGCAAAATAAAATGTTATGAGTTGTTTTGCATTCATTTAGGTCTCGTCACAGCGACATGTGCCGTTGAGCATTCACGACGTTTGGTCGCAACTATAGCAGATGTAGTTGGCGAGGATAGTTTTTAGGACTCTTTATTTTTTCAATAGTGATGTAATGTATTCTTCATTATTGTGACTGCGTGATCTTCATATATTTTTTTCTTGACTAAAATTCTATTATTCTCTTCCTGTATCCTTAAAGTTCCAAGTAGTGTAAAACTCAGCATTCCATAAAACATTCATGTTAAACAAAAATTTATTTTACATTCCTAATCTAGTCTTATATAGTTCAGTTTAGCTTACATTACGCATATTTGTATGCCTGTGCAATAAAACCAAAATGTTTTATATTGTAAACTTAGCTACTTGCAGCCTTTTCTGTATTTTTTACTAAATCGAAAATAACAATTTTATTTTTGGCTTCCTTTATGCGCCACCAACGTCCAAGACGATGTTCTTGTCCAATGGCCGCATATAATTTGGAACCATCAGCATTAAAAGCTAAACTATTTACAAAACCTGTTACGGGAATTTCTAAAATTTTCTTAAGTTTACGCGCATTTTCAGCTGATTGCCAAATCCTTATAAAACCATCGCAGGAACCTGAAATGGGGAAATAAATTATTATGCTTAATTTAAGCTAAAAATATTTGATTAACGTAAACTTAAATATTTTGCTTTATCTGCGAAAAGGAATTGTTCGCAACAAAAATGTTCGGGACTGTTTGAAAACTTTACAAAACAGTTTTCTTAGCGCTAAAAATCTTATTTTAATTAGTTAAAAAACTATAGAAATAAATATTTATCACACTGCTTACAAAACGTAGTATGTAATACAAATGTTTTTTTTTTAAATATTTTATTTTAGTTTAGATCGCGTTAATTTTAGAAATTTAATTTTTTAATATATGTAAAGGCTAGGATCGATCTTTTCGGATTTTTTAAAATCGAGTTAAAACACAAGAAATTTTTTTTTTTAGTTTAATGCAGTTCCGATTTTTTTCCTATTTTATATATTTGAGCCTACTCGTATTTTAGCAAAACACTGACAAATTACTTGAAAAAGTGCTCACCTGTCGCGAGTAAATCTGTATTAACTAAACATGTCATCGACGAAATCCAATTAGCCACGCCATTCGTTTGCATGCCATGCACGAAATTCTCCACACAGAGCGGCTTTTTTTTTAATGCGCTCCAAAGGCAAAGGGAGCTGTAAAATAAAACAAAATATAATTCAATAAATGTTACATTCTTAAGTTAAATTTTTTTTACCCATCATCACCGGCGGAAACGAAATTTTCATCATTGAGAAACTTAACACTTTCAATGCTACCATGGTGTCCACTATAAATCAGCTGCGACTCTTCAGTAATCTTCCATATTCGCAGAGAACAATCTGTACCGCCGGATGTTATGGCACGTTCACGACTTAAGGCATCTATGCCTGTTACACCAGCTTGATGTCCGAACCTAAAATATATTGTAAAATAATGTATATTTTTCTTTCCAAGTCCTATTAAAAAAATAACGTACAAGCTTTCCACATATGCCATTTCGTCCAGAGACCAAATCTTAACGGAACGATCACGTCCGCCAGAGTAGAGCTCATGCGTATCTTTGCGAAAAACTAGCGAAGTCACAATATCTCGATGTCCCTTAAAAGTTTTCAGGTGTTTTAATTTTTGCGGACACCAAATTTGTATATTGTGTCCACCCTCTGCTAAGGCCAAATATTTCATATCACTCGATATGCATATAGCGAGAACATGCGAACGCCGTTTTATACCATTGTTGGGATCTTGTGTATGAGGCTGTACATCGATGTGACCTTCTACACGCAAACTCTCCAAGTTCCATTTGATGATAAATTGTGTTTTGGCGCCGGAAAAGAGATATTTTCCATCTGGACTAATCATTAATGCGCATAATGTTAATTTTTGTTTTTTATGCTTTAGTACATTGATTTTCGTGTCATCATAGCTCACTATAGATGCAGCAATATTACGTCGAAGTTTCCCAACACTATCGAGGTACTCTTTTTGTAACCTTTGCGTAACACTTTCATCAACTTTATCTTCTGCACGCTCTTCTTCCTGTTTTTGTATTTCTTCGAGATATTCTTTCGCCAGTCGTAGTCGCTTATCTTGTGGTGTTTCCTCTTCACCTTCATCAGAGGAAAAAGCCAAATTTGGTGCACCCGCATCAGAGTCAATGCCACTGCCGAATTCATCGTCACTATCGATTTCTTCATCTTTTTGCTGCCGTTTTCTGGATGGTGTTGCTGCTGGCGCAGTTGTGGTTCCTCCTTTTTTCCATTTGCTCTTGTTACCGCCAGGAGGTTGTTGCTGTAACTGCCATTAATTGTAATCAGTTGGAAAGTGCAATTGATATTTCATTTGCTTACCTTTCGTTTATTGTTTGATTTTGGTGTCTTTTTAAGGAAAAACGAGGAGGAGGACATTTTCATTCAAGAATTATTTCTTTTATTTAAAAAATTTAAAAAACTTACACGCGATTTGCGTGCAATCGCAGAGAAACACACGTGAAACGTTTTGTTTTGACAGTTGAAATGACAGTTTGCATATTTTGGTATTATTCACAATAGTTTGATGCATATTCAATGCTTTAAGTTCAGGGTTGATTAGAACTGCCTTGAAAAACTTTAGAGCAAACCAAACCTACAGCAGAGACCAGTGATAGAACTTTTCTATAATTGCGATAGGTATTTTCCATGTATAAACATTTTCTTTAAGAAAAAAGGAAATATGCGTAATTTTTTCCGATAACTCATGTAGTTATTTATTCATAAAAAAACACTACTGTCGTTAATTTAACAGAGCAGGTGGCAACGCTAATCATCTGTCATCAATTAGTTTTAATTTTAACGCGTTAGGATCAACAAATTCAATTTTTCGTATCCTTTATTAATGTTATTAGCAACCATACGTATATGGGTGCATAAACAATGTGAAATATCTTTGTAAGTTTTGTGTAATAAATATAACAAAATGTTTAAGTGAAATTGCATGAAAATGAAAGTTCAAATGTAAGCAGTGTCGTTGGCGGAGCCGGCATTCCATTGCAAAATGAAATATAATTTTATGAAATGCTTTTTCAATTTCACTTGTGCAAAATCCTTTGAGCATTTGTTTTATTCATTGAAAAACCGTTTTTTGAAACTTGTGAAATGCGAAGACAGTTCAACAAGTCAGTGAAAAGTTAAAGGTGTAGTGGTAGTGTAAATATGAATATTGCAGTTGCTGCA
This sequence comes from Meiosimyza decipiens, assembly GCA_963680825.1. Classification (NCBI taxonomy): domain Eukaryota; kingdom Metazoa; phylum Arthropoda; class Insecta; order Diptera; family Lauxaniidae; genus Meiosimyza; species Meiosimyza decipiens. The sequence continues at coordinate 115,301,119 of OY804258.1, read as the reverse complement.
ACACTGCAACGGACCCATATTGTTTCTTCCAAAGTATTTTGCAGTGGCTTCAAAATGTTTCGCACTCGCCATTGTATTTATAATAATTACAGGAAATCTTCTCTGGGGTAGGTATGAAAAAACTATATTTTATTAAAAAAGGATGTGAATGTTGTTGAGCTGCGGAGGGTCGTTTTTTGAATTAAATTTTTGCGTTAAATCCGAATCTGATTTACCCATCGCGTCAGAACTCTAAAATATTTGAGGTTAAGTACCTGAAACATGATGTTTTTGGTCCTTTCAAAATATACTTTCGACCTCTTTGCATCAATTGGTGCTACAATTTGTATGCCTTAAATAGGGCCTAAACAGATAGAGGAATATACACTTCCTAATTTTAAAATCCATTTTCGACCTTTTTGTATCGATTGGTGGCAGAAATTTTTACCTTTAAATGAGGCCAAATTATCCCTGGGAATATCCTCTCCCCCCTTCTTCTGAGATTCATTTTCATTTTAGACTTGAGAGTGTTTGTTTATTGTCCAATGTGACTCTAAAGGCAAATATGCAGTTACGAAACAAACACTCTGAAATTTTATTTTGAAAGCTGCAATTAAGATATTTACTGCAAACTGACATTTTTGGAACGGTAAGACGTTGGCCATATTTTTGTATCACCAAACGAAAGAGTATGTTTTTTTCGTTATGATTGGATACCTAAATCGATTTGACCATCAAAATTCAATAACCAAAGAGACAATTTTCCTTTTGCATTTGAAGTCAAGTCGTAAACAGTGATGGCATATTCAGTACATACATTTGTACTCTTTTTAGATCATTCTAAGCCAAGTAGTCGGTTTTGACACGCTCAAGCCAAGAATAGCAGGTCAAAGTCGAGGGCTCTGTAGGAATTAAAAAAATTCTGACAACAATCCTTGAAGTGGCTTATATTTGGATTGGATTTTTGTTTTTAAAGAGAAAAAAATTATAACAAAGGTTATCCTTTGTACCACTTCAAGCAAAAATTATTTTATTTTGGGAAAGCTGGAAATTCAACTTGGAAACCCTGCGATATAGTCTACCTAGATCTGATATTACCATGAAGTAAACTGGCAGTAGTAGCATATTAATATGAACTTAATTTTGACATGTGGTGGGCCTGTCTATTGCGTTGGCTTGGACACTTCAAACGTCCAAATGTTTGAATTATAAAGAACGTTCTTGCAAAGACTAAAAATATTAGGTAACTGAAATTTGTCATTTATATAAATCTTTGGCGATTTGCGATTGCATGGTCGCAGACTGGACCCTAATCGTGATCATGAAATTCAACTATCAAACGCTGTACCTATGCATTTCGAAATCTTATTCGTAACAGCAGCAGAAAAATATCGAATAAAAAACATTAGTACACATTATGTAAAGTTGATGAAACTTTTTTCCATTCTTTTTAGTTAATTTTATTTAAACTTTAACATAAATAGTTTGGACTCGGAAAACATGCGTTTATTTTTATTTTTCTAATAATACGTGTTTAGCTATTCCCCTACAATATTAACTTATTTTTTTTGTTAAATGTAAATATATAGATATACATCCATGCATTTAAAATTTCTTATATCTAAACAAATTGACCTAAGATATATAGTTAGTTCATCTAGAGACTTAAGCAATATATCAAAATTGATGATATTCATCTAAAGCTGATATAACGTACATGTTTTTATAATAAAAATTAATATATACACATTCTTTTGTTTATGTTGAAACGAACACAACATTAATTGGAATCTCAATATTTAAAATGCACTCTTATGCAATGGAACAATAGAACTGTTTATAAGTTTAACTTAACACATAAATAAACTAAAGACATTAACTTATGTTCATACATACAATATATTCATTTTAAAATCTAACTATATCATAAATGCCTTGGCCAGAATAAATCACAGACTTACAACTCTCACAAATGCTTTGCGAATAAATTTTACATACGAAACCATTTCTAACAACATAAATTACACTGAAAAAAAAATTTCGTGATACCTAGAATAGATTTTAGTAAAAGGACATATTGGACATGTTACGTTTACATATTTAACATTTTGTTTCAGATTAACACTTTTAAATTCTATCAACAACATTTTCGAATATTAGACTTCACAAAGAATTTCTTCGCTCATTCGATATCTAACTTATGCAATAGCCTCTCATTCATCATCAAACCATTTCTTTGCAGACTTTCGACACTTTTGTCTTCCATATTGCTTACAAAAAGCTCCCAAGCTCTACGGAGATTGAGATAGAAAGTTCACATGAAAATTACACTCTCAAATGACCCAAAGCAAGTTCTGCTAATGAAGTCGATTCCAATGCTTCTAAGACATAATATTGAGTAATGTCTCACAGCTGAATGTATAGTTCTCACTAACCTCTCAATATGACTGGCATGAAAATTATGTGACACACAAATCTTGACGTTCTGGGCATATCAATACAATCAAATCCGAGACTAACTCAATGCTTAGCCTCCGAGAGCTCGGAATTATATATACATATAATGTATGGCCGAAAAAATATTCTGGGGAGCAGCAATGGTCTGTCCTGGAGAAAGTACTTTAAGCATCTGGACTCTATTGTACGGATGCTTATGACGACGACTAAAATGGCGCAAATAGATTCATGACAATGCCCATGTTATGAGTTATACTTTCTATGCTGCAAAGACAATTATTCATCGCGGGCTATCAAAATGTCCAATTAACAAAATTTATATAATCGCGATGGCAACTCAACCAGGTTAAAGCAAACTTTCATAAACATTGAATACTTTAAAGGACTTTAGCTTCCTTTTGATTAACATTGCTATTGTATTGTTCTAAAGTTTTTGACAACTATAAATAGCTTATTTTAAGCTTATCATGAGTATTAAGCTAAATTTAGATTTAAATGCTACCTTTGGAAGCTTTATCTCAACTTTCTGTTGGGGAAACTACAGAAGTCACATTTGGTTTATCTACCTCCACAAGATCCGTTGTTGTCAGCATTGTTTCGCTGGATTCTTCAGCGTTTGTTGATTCTTCTGATGGCTTGGATGTTGACGTTGAACCGTTTGTTGACGATGAATGCGTCGTCGATGGTTGAAAGAGATGAAATAAACTGGAATGTTTTACGATTGGTGGAAATATTAAATTACTCATCGCTTTGAGTGGACTAAATTTTTCCGAATGATTTTGCTGGTGATTCGGATGATGTATCGTATAATAATTCAAATTACTGGTTGTTTGAGAATTGTTATTGTTGTTGCTGTGACTAATGCCATTAGCACTGATAATACCAATACTTTGCGAGCTACTACTATTAGAGCTGGTACTATGGGAGAGCAACTTTACTGAATTTGGTTGGAGGGGCGCTGATGAGTCGCTATAAGTGCTGTTGCGACTAAATGCTTTTGTTGACTTTTGAAGCGATGGAGTTTTTCTGAACTTCGGCTTATTGCCTGGTGATAATGGATTTCTATCATCTGCATCATCAATAACAAATACCGATGTGCTATTGGCGAGACAGGTGTTGGACGAAGAAGATTGTGACAGTGACTCAGAACGTGCTAAAATTGGCTTTTTTTTGCTTGTCAATGTTGGTGTTGTGTTATTGGAATGTGTTGCTGATGAAAGTGATGCATGTTTGCTTACTTTAGGTGGACTTTGTGAAGTTGTTGTTGGATTTGATATTTCGCAATCTCTCTGCGGTGAGTCGGTGAGCGCCCGCAATGATGAGTGCACACGATTTTGATAATCAGCATCATCAACGCGTAATTTCTCTCGCATAGAGCATGCGATAAGAGAATCACTGAGTCTTTTAGGATCTAAAATCGAACCATTTGGTGTGGAATTTTGTGGTAGAAAAACTTCATCGCATTCGACTTCATCATCATCTTCAGGACCTGTAGAATAATTGTGATTATCATATAGGTAAGGACTGTCGCAATGTCGTTCCGTTTTCGCGCTCAATGCACGCTTATGCCGATATCGTCTCTTTGGTGGAATCGGTGTAGAATTGTCGTTTTCCGGGAAATCGTAATGAATTTCTCCAAGTTCAGCACCACTGGAAGCTTCCATGATGCTCCACATCTCACGTTCGATATCGGTTGGTACTGAAGCAACAGCTGCAACAGTTTGATGTATAGTTCCAATGCTGTTAGAAAGACAAGGTGTAACGATCCCACATTTCGGCATTATGTGTGGATTTTTGAGTGACTGTTGTTGTTGTCGCAGCCAAATTGGGGAATCTGAAAAGGAAAATATGGACATTTTATATTCATACAAAAATGTCTAATGTCTAAGTTACAAGATATTACAGAAACTCTTACAAAAATATTCTGAGCATTTACTGTATGTACTTACCCACATATATCCGTGGTTGCATAGAGTTATTACGCATACTAGCATCCATTGACTGTAAGCGATGTTGACTGGCCACTGAGAAACGATGTATTGCATCCATATTCGGCTCTGCATCTATGCCCATAACTTTGAGTATAAGATTTTTTAGTGCCGAGCGAAAATCTTTCAAGTGATAAGCATACAGTACTGGATTCACAGCAGAGTTTAAATGTGACAAAATTATGCCAAATATTGTCAACTTTGGATGAATGTAGCAGTCAGGACAAAAAGCTTTAATACAGTTGATCGTGTATAAAGGAATCCAACAGATCATAAAGAATAGAACTATGATGGAGAGATTTTGTGTAGCCTTCACATCACGTTTTCGTGCAGCGCCTAGTACGCGCAACATAGTGCCACCATGGCAACCACGCTGTGTTACATGAATCTGCGCTGTGGATGAGCGACGACTACAATCGCTCACTGGATTCATGGTAACAATTTGTCGGACCTATTCAGAAAATACATTGATACATACATATTCGAAAAAATTACATAATATTTATTTGAATGCAACTAACCTGCTTAACGATCACTCGATAGATGTGTGCATAAAATGCCAACATTAGTAGTGCAGGTGTAATTATAGTTGCAAAATACAAGAACACAAGATAATTGTAGTCCATAACTTCGACGAAAAGACACGCCTGGTTAGCACCGACATCAGCATGCCAACCAAAAAGTGGTAAGAAGCCGACTACGGTACCGGCAAGCCAACACAGTGATATAATGACTGTAAGGTACAAAAAAATAAAAATTATTAAATGTATGGCGCTCTGATTATTTGATAGGTGATTTGAAATTATGAGAAAAGTGTTATTTAACTTTAGATAGAAAATGTCAATAAACTGTATATTAGTGCGTCCACTGTAAGCTAGCCACTCAGCGCCATGTGCGCTTTTTTCGACAAAACTCTGTGTGTTCAACTCGCTCGTTATCGCAAGGATGTGATTAGACTCGGGATGTTCTCTGAAATTCGCCACAATTTTTTAGAACAAATTTTACATATATTGAGAGAAAAATTCTTCAACAACACTTCCATACATTTTCAGAGTAGGATAGTAAGTAATACGTAAATCACAAGCAACTAAAGACGGCGGCATCTAATTTATGTCTAAATTAGTACTCGACACGCTTCCTAACGCTCGTCATGCATTGGTTGATTTCACAAAAAAAAAAAATTATTTTGCGAAGTCTATGAAACAACTCTTTAATTTTGCCGCCTAGTGAATTGACATGCAAATGAAGCACACTAGAAATTAATGGTTTTACTACCTTCCACTCAAAATGTCTCATATAAATGCTGCTAAATTCTAGTCAAAGTTAAGGTTATTCATCCTCTTCGTAGACTTAAAGACAGTTTTGGGGCTTGATAAAAATATGCTTTATGTTTTTACCAGCCATTGTAAATTTCGCCATATGGCGACCAGGTTGGGAGTACTACTATGAAAACTGTAGATTTAAAAAAAAAACTATCAAAAAATTCAACGACTCTTGAGTAATTATCTTGCATTTCAACGCTCTTGTTAAAAATCAGTAAGGGGATAAGCGCATGTGGACTTGAATAGTGCAAGAAACATTTCACGAGAAAAAACTGGTCTATTGGCATCATAAAGGCAAACTTTCAGTGATTTTGCAACTAAAGCAATTCGTTGATTTTATCCTTACCTAATATATCTATACTATTATATTTATATAAAATTGATTATATGGAAATGGCTTGTAACGCTTTGGCGCAAAATTAGCTGAACCAATTTTAATATTTTTTTTTTAAAACAACATATTTGTGTTGAAGAAGATTATTGCATACATCTTTTTTTATTTTTTTTGAAGTTAAGTATCCTTTATTTAGGACTTAGTTTTTGCAAAACCTTACACAATAATTATCGTTTTGCTTTATCGTTGCTAATGATAATGCTGCTTCTTAAATAATGTGATTTTATTGCTGTTTTTTCTCATTTGTACCGTTTGAATTTTTCATCGAAATTCAAAGAACAAACTCTCTCTCAATTGTTTTTTTTTCTTTTGAAGAGAGAATATAGAATGTCATATTGAGAGAGTGTATTAAAGCAGCAAAAATACCGAAAACATTGCAAGATCTTAACTTTACAAACTACTTAAATCATTTGAAAGTTACAGTAGTACTGCTGCACTAACAACAATCAGTGTTTACACGTGCAACACAGAATAGCCGATAACTACACTTAGTACCGTAGTGCGCAGAAAAGAGAATGCAAGAGTAGCATCGAAATGGGTTCTTGTGAGACCATTCATTAATTTTGTACCACTCATTCAGCCATTTAACCATACTTGACAAGAGTTTGGGCTAGTAGACGACTAACATCAAGTTTGTCAGATGGTTGGCTAAAAATTGTTAGGAGTACATCAACATTTAAGATCAGCGTGGTTTGCTCCACTGTGCTACGCCAGCAGCTGTGTACCCTACATTCTATAAAATGCTTAGAATTTTTATTTTTCATTGTGCTAAATGCTTTCTTATACCAAATAACTCGCACATACTTTTAGTTAATAGGCGATAAGCTGTAAGAATTTCTTTTGAAAAGAAAATCATAAATTTATTTTTTTGATAGGAATGCTGCGAAAAAATAAATAAAAATCAATCAATTGTTGAAAGGCAAGAGGAAAAGAAAAATTTTACAAATAATTTACAGATTAATAAATTGTATGACCTTACTATAATGACAAGGTCGGAGTTGTAGGAGATACATCAATGTCAACGTCTACACTTTTGTCTAGGAAAAAATACTGGCTATTTTTAAGGTAAGAACGAGACACAAACAGATTGACGTTGACTGAGTGGCGTAATAAACGCAAGTAAAAGGCGCTAATGAATTCGAAATCAAAAAATTTATGACGAATTTCATTTCATTCATCTGTGAGTTTCTTAATAATTTAATGGAATTTAAAATGCCATAAATACATTATCACTTTTATTCAACAATTTATTTTGTTTTTGAGGAATTAGCTGTTTTACTAAAAATTTAAATTATGAAAACTAAAAACTAAATTTTCTGTTTTTCTAACTGTAGTATGAAATACTCAAAAAGCTAAAGTAAAAAGCCCATTATTCATTGTTCAGTTCAATGAACGCATTTAATATTTGTGTACTTTCGCTTAATGAAATGTTTGTGTTTTAATTTATTAAAATGATTTCTTAATAGTATTTCTCTCTCCCTTACTTTCTGTAGGCCTTATAATAAGTGATGGTAGTTGGACTTTTTGTGAATATATATCATATATAGGAGGATTGTACTTTTTGTACTTTTCTTTCTCGATTCCTTTGAATAATATAAAAAAAAATTTATATAGCAATTTTTTATTTTGGACCATTATTTAAATTAAGCTTAAAAAATTTATTAGGACATTTTTTATCTAACGTTACGCCGCGTATTTGCGACTTTACCAGGGGACTGATTTCATAAGCTCTTAGTTTAAACATAAATTTAAATAAAAATATAATAGTTTAAGCACTGAACAAATACATCCACGGTTTTAATACAAGTGACAATTAAAAAAGTTTTCATTTTTAACGTTAAAAAATATCATATATGTATAAAGAAAAGCTCTGAAAAAATTTTCGGGCTTTCTACAAGTCGCCGAAAATGCTGCAATTAGGTGTTATGTAATTCATAAAATATTTTGAAAAAAAAAATATCAATTTGTACATCTATGGTATAACAAGTCCTCCTATTACTCTCTTCAAATTAGGTTGGTGTCACCCGCAAATGGCTGGAAGAGTGACTCAGTTAATTTGACAATTTTTCTGAACGTTGTGAAGATATTTACAAAAAACTCTAGACTTTTCTGTGAGATTTCGTAAACTAAAAAGGTGGTGTATGGCAACAACACCAAACATTTTTATAATTACCATAAAGTGAAGAGGTTTTGTTCTGTAGTAGAGTTCCAATTTTTAAAAAATTTTGGAAATATTAAATTGAAACAATTGTTGTGCAACGTTGCACATTGTTATTTCCACTATTTCAAAGTATTTAGTTTAACATTTGCATGTATGTACTTTCATGCGAGGATGAAAATTATTGAAGTATACAATGCACTTACAAATATGCAAATAAGTAGAAAATTACAATGACTTGTGGTTTTGTGATGAAAGAAAAAAGGCGTGGTCTTAGTTAATTAGCACGTTACTTGAGAGCTATAATTTTGCAAATTTCTTTAACATATTCGCATTCATTATTCTTTATATATGTACATATATAGGTCAAAAACTGCTTAATTATAGTCTGTATTGTATTATCCAAAAAACATTTTCGAAAGAGTAAGTTGGTAAGTATAGTTAACTTTTTGTGTAGCCAAACATTTGTAGTTGCGGGGAATCAGTTTTCAATCACCGTGATAATAATTTTGATAGCGTAGAAGCTGATATTATTTTGTAAGCGATAGTTTGTTCAGAACAAACTATCCAACGTTGGTGACTTGCGAAAGTTATGTGCTTATGAATCAAAAAGAAAGAATTTGAAGCGTAACAAAAAATAGCTGAGTACCTCTTATTTTAATATGTCTTACCCGTCAAAGTTAAAATCCATCATGTCAGGTTTTTGAGATATTTTGACTTAAAAATGGAAAAAAAGCACGTATTTGTTTTTGCTATATTTGCGAGTATATTACTCCGTTAGTATATTTGTACTCGAGTAACCGTGATATTATCCTGAAAGAGGACGTTGTTATGATCAAGTTTGCCAAGCAAATTTGTAGTGTATTACATCAAGTTTTTAAGATATCTTAACCTTAAAGTTCGATTGATTGATTCGTGTAATGACCAAATATAGCAAAAAAACGTGTTTTCGGGTTCGATAACGTCACAAGCAATGTATTTGCCATATTTCCTAATTTTCCTCAAAATAATTTTCTGGAGATTTTACCAAATTAGCACCGCATTGAGCTTTTTAGCTGTGATAAGGAAAGTAAATTATGTATGTTGGCAAAAGCATCAATAACTGAAGTGCAATGAAGTTCATAGACATAACAATTGTATTCAGATTACTTGATTTCTTACCGTTGTTCTAGAATAAATAAAACTATTTTCATAAAAAAATCCTAATTCCGTCTCTTCTGTCTCACCTTCCGAAACAAACACACCCCATGTCAAAGGGTTATCCCCTAAAGTGAAAGCTTTGATTAAAAAAAAATTCTCCGGCCATAAAAATCATCTGAGTAGTAGTGACAATTTTTTCGAACTTCTCGATGACCTTGACCTTCTTCAATTGAAATAATATAAGGGCCTCCTTATTGTCTATCTTATTTTATCCTTATTTAATTTGAAATTGTTGTGCATCAGGAAAACAAAATTTATCAGAAATATTTTATTATAAAAGTGTATACTTGTGGTACTCTGATAGTACTTAAGAAGAGTACGTGTTACTTGCATATTTTTCAAAACGCGTATGTGCTGATAGAAGTACAATTGTACATAGTGAAAGTGCCATCACTGCTAACAAAGTGTTTGCTTATAATATTTATTTTTAGTGCGAGCTCCCAGAAGTTCCAAGTACCATTCGACACTCAATTGTTTATTGATCTATTGTCCTGCCAAGTATTGCGCTGTTTCATTTTTATTAACTTAACGTCAATTGGCTTGACTGTGCGCTTTTTAATTGATCATAAGTTTAACAACTTGATACATGAATGAATTATCCAGTTTCAGGCTAAAAATAGCAATAAAATGTCATTCTGTTTGGGTGTTTTAATTTATTTAACTGAATCATTAGGGGGCTCGTCTGCATGTAGTAATATTTTGCGTCATTTATCATTTGCTGCAATGTTTGCACATATTGAAAATTGAATTTTCTAGCTTTTGTATGCATTTATTCAAGGGCCAAGTATGTCTGTATGTGTTTCAGAAAAAAAAATATAGCTCATAAGGTTTCTTCGTGGGTTCATTATTCCGACATAGTATTTCTTGTTATTAATAGAAATTATCACGTGATTGATGTCGTATGTTGAGTAGCAAATACAGACAGAAGAAATGAGTATGTAGTTTTGCTTGAAACCTATATTTGGAAAGACTCATTGTTTTAGATGGCAGAAATTCCAGACAAATAAAACTTAAATTGTGGCTTGTTTGCTGTATCCTTTTTTGTTTGCTATGTTTTTTCTTTGGAAAAAATTATCGTTATGAAACTGATTTAATAAACATCTTTTCCTCAAATGTGAACTTTGGTTATATTATTGAGAATCCAACTGTTCTCGTAATTCAAATCGCATTACAATAGCCTGCATTATGTGTTTGGGTTTGAAAGTAAAATATTTTCCACAATTCAAGCTTATTTCAGAACTAACAGTTACATTAGCTTTTTGTTTTTAACTTTTTACTTAGCTTAATGAAATCGTAAGGCATGCAACAATTTTACTAAGAGAATTTATTCGATTGTCTGCTTGGATAAAACAAAATCTTAAGTACATTTCTGAGCAACAATATAATACAGAGATACATAAACCAACAAAAAAGCCTTCAAGGACAAGTGCATTGTTTGTTTCAAGTAAAAAAAAAAAAACATTTCGAATGCTTTGTCCACTCACCAAAAAAGAGACGATTTTTTTGAATACAAACTACAGAAAAGCACTTAAGGTTCCCTGCAGGACAGTTTTTGGTTGATGACTTAGAGAATTAAGAAAATTTTTCGTTTTGGAAAAAATCTGCGCATTATATTTTTGAAAAAAAAGATCGCATTTCGTAATAACTTTTTGAATTTTTTTATCACACCTTACATAATTTGTTGTCGCTGAATCCAATTCTGGTAGAAATTTTTTCTGTCATATTTTTTTTGTTGTTGAGATTAATGGGGTCAAATGTGCCAAAAGCTACGATTTTACCATTTAAGTGCACTTGCTGCTCTGAGAACAAGTGCACGAAATTAATTTAAGTCGTTTTTTTTTTGACATATTCATCACATTTCAAGCGTCAAAAGTTGCTTGGAAATTGTTAAAAATTAATTTTAAAAATTCCTTTTTCAAATAAATAAGTAACTTTTTTACCAAAACAGATTTTAGAAAAAAAAAGTTTTCCTATATATTTTCCGGTGAAAAGTGTCTTATAAATGGGCTTAGAACTATGTCTAGGACTATTGGCTAACTGGATTTTTTAATAAAACATTTTTTCACAGAATACATTGGTTAAATGGAATGGTTAGATCGAAACTTTGGCTTCAAAAAAAGGAGCTTTAAAATTAAAAATCCTAAATTTGATCGTAAATTTAAAAAATATTTTTTATGATGTATCTCATTTCTTGTATTTATATTCTGGTTTTCGAGATAGATGGGTTTGAAATGTTAACAAACAATGATTTTGCTCACAAAAGATCAAAGAAAAATGCACAATGCATCTTTTAAATAGTTTATTTTAAACAATAAAAAAGTGATGTATTATTTTGTTGTCTTTCTCTCAATGTATACGTATGGACTTAAAATTTAAATACCTAAATATCCTACTGGGATTAAATAAAAACAGACACACACAAACAACTGCTTTAATACTTACTGATTGCAGTTCTAGTGCGAACATTCCTCGAGTATGCCATAGGATAAAGTATCGCCCAGTAACGGTCCACGGAAACAGCAACGAGGCAAAAAATTGATATGGTACACAACACTACCAGCAGCGAGACGGTGAAGAGGCATGCAATTAGGTTCGTCGGCTTGCCAACAGAGGCCAATATGGCAAAAGGTATGCCTAACGAACCGACAAGAAAATCCGCCATGGCCAGTGAAACGATATAATAATTTGTACGACGCCGTAGTTTGCGCTCACGTTGAAAAACGATGATTACCATAAGATTACCAATGACTGTAAATATGGCCACTAGTACTTCAAAGACGGTGTAGGGAACATTGAGTTCGGGTGAAATTTCATCGGCGGTAGTACGTTTAGTTGGCTGATATGGTGATATCGGTAAATTGAGTAAATTCTGTGAGCGATTAGTGTGGATTTCAAAGTCAGTATAGGCGAAAAAATGAAATTCGGACATATTGGCAAATTTCAAGGTGGGAGGATGTTTGGCGTTGTATTAAATTCGTTTTTCGCAGATTTTCCTTTTTTTTTTCAAGTTGGAAAAATATTTTTGAATATTTTTCTTTTAAACTTTTTAAGAATTTAAATTTTTAATAAATTTTACACTTTTGGTTATTTATTTTTCAACTTTGCTTTACAAGGAAAGAATTTAGTTTATTTCGAGTTGGTGATTTGTTTATGCATTTTTTTCTATTTGTTGAAATGTCGATTTTTTTGTGTTAATTTTGTGCATTTGGCAACTCTACTTTTAAAATTCACTGAATTCCACAATTAATTGAAAAAATTTTGCATTGATAAAAAAATTTAATTTTTTGTTTATTTGCTCAAATCGAAATGCGTATTTACACACACACACACACATATAAATATGCACGTATACAAGCAGAGTCGTAATATTTGTGTTGCCGCGAAGTTTTCCAATTATTGTTGCAACATGGTCGCTACTTTTAAATAAATAAAATTAATTGTTTCACTTTCTTTTTAATTTTTCTTTTCAATTCAATTTGTTGCACGCACCGGAAATGTCAACGACGCCATTTTTACAATTGCGCACTTTTGCAATAAACGTAGCGCACGTATTTACCGTTAGAGTTTGTTAACAACCTACGTCGGTTTGTTCGTTTATTTATTTGTTTGTTATTGTTCTTTCACGTTTTATTGCGCGATGGACACTTAACAGTTAGTTTAGTTAACGTTCGCCAAAAGGAAGCGGAAATGACGTCACTGGATTGCTCTTGTTGATTCACTTGCAGTGGCTGTATATTGAACAAGTCTTGCTGTTGTTGCTGATAATGCTGTTTTAACAATTCGTTATGATTATTCGCATGGTTGGCCATATTGCGTGCAAATTTTTTGTCACGTCTGTCTGTTGTTGTTTTCGTTGCTGCTTAATTGTCGTACTTAATTGTTTCAATGTGTTGAATTGTTGTTACTCTTGTCATTGCCATTGTTGTCGACCACGTTGATCCACAGAATTTCAATAAGCTCAGCAATTGAATGTCGCTTCCAAATTAAATGACTGTACATCTGCAACAAAACTAAAAGGATATTGGAAGCATAAATTAATTAGTGGAACATATTTTAAATTTAAGTAATGGCGTTATTTGATTTTAATGAAGCGAAAATGAATGTAAAATGTTCTGACTCAGTTATCTTGTTAACGTTTATAATTTCAATTGAGTTTCATTTCAGTAAAAATTTTAGTTTGAAAGACATAGTAACGTGACTCTCTTGTCTAAAGTCAAAGGAGTGGTTTCTGTTTTAGCGGCGTATTAGTTCGATGTTTCTACGACGCTGTATGTAGCAATTCGATGCATAGTGTCGTATGGTGTGAATAGAAATTTGTACATCAGCGTTCAACTGTCAAAGCTTTTCAGATTTAAATTAAAACTGAACTTGAATAACCTTTAAAATAAAATTTTGTTGGTCGCCTGAAAACTTTTAGATTGTACGTTGTAGCAAAATTTTTTGTTTGTTTGAGGAACAAAAACCAAATGCCAAAGTTTTAAAGAGTAGGAGTTATATGTAAGTCAATGTTGTGTGCTAACAAAATAATAATTCATAAGATCTGCAGCAGATAAGACTTTATTTTAGAAACTTTCTAATATTCCTTAACGGGGGGGGTTAGATATTAAAATTTTATTTTTTGCATTTTTTAATTTTTTTTAATTGAATGCATAATATTTTAAAAATATTGTGTCAAAACTTCAAGTTGATTGGAAAAAATTGACGAAGTTACGTGTATTTTTATACAATGCCTATGAACGTTTTATACCAGATTTTTTAGTGTTCAAAACTTTAAATGTCCTTGAAGTTGGCCCACCATTTTTTGATTTTTTAAAGAAACGAAACTTGTGCTGCAATGTGCCCGACTTGTGCTATGATGTGCCTTATTTAAAAAAAAAATCGTTTCTAGGATTCGATTTTTATAAGCAAAGTAATTTTTTAGTGTAGTAGTATTATTTTTTAGCAATGCAGCACATCATAGCACAAGTTGAGGACAATGCAGCACAACCCTTTTTTTCTTGAAAATCAAAAAATGGTGGGCCAACTTCACATACATTTTTGTATGATTTATACATTTCTGCAAGTTTCATATAACAAAAGTTGAATTATTTTTTTTTAACAATACAGCACAACATAGCACAAGTCGATCACAATACAGAACAATACTTTTTTTTTTGAAAATCAAAATATGCTGGATCAACTTCCCACATTTTTTTAAATGATTTTTTTTATTAAATACTTGGAATTATTTTTTTTTGCGATACGGCACATCATAGCACAAGTCGAGCACATTACAGCACAACATCAATTGTTTGAAAAATAGAAAAATGGTGGGCTAACTTCACACGCAAAAAATGTTTTTGCTCATAAAGGTCGAAATTGCAGGATTAATTTTATATCCTTTACGGCACACGGCAGCACATCCTGAGCACATTACAGCACAAGGCTACTTTTTTATAAATATCAAAAATGGTGGGCCAACTTCACACTAAAAAATTACTTTGCTTATAAAAATCGAATCCTAGAAACGATTTTTTTTTAAATACGGCACATGATATCACAAGTCGGGCACATTGCAGCACAAGTTTCATTTCTTGAAAAATCAAAAAATGATGGGCCAACTTCACAGACATGAACTTTAAAGCGTTTTTCCCATAACTCAAGTTTTCGAAGTCGGTGCCCCTCATAACTTTAAAACTACTACACCGATCCTTTTGAAATGTTGAACTCTATTTCTGTACATAATTTAAGAGGTAACGCTGGAGAGTTTTTTTCAAATTGTTAATTATTTTTTATTTTCCCTTCAAAGTGTTCCAAAAAAGTGAAAACTTAAAATTTCGAAAAACCCTCCCAGCGTTACATGGGGAAAACTTATATCTAACGAATGAACTTTGATATTTTGATTTCAGATGATTCAGCACCAAGTTATAAGGGGCACCGCAGTTCTACTTTTTTCCGAAACACGTCCGAATAATTGCTACCATTGCCGTGTTTTTTTAATATTTCTTCGTGAAAATTTTATACAATGTTCTTAAAATGTCATACTTTAATATACTATTGGTTTTAGTAAAGAGATTTTAACTAAGTCGTCACAAAAAATTCATAAAAACATGCCTTTCTTCGTACGAATGAACCTTACACCCCTCTTAAGGAATACATTCGCGGATACATTTATTAAATTTTACAATTTATAAAAATTAAGAAATATTATCGGTACATTTTTTACAATGCAACAGTAAATAATATTTTAATAATATTTTTGTTTTGAAGAAACATTAAACTTAAAAATATCACGTATGTATATATTTTGAGATTAAAAAAATTTTTCGCTTTGTGAATATCCCTATTTTAAGACATGCCATCTTCAATAATTTTTGATCTTTTGCTCCATACGCCTGAAAGTGCATTCCGAGAAAATCAGAAAAGAAGGTTTGAGCCTGTTTGGTTTTTAATTAAACATTAATGAAAATGTTAAGTATATGGAGCAAATTAATTACAAAATAGTTTTTTTACCTATAAGACTTGCTCCGTAAGCCAAAATTTGGATTTCGCAGCGAATAATAAATATAAAAATTAAAGAATAAGGGTTACGGATCAAAATGGACACTGCATATCTCAGAAACTAAAACAGATAGATGTATTCCGACAACAGCATTAGAAAACCTATAAAATAAGTCTTAAGTCAAAATGTTAAAAAGTGGCGTATGAGCTAAAGAGAACATGGGCGACGACGTGTGCTCAATGCTTAATGCATGTTTTGGGTATGAAAAAGCTAGTGGCACGATTGCTGCCGCATTCGAGAGCTTACCACAAAGAAAGCTAAGACAGAATCAGATACAAATAAAAGTTTATAAAAATCGTTTTTCACCTAGTATATTGCTACTCCAAAATTAGTATGAATTCTAAATACATTTTAGAGATCGCTCAATTCTCCACTAGCATTCAAGACTCTATTGAAATCGTAATAGTAGGTGTCAAAGATGATTGACACTTAAATTGAGATCCCAAACTCATAAGATTTTTGGAAAATTCTCAAAAATACAAAAAACACACCCTTAATGGTTTTTTCCGCGATAATTTCGAAAATAAAGAGAACATCCAACGAAACTCTCACTTTCAATAGTAATTTGTACATGGGACTCGTTAAAGCCAAATATTATAGTAAGAGATAATTCGAGAGGGCAGAGGCGGCCTTAGGTGCTGCGAGGTCCCATGCCACCAGTAGGCCTCATGCAACCAGTACATATAATAAAAACCTTTGACTTTGACTGACTACAAAAAAAAAGAAAAGAAAATCTTGTCCTGCCAAAACATTTCAATGACCTAAATCTAAAAATTCCATTTGATAAAATAATAATTTCTTTGTATCCTAAGACTTAGGGGTTAAATATATTTCCGACAAAAAGTGTTGAATTTTACACGAAAAATCATTATAAAAGAATAACCGTTGAAATTCATGTGGGTGCATTCCCTCAAAACTGAATTTTAGAGTTCTTTATTTGAAGCAAAACTTCACTAACGATGTCTTCAACAAATGAATATAGTAAGCATAACATTTTGTTGTCCCTGACTCACTTAAATATTTAAAAAAATAATTTGCTAGAAAATCTTAAGCATTTTATTAATTCCCCTTATGATGTTAAAGTTAATAAGCATAAGTCATTTTCTATGAAAGTTTTTAGCACTTACATGCCAATTAACTAATTTTTAATAAAAATAAAGATTTATTTGGTTATTCAATTTGGCAATTAGAGTATGACTCAACGAGATTTGTTATTATGAGTTAGACTGAAATTTATACTTAGATCGATGATATACAATAGATGCGTCTCTAAAATCAGATATGTTACACTTTAAGATACACATTCGCTTATTTCACTTGCACTCAGATATAATGGCTTACTGCTCGTATCATTTAATGCATAGCTATGTGCCTGAAACAAAAGATGTACAGCTAGAAGCTCGTTGAACTTTTTTAGCTCTTACAACAATAACAAAAAATATCCAGCTCATCTCGAGCTCTCCCATTGTTCGAGTTCAATCATTTCGGTACGCACTCTCTGTATGCTTGTTGTTTGTATGATTTTTGTTTTAAAGTATCTTCTTTATTCGGCTCTTTCAAATCAAATTGATGTTGTAACCTGCTCCCGAAGCAATTTTTCGGGCTTGAGCAACCCAGTTATAAAAATCAGTTGTTTGTTCTGAGCAATTTTTGGCTCCCCAGTTTGAATAATATGCAAATCACAGTGAATCAACACACAATTTGCACACAACCAGCAATTAAAGTTAAGGAATTTCCTCATAAAGGACCGGCAATGTTACGCTTCTATTTGCCAATAGAAAGCCTTTTACAAATAAAACTTGATGCTCAATGTCCAATCAACAATTATGGAAACTTTCCGAATTTGAAGAAAAAACTTTTTTCTCGTTATTTTCGTCGCTTTCCGCTTCCAGTACTCTTAGCTCAATTCAGCAAAAGTTAATTACCAGCACAATATAAAAGGCAGCAACAGAGCGCCTTATACCAAGTTAACAAAAAATATATTTTTTCTGCACCACCCCCTCTCCCACTCTTTGGTGAATTTATGCAATGGCAAATTATGAGAAGGAAGTAAAACCTTTATTTTGAAAGTTACCACAATTTGTATTGTATAGCTGTGGCCATAAATGAAATGGCCAGCAAATTGTTAGCTGCGATCCTTTCATTCACACCTGTATCCACCTGTATCGGTTAACTTGGCTTGAATTGTTTCAACTTTTAATTTATTTTCTTTTTGCGTGTGTTATGACTAGAAATAGAAAAAAAAATATTTTTTCGCTGCATTTTTCAAAAGACCACTGAAGTTGAAGGTTATGCGCTGCCGGTTGAAGGTTAAATTGTTGCTATTGCCTTTCACTGGGGACTTACTTTAGTTAAGAGCGTAGCTTATAAATTGTTCATTCAGTACAGCAACACTTGAAGCAATTTTCAGGAAATTGTCACTAACAACGTATGGTGGTGGTTTTAGTGGCGTCAACCATTTAAAAAATTTGACGTTAAAGTATTTGCTGTAGTTTCTTTTTAAAAGTTTCATATTTATCATATTCTTTTATTCTCAGTTGTGCAGCAAGTTGTACTTGATGAATTAAGCGACTTCTAATATAAGGCGTGGCATTCTTAGCCTTGCTGCAAATGGTTTGGGTAAAGTTTGGAGTGGGTTTTTGTGAAAAAATTTTTATATTCTATTAGGTGGCTTTTGACTAACTCTACTCATACTTCAGTGGTTGAATTAAGATTTGTGTAAAAAAGTCAGCAAGTGATGTTAAAGTGAAAAATTGCTAATGTTGTTAGCTTAAGCGTTTGTAATAAAAATTTTAGGCATCAAAATATGTCAACCCTTTCAATGCCAAAGTGAATAGTTAGGCGAAGCAAAAGTTTTTATTACGAATTTAATTACTTATTTTTATTACCAACAATTTGAGCTTAAATTCAAACGATATACTCTGGGGTTTATTTCCGCATACAGTTCTGTCCAGTAAAATTGCAAGTATTTGTTTCAGTTAACATTCGTTTTTTATAGTGAAAATAATTATTCGCATAGGTATGTGAGCTAGAGACGTAATCAAATTTTAAGTTCTAAAAGTGTTAGTTCGTTTTCAAAAAAGTCTAAGTAATGGCGAACATTTTTTATAATTTTGACAACGTTAAAATCCCTTAAAAGCGCTGCTACTTCGAAACTTTAAGTTTTTGTTTCAACCATGCTTAAGGTCTTTACTTTTATTTAATACAATTTTCCTTCATTGTTTTTAATACTACATATAAGAAATCTAGAATCAAAAGCTGGAGCATTAGGCATTTTGTATAATAAGCCTTTCCATTATGCGGCAATGCATAGAATCAATTTTGCGGCTTTTAGTAACGAGATAACTAAATTTTCTCTAAATGCATTAATTTACAGAGCTGTATTGATAATAATTTTGCTGTATGGAGCCATTTATAATGCTTGAAAAGCAATTTGGTCAAATTAGTTTCAATACCGAACTAATGAAAAAAAAATATATCAACATTTGTTGTAAATTAAAGTCTGAATTTAAGAATAGCTCATTCCCAATATTTATATATACCTAAGGTCCAAAATATATATATTTTTCAATTCACTGTAGATTCAGGGAATACAGATTTGTATCGTTAGAAATGCGTTGCTTCTTTTTCAAGATCTTTGCTAATTATCATTCACTTTCAGTGTCCAGAAGAGGGAAACAAAGGGTCTAAGGCTTTCGCTGAAAAATTTACGCTCTTTGTAAACTTTTGCTTCATCCACTTATCTCTCTACACAACACTGAATTTGTCACCTTAATCTATAATTGATTGCCTCGGTCGTATAATTTACTGTAGCCATACTATAACTTTTGCAATTTTTAGGGTCTTCATTTGATGAATGTTAAATCATATCTTTTCACATAGTGCAGAACGATAAATGTTACCATTCGGATGACTGAGAAAGCTCGAAGATGGTGAAAAATTAAAAAATTTTTTCAATTACATATTGCACTTAACTGAAAAACACAAATTGCAGCGTTTTCTGCATTTTTAAATAATTGAAAATTGCTGAATAAACACAGAGTTTGAACACACCGTTGAGAACTTTTGTTTTTCTACTACTGACACTTAAGTTTTTATTACCTTTCGCAACATTTTAATACATCAACATAATCGCACGAAAAACTACAACAAGCTCTGTATCTTTATTCTACATAATATTGGTATTACATATAAAAAGGTGCCTTGTGGCCATATTGTTCATCCAGAAGAACTCATAAAAATAAACCCTTTGGCCATATTAAGTATGGATTCAATGTGAACTGTATTATTCCAGCAATAACCTTTAGTCTAACTTGTCTTGCATGTTTTCATTCGTGTTTAGGTCAACGTGATTTTGTTCTTTTATTGTTTTTATTGCCATACTTTCTTTTATTAATGCTATTTAAGGTCATGACTTGATTATTAAAATTAGAAGTAATTTATAAGTTCCTATAAGCGTATGCACTGCTTTGTAATTGTATGCAAGAGTATGAATGTTTGCAATAAAGCTACCTAGCAGAAAATTTCTACAGAAAGAACGATAATTTATGTGATCAACCTATAAAATCTCAGAAAGAAAGTTTAATTTTGAAAAGTTCAAAACTTGAATCAGCGGATTTCTACCTCATAACATAAATAGAAATGAGCTAAACAGATTTCTATAAGTATGGGATGGCTTCAACTATGCCACAAGACTACGGTTCTTAAAATTTTATAAAAGCGACTAAGCGCTTTAGAAATAACTAAGGCTTGGATCGCTCAAAAACTCATTGGACCAAATAACCTCTAGAAGCGACTAACTTATTATCTTTCTTTAACTCTAAGGCTTCATAGAGCAACGGGAAGCGATTCAAGTGAAAAATTGTGAAACATGAAAAGAAGTGGCATGCTAATGCTTTTGGCACATGATAATCCATCGATTTTTAGAAAATGCATAACAATTTCAAGAAAAAAAAGATAATCCTTCATAGATTTTTAAAAAAAAAAAAAAAAATTATTATAGTTTTCAAAAATTTCAAAACTGTGGACTTTTAAAAATTAAATATTTTATCACATCAAGCGATCTTAAACAGAAACGGAATGTCACTAAATATTTTATGACAATCAAAGCTGGCACCAGTTTCAGTTAGAGTATATTTTATCACAAATGCATTTCAAATATATAAGGGCAAAAATCTGCCATATCTCGGGATATTTCCTCTTTCATAACTTCATTTTAGACTTTTTCATCGAGCAGACAAATAAATAAATATGTTTCTTGTACAGAGTCAAGACGATACTTTGAGCGGTATTTATTCATTTTCTTTTAGAAAAGATTTAAGAAAATAGGTCGTGGAGGCAACGCTTTCCTCTAAAAATTCATTTTTAAGATTTTCGCCTTAACATTTTTTTTTTCATATGTCAAGCCTAAGCTACCCCATGAAGCAGGAGGTGGGAATTTCCTTCCTTCCGCAATCTATTTACGACTTTTCCACATCAATTGGTGCAATGTTTTTCTGTTTTTTCATAAAATGCATTCAACATGTTGCCTTAGGTAGTTCAATATGGATTCGAAAGTTTTATTTAAATTATATACTAGTGGAGTTAAGGTATGTTCGATTAAACGATAAATCTTTTCTGCAATATTTATTTTGTTTTTTAGATAAATGTACATATAAATACATATCATATAAATGATTTAAAAAACAAAAAAATTCATACAAAAGTTTTCAAGTTCCAACTGTAGTTTTTTAAATACTTAGCTATATTTTTTAATGCAGATTTGAATTCTATGGTTGATACATAGTTGGTACAAACATTTTTGGTCAATATTTCATAATTTGTTTCCCTAAACTATGAATTTTCAGTAAGAATCAAAATGAGTAAAAAGTTTCTACAATTTGTCAAAAATTTACAAACATTTCTTTTTTGCATGACGTCATAAGTTTTAGGAAATACAATATTTTTCTGAATATTTAAATATCTAGCTAAACCTAAGCTGGCACACCAAAACAAATTTCTGTGACAGTGTCAGTTAAAGTTCCAGCTGAGTTTCAGGCGAAAAATATGCAACCGGCTGATAATGATAAAAATGAAAAGATTTTCAGCAATAACACTTTTAATTAATATGATCTGATATTTTGCTTCTCTGGTCTGTACACGTACACAATTAAATTAGTGCTACTTACATGTTCTTAAAATATTCATACAAAAAATTAAGCTCAAAGTCATATATGCCATGTTGCAACAGTGCCAACATGTTGTGCTGCTTGTGTGCGTGTATGTCCTTGCTTGCATGTGTGCACAAATGTGTTTTCAATATTTCTCAAACTGAAAAGTTTTTGAGTGAAAAACTTTCCGTATTTAATTTCATATGAAACTTTCGAATGCATATTTTATTTCTACCACAAAGCCAACAGCAAACAACAAGTGTTTGCATATTTAAACACACCCACTCATACTTTTACACAAAACATGCATGGCTTAAGTGTTTAGCCAATTCGTTCACATACGAGTATGTGCACATTAAATATTAAGTCATGATTGTTTGAGCCTATGAGTGTGTACTTATAAAATGGCCAATTGATTTTCTGTTTTAACTACTTATTTTACTTTACAGTTTGGTGTTTTTGAGAAATTTATTTTATTTTCAAACAAAGCAGCAGAATAAAAGGTCAGTTTATTGATATCCTTTCAATAAATGTTTTTGGATTTGTTTTAAGGCTTTAAATATTGCTCAATTGTAAAGCGCGAGTTAGCTTAAAACTTTTCTACTTACAAGCTTATTTTCTCTGAAGTTGTAAACTAAGCAAAATATTACCCAAAATGTTCATTTAATATTACCCACGATAATTGAAAAACAACCAACTGTATAGTAATTATATTTAAGTAGAACAATATAATTAATATGTGCGTGTTAAGCTTTTGACAAAATATGTAATTTTGAAAAAAATTTATGTGCCAAATGCCTAATAAATATCGTATAAGGCCAAATTGTATTTTCTAACTTAAAACATTTGGTTACATAACAAAAAATGAAATTTAACCAAAAGAAAGTCACGAACACTTGCAAACGCGTTGCAAGTATACAAGGTCATAGTTTCAATGTATTGCTGTATATGTTGCTGACTTTCATTTAATATTCTGAAAATACTCCCATGCTTGTTTTTTCGTAATACAAATTGCCAATAAATGTGCTTCTTTGAAAAATTGTTTCTATTTAGGAGAATGTTCAAAGTGTCATTAGGTGCATTCAATGACTTTTGACTTGACAAGTAAGGATATGAGGATTTTAACTTTTTCCAGATTACCTACAATTTTGTATGAATTATTGTAAAAAAATGTTGGCATAACATTTAATTTTTTTGAAGTTCTTAAACTTTATACAACTAAAATAGATATACAATGCAGTTTTGTTATTCTTAAAATGAGGATATTCTGTATACTCCTTACATTTGTATTATTTTAGTTTTATCAACACGTAATAAAGCAATTTTTGTTGCCATCACTACTCGCACAATCTCTGTGATTTGATGTTTTTTTTTTTTGCGCTTGTCGTGAACTTTTTACATTAATCTTGTCATATAAAAAAACCATGTTTTCTTGTGAATTTTTATCATCAAAATCTGTCGTAATTTTTTAGATTTTATTTTTGAACCTTTTATCTTAAAGTTTGACTTGTATATCCAACAAATTGTTAACCATAAACATTTACGTGTTGCTATTGACAGCTGAAGTTAAAAGTGTTGAAGTACTCGACATGTTTTTTACTTTAGTCATCTGGCGATGGTAACATCTGGATGAAAAGTTGAGATATATTTTCTTTCGTCTGCACGTTTTCCCCTTACTAAAGTATCATTGGCGTATTATCATTTTTGATAGAAAGGTTACTTTAAAATGAGTAAAGTAAGTCATATGGCTTTTGTATAGAGTATGCTTTAAGTAATTTATGGTCGAATTAAAACAAAGTTTAAGACTTAAAGTATATTTTAAGTAATAAACAAGGAAAAGCTGCTACTAACCCAATGTAGAAAATGTTATTCTTTATAAATGTTCACTGCGTTGCAATTTTGATAAGTCAAGTGCTAAATAAAGTGCCTCTTTTTGAAAAACTGAGCATTTATTGAGGCCTTCCTATCCGGATAAGCACTCAAGTTCTTTGCACTTTGCGATCTGCTGTAAAAAGCTTTCAGCAAAAGGATATTATTAAGTCACAAAAAATTTGAAATTCTTTAAGATTGGTTTCAAAGTGAAAAGCTAGGGCTCTATTGTTTGTCTCCCTAGAAACCTTATAACATTTACTCAAAACTTTCATTACTATTTTACTTAGTTCCTGAGGTATTGGCCAGAGGAAATTCAAATTTATAACTTAGCTGAACTTTGTTACGTCTGGTGGAGTGTTAGACCCTTTGATTTTTAAATATTATCATAAAATTGATGTTTGAGTTCAATATATCAATCCTATCGTTTAAATTTTACCGTAAATTAGCTCACTTTTAGCGCAGCTTTATTATCTGATAAGGCCTCGTTAGTCAATACTTGTAATTCCCAAATGTCCTTAACTATAGTAGTGAGAATACGCAGACAAATTTTCAGCCCTTACACTTTGACATATGTCCAGCAGGTGTTGGCTCTTACTCTGTTAGGTTTTTTATATTTTTGAAAATGAAAAACTTCATCTTGAATGGAAAAAAGGTGTCATATATTTCCATGAAGTTACGTTTTCATAAAAACTGACATGTTAAAAAAAAACATTATTCTTAAACGAAATGAATCATGGCTCAGTAGATATTTTAGGCATAAGAAGTTTTTTGATTTAATTTCATACATTTTTGCATAAATTTTTCCTCTATACCCAGTAGGCAAGGGCAGGAGCTTACAGGCCTTCCTTGGTAAGATTAAGGCTTTACCATCTGCTTTCAAACTTACTTTATTTTTTATATGAAACGTCCCGATAAATCAGGCCTTCTTTAGCAGGCCTGATAGAAATACTCTTCAAGCAGGCCTTCCTACATCGCTTGCGTCAAGAGCCCTTCTAAGAGCGCTTACCGTAGAAGGGGTCATAGAAGTACTTTAAAAAAATTAAATCTTAATACGTCGTGAGACTGTTATAGTTAAATGTTGATATTTTTAATGTTTATTTTTTGTGACGTTTTTTTAATTTATAATTTGACATTGAATACACAACACTCTACCACTCTTTACCATAACATGAAACAGAAGACAAGCCTAGCAACATGCACACCGTTCCTTACTTCTAACCATTTATCTACTTTTGATGTTGTATAAGTACAATCCAATGACAAAAAAGTAATGTCGAATCATAAAACATTGCAACACATGAAATAAAAAAATACATGAAGTCCTTCTTTTTTGCCATCTGTTTTGAGGCCTTATAGCACTGCTGCTGTGGGAAGGCCTTATAGCAGTACTGCTTTGGGAAGGCATAATAGCATTTCATGAGTATACACTCAATAGAGTGTAACTATTCTGCTAAATAAAATTTACTTATTGTTAATATTGAAAAAAAAAATAATAATTAACAAAATTTTTTTTATTTGCATGAAAATTTAGTTTTGAGAAGGCCTCTTGCAATCGGAGCACTGCTAGCAGGCCTTCTCCGGGGAAGGCCTTGTTCAATTGCCTGCTGGGTATATATTACAATTTTTGTGACATTCAGTTCTAAGAAAATGTTATATACATGCGTAGGTCCTGCTTTCGTAGGCATACAATGTAAAAAGTTTCTTTTCAATAAAACACAACCTATCTCTTCTGAAATCTAATTATACTTAAAAGTTTCCCTAAGACTAAAACTACAACATACATATATTACAAACAGATTGGCCCTGAAGCATGTATAAATAGCTTTAGTTAGTTGCTTTACTGTTTACTTTAAAACTTTGCAATGTTATTCTCATTTAAGTAAAACTTAATAGATATGACTGGCACATAAAAGATGATCTAGAAAATTACAATTACTCTCTTGTTTAAGCAACAATGAGACAGAGATTTATGATTCAACGAAAGTTGCTGCACATACTGATGGAGTATTCAGCAAATGACGCCAACAATGATTGAGCATTTACTGAAATTAAATTGCAATTATTAAACTTTAACTAAAAGAGAGGAAATAAATCAATGCATTGCACATAAGATATAAATTAATTAAGTATATTTTTAAATTAAAAGAAGTTTTTCTCATGGCGAATAGATAGAAATATTGTTGGTCTAAAAAATTATACATAATATCTATGCTATAAATATATTTCCAACAAACTGCATATTTATGAGTTACTTTAAGTGTAGTTTTAAAATGTTTTTAAGAAGTTGAAAAATGTAGCAAAATCAGTCTTTTGCATTTTTCTTTGAAATTATTGCTCTTTCTTAATAAGAGGTCATAATGCAGAGTGTAAAATATCTTAACATTTTTTAAAATAAGATAAAGTCGATCTTAAAACCATATTCTGGATCACAGTTCTCCAGTAGCACAATAAATTAGTCTTGAATTTTTAGTCGAGGAAAACTAACATTATTTTGGATTTAAGAAACTAGATATTTTTCTTTTGTTAGGGCTCCGCATATCGAGGTCAGTTTCTTGCAAAAACTTGTTAATTAAGTACTACAAAAAAAAATTTATTTATAAGTTTTTTGTAAAAAATTTGACTCACTTCAGGCACATGCGATCAATAAATTTTCAGCCACAACACCCACAGTTGAAGGCATAGCGCACAAACTTGCAAACAGCAAATATTTTTCTAGGTACTTCGAAGTTATGTAATTTTTTTGATGTATTTCTTTATATAACTATATTCTATATTCTTTTCGCTTTAATTTAATTTATAAATTTACTATTTAACTATGTTTTGAGCGATGCTATCTTAACAAAATTGAACTTGAGGCTATGAGCTTTGGTGTTTTGAGCTAGCGTCTCAATGTGCCCAAAAAATCTATAATACCGAAGCGTAAAGAAAAATTGTCACAACACACAAATAATGTGTCAGCATCAATTTCGAATGTTTTAGGGCTATGACTTTGAACGCTATGAACCAGAGCTGATATATAACTTATTTTAAAGGGATTTTTTAGTACTATAACTTAAAGATGACACAAAAACCCTAACAGGTTAACATATACCAATATCTAAGACCATGTGTCAGATACCTGCATTGATATGTATTTTGTTAGAAAAGTATTCATACTGCTTAAATTATTTCATTTATCATCGCATTGACTACTTTTTTACTTTTAGAGCTCTTATTTCAAAAAAGGTTTGTAAGTAGTATGCTTTTGGAAATGCTTGTTTCTTATTCCACAAAGTGCTCCCAATGATACTGCATTTTTAGTTATTATCGTTATTCAGTACTAAATTATTTATAGAAATGTCAATGGTGAAACTTACCAAATGAAGTGATTTGGAGAACACAGTTCTAAATTAATTGTCCATACATATACAAAGATAATCAATTCTATTAAAACCAAATCAATTCATAAAAATGAAATTCATTGAATTGCGTTTAATTAACGTAAATTATGATTTTCGCTTATTTACATTGCAAACAAAATTTAAGGTCAGAATTGAATTTTTCCTAACTAATTTATTTTTAAGCAGCACACAAAAAGTTTGTGTTTTTATTTGTGTCAATTTAAGCTGCCATATGGATTTCGGGTTGTTGTATCTGAGTCCTTTGTTCGTTTTACGCTATAATGTATGTATGTATATTTATTCACATTTCTTAAAAAATATTACAAATTAAAAGTTAAAAAAAAAAACAAAAATTCATAAGTTAAAAAATAAATAAAACAAAATTTACAATATTTTAGAGAAATGGTATGAGACATTATTTGTATAAAATACAGTATTTAATGCCACGTTGAGGAAAACAAAAATTCAATTAAAAAATCTTGTATATAATCTATCCTAATTAATGTTGAGTACATGGGATTTAAAAATAATTAAAAATTGGGAAAAAGTGAAATAAATAATTTAAGAACAAAATAATATAATAATATGAGCAAACAGAGCAATTTAAAAGGGAAAGAAACTTATAAAAAATAACTAAATTAAGTTTTAGAGAAACAAAAGCATAAGAAAACTGAAATTAAAACTCCAAATAAAATTTTGAGTTCGTTCAATGATAAAACTACATATAAGGACGAACTACATAAACTAAGAAGCCACAACTTAACTTGCTTTAAAAACATTGTTAGGTTTCGAAGCATTTTCAAGGATTCCGGAAGTCTATTGAAAAGTCTACATGATAGAATAGGAAAGGAGTTACGATAACCTGTTGTCCAAAACACTGGTACATTCCCAGTATGAATATTTCGCAGAAGGTATCTATCAGACATCCTGCTGTACAGGTAACCGCACCTTAAGAAAAAAATTTTGAGGACTTTATAGTAAAAACGATGACGAATGGGAAGGTTAAGGTTCTGAAAATTTCAATGGAATGTGTTGAGCGATTTCTGTTGCACAGTTTTCTTATTACAGATTTCTGTAAAACTAGTAAAGGTCTAGTTCTGTTTTCATAGGCTCCACCCCAGCAAGAAATGCCATAATTTAATTTTGAATGAAATAGACCGAAATAAAATGATTTTAAGACACTTTCGGGACAAAGTTTTTTAATATTATAGAAATTTCTCACCACATTTCGAAAATAAATTTTAAGGCTATTTGTGTGATCAAGCCAATTAATATTTTTGTCAATTATAACTCCTAAATATTTAAAAGAGTGAACAATTTTAATTGCAAAACAGTCAGAGCTACATACAATATTAGGATCATAAGAGAGGGAATGATGAGGACATATTTTATATTTAAGACAGCTAGAATCATGGAAAACTATTTCTTGTTCGGGCAGAGCTTGCGATGTAAGATTAAAATACATTAGCCTTGTTTTACTGCTAATTAAAAGTTTATGTTGCGAAAACCATTTCCTTAAAACATCGACGTCGTGGTTTATGTTAACTGACAAGTCAAGAATAGAATCACAAATATGACTAATGCCAAGATCATCAGCAAAAGCTGTTACTTTACCTTTAAAATCTTGCAAAAAAATAGAGTTTATGTATACTAGAAATAAAATGGGTCCAAGGACTGACCGACAAGCCGTCAATACCACAAGAGACTGAATAATTTTTAACAATTCCAATGCTGAAATGGGTTCAAAGAAAACGCTGTTTGAAGCCAAAATATCAGTCTTTAATGGTGGACAATCACAAGAACTATGGTGTAGGCGAGTATTCGGAACTAAACCAATTGAAGCAAAGTACTAAACGTTTTATTTTTTAATCTTTTCAAATTTACATCTTCACACATTTTCAAATACCAAAATTGAAGAAATCGCCCTAAAATGCCTCAAAATGCTATGAAAATGAGCGAAATTTGTATTCGGTTTTTGAAGCACCCTGTGACTAAAAAATTATTTCGAACTTGCTTACAAAACAAGAGTTTAAAGTTAGTTCGGACCTTAATCAAACTATGTGAATTTATCACTGACACTATTTAGTGCACACTTGTTCATTTGTGAATACAAACAAGAATGATGAGCACGTACATACATACATACACACAAACATGCGAGTAGAATTTTATGACAACATTTACATATGCGCGGCAAATCGCGCAACATTTGTTTATATTCAATTGTTGCTGCTTTGACTTAATTGTTTTTTTTTTGTTATGACTTTGTTTTCATTTATTTTTAATTTACTATTTGTTTTTGTAATTATTGTCTTATTATACATACTCGTACATAAACAACAACAATTCAATTAGCTGTCAGTGTAGGTCATAATTGTCAGATTGTTTTGTCACTAGCCGCTGCTGCTAGCTTTTGTTGTTGTTGTTGTTGTTGCTGCTGCTAATATTTTAGCATTTTTTTTTGTATATTGCAGGAATTAAATTGACAGACATGCGTTAAAACAATTTGAGTGATATAAAAATAAAAGTTTAATAAACTTATGGTATATTGATAACATTGTGTATAGCATAATTAATTAAATTGTTAGGGTATTTGTGCCACAAAAAAAAAAAAACTAAGTGTTCACCCCAAATTTTGTCGAATTATTTTTATGATTAATGATGACAAAGTATAGATATCAAATAACATAGTGAAGTCGCATACAGGGTGGTCCGGCTCTGAGCAGTAACTGAGTAGGATTTAATCCTACGTTCATTGTGAGTAAAATATTGTGGTAGGAGGTTATTTAACAAAGTTTCTTTTGAGTATTACTTAAGTCAAATGATATCTCTTAACTTTCTAAGTGGTAAAGTCAGAGCAAAAAACAAAAAAAATTAATGAGTAACCAACTCAGATATTTTTAATAGCATTGTTTTTCTTAGCCATGTGCTAGATTCAGTATTATTATTTTTTAAACTCAAAATAAAATTTTTTTAAACTATTTTTTATTGAAGCTGAATTTTTTCCAAAAACTTATGAATTTATATAATGATATTTGTTCGTTCCTAAGTACTTCTCTAAAGCAACTTTGTTAAATATCTTATAACTCAAAGAGTTTTTAAGATAGATGCGCCCTAACATAATAATTTTGACTCATAATGTGCCAGGGAATGGAGTTGTAGAGCAGCGATGGGTACGTACAGGCACTTTTCGCCCTCACGGCCCGAACCGTTAATTGACGCAAAAGCAAAAAAAAAGAAGCAATTCGCTACGTTTCAACGCTATCGACGCACAGCGTTGGCTTGAAACGTAAACAAAAACCACACACATAGGCATTAGCGACGGCGCCGCATTGTTTCTCGATGAATGTAGCAATTGTTTTTGCTTGTAGTGCAATATTGTTGACGAATTTGTAAATGAAGGCAAAAAAAAATTTAAAATTGATTTTATTGTTGCTTGATCTTTTTGTTGCGCCTTTTTGCTAGATTTCCATGCCCACCAATGCTCTAGAGTATTAGTAGTTAGAAACAGAGCACCCAGTAAATGTAAGTATGAGCAAAAAAAAAATTTTTTATGGTTTCAGAGAGCGACCTTTTTTTTTATTTATAAAAAAAATTAATATAAATAATATCTTATAAGAAAACATGCTGGTAATTGTCTAATCTTTGGCTTCATCAAAAATGAATATGATACTGTATTAATAGTAAAAGTTCTGTTGAAGTCTTAAATTTTCCTGAAAATGTTATTAATGGTGATATTAATTTAATTGCATCAAGTATATGCCTTTCTTCAATAATATGTCGTATTGCTCCTAGACATAGTTCTCAAGCTTTGTTTGTATAAATAGTGCTACGTCCACAATTCCAAGCTCACATATTCTTTCTGACGTAAACTTGCTTTACCATTGTTTCCATTCCGAGTTTTGTAGCACTTACTTCAAAGCTTCCATAATACATTTTAAACTCTTTGTCCGATGCACCAACTCATGCCACACTGTATTTTTATGAAATTTGGTTCTTTAGTGATGAGCTATTGTTTTTTGCAGTCATTAATGTAAAGATGATGGTAAAAAACCAGGTTCCCAGAAAATTTTTATGAAAAAGGATAAGAAATAAGATTTAAGCTGCTTAAGATCTCAATCTGCCACTGAACTTTATGCATTTGCAACGGAAACAAAAGTAAATACAAAACATTAAAAAATATTTGAAAATTGTGTGAAATACTCGTATAGTATGCATGAGGTCCACCCAATGAAATCTAAAAGCTCTCAAAACTTTTCCAACAACATTAAAATTTTCAATCATAAAATATTTGTTAAAATAATTTTAAATTATAAAGAGTTGTAAAGTGTGCTCAAGATTAATATCGCAGCTATTTTATATTTCGTAATGCTTGTTGTTTATGGCAACGAATTCTGCAAAATTAAGTAATAAGCTTATTATAAAATTCCATTATCCAACACTTAAGAATTTCCAACTTCATGATGAGATTACGTTAAAAAATTGACTTTTTAATTTGTTGCCTAATGAAAATCTGTAGAATCTTATTAGACCAACAATTTTTTGCAATCTAAAAAGCGTTAAAGTAACTAAAAAACAGACAAAGTATAACCAAGTAACTACCAAAAATAAAGGTAATTTGTGTTACAAATACAATTTCTTAAATATCATAAATAATTTAATAACATGAAATAATTTCGAATTTTATTTCATAATGATTTTAACACCTCTTAAGAAGAAGAGCTTTGCCAGCAACAAAATAACTTAATTAGTTAGCTCAAACTCAAAAGGATAATAAAATTGCGCTTGAAAATATGACGCAAATAAAATAAATTAACTTATAACAAGCTTACAGAATCGGTAGCAGTTTATCTAGTTGTTAATGTGATGTATGTATTACTTGCATTAAATTAAGTAAATTAATGCCAAATTATTTAGAGAGAAAGAAAATGAAAATCTTAAGGGTGATTTTATTGACAGTGCCACATCATTAAGCGACAAAATAAAATTTTTATAGCATTTCATGTAATTATTGGAAATAATTAAAATAAAAATTAAAAAGTTTTGTTCTAAAGATTAATAAAAATTTAAGCTTCCAATGAATAAAAATCTTCCTGACTTGTAACTGGAGTGACATATGCGTGAAATCACCGTGTTGGATATATCGGTTTTATGTATAAATCAGTTTTTAGTTTCAGGAAAACCGTCTATCTCGGAAAATCGTCTTATTTTAAATTTATGAATTATTGATTTTCTTTCGATATGATGACCATATTCCTAATAACAACCTAAGCGTTTCCTACTTAAGACAATTCTTACTAACGATTTATTCGTACTTCCGATGATTTTACTTTTAATATTGAGTGCCTTGACAAGGTTTAGATTTCAGACTAACTATAAACATTAAAATCTATTTTAGAAAAATAGAATTTTGTAAATAAAATAGAGATTACCTGAAGCAGATCTGAAGCAAATCAAATAATTTCAAGATCAATGCGTTGATAAAAGATATAACTAAAATTACCAAATATTTGACATAAATATTATTCAGCTTATTTAGAAGCGTTTTAGCATAATATCAAATTGAAACTCAAAAATTTTTAATAAAAAATGCATGTTTTAATGTTTCAAAATCAAGGTCATATACAAAAAAAAATTTAAATGACTTTGCTCCCCAACATGAAAGACCGAGACCTAGCTCGTTTCGGCTACAAAGACACAATCGTTATTAAGGTAGTAGTTACGTCAATGGTGGTAGACAGGGACCTAGCTCGTCTCGGCTATCAGGACACAATCATTATCAGAGTACTAGTTACGTCCAAGGCGAAGACAGGGACATAATTTGTCTCTGCTACCATGCCAACACAGAACGGGACCTCGCTGGTCTCGACTGAAAATGAATCAGAGGAGAAGCAACAGTCAACAACTGTACTATAGCTGGGTTGTCATGAACATGTCGCCACGCCCCTGCTTCAACGGGTTATCAAATTCTCACCTTACGCAATTGCAGTAATGAACAGAAGTGATTTTTAGTAAAATCTCCCTCCAGATCAGCTAAAGTTTTTGAAGTCCCGCTGAGCTTTTAGTAGCTTATTGTAATACATATATCAATTTGTATATAATTTATAATATGTAATATTTTTTACTAGAAATATGAGCGTATAACTTATTGCTAGTCCTTGCAATTTAAAGAGATACAATAAATAAATGAAGTGTGAAAAAAAAGTTTCAACCATCGAAAACTTATGAAAAAGTCTATGGAAATAATGTTGCATAATTTTTTGTTATTTATTCCCAAAAAGTTTCAAATGTTCACCCTTTCTCACTCCGACAATATTTGATGAACTCCTAATATATGTACATTCCTGATAAATTACTGAAGTGTAGAATAACTCATAAAAAAATGTATGATTGATTAGGCGCACTTTATTTTGTGAAATGAACATTACCGTGACATATGCGTATACACATATATACATACATGTCTATGTTAACAAAGTTCTTGTCAAGAAAGGAAAAAATAATATCGACGAAAACATAGAGCTGAACATTTGTTTTTTTCCATTTTTAGACTTTTCCTGTTTCTTTCCATTGTCCTTAGCAAAACTTTACAAAATCGTAAAGTAAACGCATACATTGCAGCAGAAGTCATATGAAGCAGAAAAAAGAACCCCTTTAGCAAGTTGTAAATCATCAGTACTATCAATGTACTATCTGCTTGTAAGTGCTGTCATGTTACACTCACCCTCTGAAAACCCACACATTGCTACTTCCAATTGTCTGCCACTCAACGAGAGCATGATACTCATAAGAACTTGCTTCAACTGTTACGAGTAGCTGCTTTTTAGTTTTCTAAACAAAACGCTTAAGTTCTGAAACGAGAATTCATCGGATAAAAAAAGGAAACGAAAAAGAAGCGTAAATTGGCAACGCCTAAGCGACTCGAAAAATGGCAGCAAATTATCCCTATAGGAATATGTTTTGGAATGTCCTCAATTTGGGAAAACAGCGCAACTTTTCAAAGCATAGCTCAAAGAGAGTGCTTGAATTACATACTCCAGAAACCGATTTTTTCTGGGAAATTTTATTTTTTCGGTCGAAAACTTTTGTCTAAATGATAGATTCGGTCGATCAGTGTGACTTCACTTTCAGTATTTGGTAAATCATCTTCACCACAACGGTACTTTTCAAAAAAAAAACAAAATTTTAAGCCACTTTTTATGCAAAAAGTGAAGCCCAAGCTGGCACAGATATTTTCCAATTATATTAAGCAACATTTTATAAAACACTTAAAATAAATAGTTTTGTTGAATGTTTGTTATTGATAAATTTGAGCCAAAAATTCTATACATTCACCTATTTCCTTATTTCCAGCTGAGTCTATTATCATGTTTGCTTGTGTGTGGCCATTTGAATTATTGTTGAAACACACAAAAAAGATAAACTCCATAAACTTTCAATTTCAATTTAATCGTCACTTTTTATTCTTGGCCACTTGCCAGCCATGAGATGATATCTTTTTGAAACTTTTTTCTTTAAACTGCATTCACTATCAATTAAAATTATCTGCTAACCATTTGTTAAATGTTCACTCATCAACAAATGTTCGCACAAACGCATTCAAGGGATATCGCATTTTAATTTATTCTGCATTCGTGCTGACACTTAATCGGCGCATCCAAGTGCGGCAGCCAGATGTAATTAAAGTCATTTATTTAAGGCTTTATTGTTTTACTACTTTTGAAAAATTCCCTTTTAAAAATAGTAATTACATTACGTACGGCATTGAAACTGTGAAATTAAATTTAAAAAGATAATTAATTTCAAAATACCTAATGACCAGTAAAACTTGATGTTATATGTTTTTGGTTTGAAAAATTTTCTCAAGTTAGGTAAAATATATGTTAACAGTATTTTCATAGACATCAACATAGTCAAAATAGAAATTTGGTGCGACATAATTAGCTGAGTGTGCGTATTTGAACTTCGAGAGATGGTAACTGCTTTATTTACTGGTAAAAAATAATGTTCCATATGGCATTAAAAGTTCTATAATACCATAGATAGAGTGCTTCAAATGAAAAAAGAATGGAACTTAATTAGTAAAATATAAATGAATTTGCGATGGATGGCACTAGAGTGTTTTTTATGATTTTGTAAATTCCTGATTTTGAAATTTGAGCTTAATTACCGCACCTTCTCTAGTACCATACAGTAGCTAATTATTTTGAGCATCGAGGGATCAAGGACGCAACTAAAACGACCACTGTCTTAATTATTTTGAGCTCAAAAATTATATTATGCTGCTAGATTTTCGAAAATGAAAGAATACTTTTATTCAACTCAACTCCGTGAGATCAAAAATGTTACTTTAAGAAATAAAAGTTGCAAATAGAGTATCGTCCTCTTTTTGAAATTCGTCAAGTTTTTATCTGTTGCTGGAGCGAATCATATTTTGTGTTTGTTTGAAATTTGAGTACTGGCCAACAAAATAAGGTGAAACTTCATACCCATAGGATAGACTATAAGTTTCCGAAGGTTTTTGGTAGATGAATTCGAATTTGATCTCAGAAATGCTCCATTACGTCAGGTTTTTGAGATATTTTAGCCAAAAAGTGCTAAAAACACTGTTTTTTAATAGGTATATTTGAGGTTATGTAGCATCGTTTTCAAAAAACTATGTACAGGACCTTAAAGCACAAGTATTTTTCTTTTAAATGCAAAAAGATAAAGTAATAAAGCAAACTCTGTTCTGCTCTTTGAAAAAGACATTTCATGATATTACATAGCATCAAGTATGTCAAAAAACAGCGTTTTTAACACACTTAGGTTAGAATATCTCAAAAATCTGATGTGATGGAGTAATTCTGAGATCAGATTCGAAGTCTAGTCTCTTGGTATGAAAAATGTCGGCCTGTGTAGTTCTCTAAATGTTATGTCTAAAGTTTTTGTTTTTATGGAGAGTGCCACGCCCACTAAGTTCAGCAAGTTCTTGTCCATAGCTCTTCTCACTATTTGCGTAAAATTTGGTTACATTACCTTAAATAATTCTCTTTGTATGGAATTGTAAAATTTTTGTTTGCATCAGGAGTGCCACGCCCTTTCGAGAAAATTTTGAAACTCTTTTTCCAAAGCTTGTCTAAACTTTTCCTAGTATTTTTGAGATTTGGTTACACTTCCTCAAATGATTATCTCAATAAATCGTTTGAAATGTTTTACTTAAATGCGCCGTAAGCGTGAACAAGTAAGCTGGACTTGATTTTTTCAACAAAAAAATCTGTATCCTTTAAAATACTTGTTAGGCTTAAATACTACTCCTTTTACATTATACAGTAAGCAAATGAAATCTGAGCGCTCCAGTTTAATTCAAACATGCCACAATGGCAACATAATAAATTTTTATTTTATTAAAATTTTATGCGCAACACGACCAACCACAAAGTGGGTGTTTTAATAAAAATAAAAAGACCGTCGGAAATCTGTTAGCTGCACTTCCTATTATTGCAACATTTTATGTGCCCGACATGACTTGAATGCAAAGGTAGAAAGCGATTTAATGAGAAGCACTTGATGACTTTGTTAAGATTAAAGCCATGAGGAAAACTCTGCTGCACAAAAGACGATAGTTTTAAGATAAGCACGGGCTTCTTGTACTGACATATTTTGCTCCAAAAGTAAAATTTCCTACTCCTTTTGCCTACCATCGTTAACTAAATACATAAATTTAGAGCTGCTTTCAATTTTGGATATTAAATTTCTCTCTACGACGTTAACCCTGGTTTCTTGTGGTTGGTTTTGTGTTGCCATCCTACGCCCGTTTTGCTATTTTTGTGCGTTCTTAATTTTGTAGTTTCCTTCACGGTTATTTGACTCAGACCAAGTGAAATAAACAAATGAAATTAATTTTTACGACTGAGACATAAAAACTTCAAAGTAGTTAAGTACTTGTTGCGTATTTTCTCTGAATAACATGGGAGTAGGGGTTATTGAGTTTGATGTCGTTGGAAACAGTTTTTTTCAGCATTACATTTGGTATAACACCATTTTAGGCAGGATTATCTTACTGGGTCAACGATTGCGTGCATTGTTTTCACGCTGTGAGATTTAATTTTATATATTCCGCTCGTTCTCAGTATTGGTATGTTTGTTTAAATTTATGCTCAGTACGTTTTTTTAATATAGCAAAATACATAAAAAAATAAAAACATTTTTGACTGTCATTAAAATCTTAAAGGATTATTCCTTCTTGCTACTTGAATAATGAGTAATACATTCTTACATTATTTCTTTTCTAAGAGAATACAAGCGTGTATACTATAGTCTCAAAGAATGTATAATTCTTTTGGGCAATAAAATTTGCTTGAAGGTATTTTTAAAAATTTTTGATCTAGATATTTAAATTAGCCACCAATCGAGAAATTATATTACAAAAATTGTGCAAGTAATTTTCTTAAGTGTATCATCATCTTTGTTATCCTTAAGCTACGTATGTTTGAGTGTAAGAAACAATAGCCTTCCGGTAATAAAGTGCAAGTAAGGAATACATAATTCAAATATATATATTTTTTTGTTAATATGACTTTCGATATACCAGGAAAAAAATGCCACAATGCAAACTCATAAGCATATGCCCCATGCCAATATTAATCCCGCCTCATTTATCGATTTGTTTTACTCAAATAAAAGAAATTTGAAAAACATTTCATCTTGACATAACGTGTTAGTTTTCGAATAATATTTCTTATAAAAAGCAAGTAACAGAAATAAAATAGTTGTCATTTAATAACTTACTACATAGACCGCATGTTTCTTTAAGAAATTTACATGCAAATAGAATTTGAAATATAAATTCATATTATGAATTGGAAATAGGAAATGCAAAAGAAATCAGAAAAACGTGTTGCATACGACATGCAATTCATTTTACGATTTATTTATGAAATTTAAAGAAAAGTTCGGAGAAATTCCATTTGTTTGACATTTAAATTATGGATCGTGCATGGTGTCGGTGACATTTTGAAATTTCTTATTTATGAATTTATTTATTAATTTGACTTTGTTAATGTTTGCTGTTGTGATTGTCAGATTTGCCAAAAAGTTATTAGGCAAAGCAAAAAAGCTCGAGGAAAAAAAGTTTAAATTATGGAATCGAACACAGCAAATTTAAGAATTGAAAAATTAGCACAATCAGGCAAAAAAATATTGACATTTTAAGTTGGAATTCAATATTGTTTGGGCCTTTATGCGCAGACATAAATACATATGTATGGAGAAAGACATCATCAAATAGTTACTAAGAAAGAAAGAAATTGGGTTACAAATCGGCAGCAGTAAAAAACGAAGAAAACATAAAATTGTGATTATTTTTTCGCAAGTTTAGAAAAAAACAAATAGTTTTTTGCTGTTGCTTGTCCAAATTGTGAATCTCTTGTGACAAATATTTGCTTAAATGTCATGTGTTGTCAGTGAGATTGAAAGATGTTAAGGGGTGTCGTTATAGAGAGCAAATGTTACCCAGCAAACATAAAAGCATTAAGTATGTGAAACTCCTAGCAGTGTATTCTTAGGGTCGATTATCTGGTCCATTTTGAGTTAGTAAAATGTTAAGCAGGGGAATGCATATTTTGAACACCCTCTATGGATGCAATTCGCCATATCAGTTCTCTGTTTTATTTTTTATATTGTTAAAAAGAGATTCAAAATATAAAAAGGCTAAATACATCTTCGACACAAATTTTAAGAACTTATTGTAAAAATTTAAGAAAATAAATAAAAAATATGCATATACAGTGCGCCTTCGGGCAACGCAACTAATAAAAACTAAGCCTGTTGTAATAACCCTGGTAGTTGCAAGGATGGAGTCAAAAAACCTTAGGTATCCGAGTAAAGATATTTTTTAAGAAATAAACACTTTTCCATCTTGAGGTATTCACAAACTCTCAACATTATTCGTTTTCAAGGACAAGCTTTGGTATTGCTAATTAGCTTTTTTAGCTCAGCTTTCTAATAACTAAATCAGCAGGTTGCTGTCTTATGTACAAAGTACGAGCATTCAAACTACATACATTTCAAAAAGCGAAATAAAATTTGTTTGAAAAGTTGCACTTACTGAGTCTGTAGTGGAAGAAATTTACTTGTTGAGTTGACCGAGGTCGCACTGTATATGTGTACGAAAATATAAACACTAACTATAAATAATATTATAGCTAAGATAAGAAGAAAAAAAGTTGTTAAAACGTTCACTCTAATAAAAACAGTACTTAATAACCCAGAAAACAAAGAAAGAAGAAGAATTAAACAAAAAAGAAAAACTAAATAGAAAAAGGGCAAAGCTAGAAAAGAGAATAGGATAGGCAAAAGCGTTAGAAAATGAAAAAATATGAATAAAAATTGCTAATTTCTAGCAATTGGAAGAACTTTACATTTTAATGGACTTATACGAAGAAAGCTGTCAAGAGCCCATCTGCTCCAAGAAGACAAATCAGCATTTAGTCTAAAAGAAAGATTCTCAATAAGTTCAACCGGTCGCGAAGATAGAGCTGAATGTCATCAGCATATGCGTGAACAGTTGAATGTTCATACACCAAGAAAATATCATTGATAAAAATTGAGGACAACAAGAGATCTAGAATGGAGTCCTGAAGGACGACTACTTTTATAACTTTAAGAGCAGGAAATGTGTTATTAACTTACACGTGCTGCAATAGTTTCTCTATGATATTGGCTACTAGCCTAGCAGCACTATCAGATAAATTAAAAAGTAATTTAAGCTTCTTACAGAAAAATCTATGATTATCTGAATTAAAGGCTTTAGAGAAATCCAAAAAGACTAAGAACAGTTGCATTCTTCGCAAATTTAAAGACGAATGTGAACGAATACTCGTACATTCAAGTAAGATTAAAATTTTTATTCAAGCCTTTTATTTGAGACTATTAAAGTTTTTTGCTGGGTTATTTTTGCTTGTGTTGAATAGATTGGTCAAGTGTACTCGCACTTATAATTGGAATAGCTTCATCAGCAACAATTTTTTATTGTTACCAACCGCGCAAAGCACTTGGTCAACATATGTTGGAGCTTATGAAATGAAGAGCTTTTCTCTGCTATGAATATCAAATCAATCACAGCACGCCTGACAAATTGTCAAAACATCACGGGAGACATATGATAAGCTACACAAAGAGTTGAAAAATAAAGTCAAAATAAAATCCAAACAATTTGTCAAAAGTTTTGGTAGCATTTTTGTACAAAGTGGTTGCATTTTTCCACTTCCCTATTTTCAAAATTTTCTGCTCTTACTGGATGTAGTTTAAAAATGTGTGACTTTGTTGACTTAATATTCGACATGTTTATATTTTGTTTAAATATTAGTTATTTGCGATTAAGAGCATTAAAGAAGTCACCATGTACGGCAGTGAATTCACGGGAAGGAGTTTTATTCCTTTTTTTTTATATTTTTGGAGACTATTTCTCTTTTCGGGCTTTGGAAATAAATGGTTTCTTCTTAAATGTATGTTTAATCTGATTTTTTCTTTGGAAACAAATTTCTATTGAGGTTGAGGCATATAAAGATTTATTAGCTACTATCAACTACCATTGACTTTTAATAGATTTTAAAACAAATTTTTCAATGTGTTCTTATGCATTCAAAGGAAAACTTCCTAAAAAATTTTTTATATAATGCGAATATGCAAATAACCAAAAGATTTATCTAATTTATGAATCTAACTTTGTATCATGACAACTAAAACAAAATTACAATATTACAATATCTTTCAGAAATCCTCCGCAAATGTCAACATGTTCACTTACGCATAATTTTATATAAGCAAACATCAGATCAGAGCAGATTTGTAAAATAGTAAACTAACTTGAGATTTTAGATATTTATAATCATCTTCAACAAACCTTAGTAAGAACTTTGTTATCAAGTTAAGTAGGTTAAGCTCTCCAATATCAATTTCGTTGATGTAACAAAAAATTGCGCTTTCACGATCCAAGACTTAATACAAAACGACGTTATTGTATATTGGTCATTGTTTAAATAACTATACACCCTAATGATTTTCTTCTCTGATACTTTTGGTTTTGAAATGGAGAATAGAATAAACATTTTATGGAATAAATTTAATTTACTTGAAATAAATTTGTTAAAACATTTATTTTTTTATTTATAGAAATTATTATAGAATTTTTTTTTTTATATTAAAATTTTTCTTAAAATATCTTTGACACAAATAATATTTTTTTGATTTTTTTATCATATGCCATTCTTTCATCAATCCTTGGAATGCTTTCCAGCTGTGGATAAGAACTCCAAGTGAATGAGTGCATTCTTTTACATCTATGTACGGAACGACAGAAGCAAAAAAGTCTGAAAAGTCGTGACTTTGCATAGGAAGTTTATTATATGCATGAAACATGTATTTTATAATGTGTGTAAACAAAATATTTTGTGAAGCCAAAACAGACGGTCAAATTTGTACACCCTACATTCGGTATATTAACTTATGCTGATATTAATACATACAATATATTGTTATATTTAAACTTTAGTCAGCCTTGTACAGTGATGGCATTTGGGTTTTGTGAAAATGTACTGAATCGAGACTTGAAATATACTTTTCAGAGATCGAATGTACATTTTTGTCTTGAAAACTTTATCTTACTAAAATATACTCACTTATACCATCTTAAAAACCCTAGCAAAATGAAGTAAGTTTCATATGGTCCAAATGCACTGAAAATGTGCTAAAAATTTGCCAAATCTACTAAAAATGCGGGAAACGTCCGAACGTACTGAAAACTTGTTGAATATACTGACGACGGATTTTGTGGTTGCAAGTGTACCAAAAAAAGTATAAATATACCGAAAATACCATCACAGGCCTTGTGCCGCAGTGATTGTGTATTTGAATCCCGGTACAGGTACACACTTTCTGTATTTCTATATTTTTCTTCTTAATTACTTTCTTCACCTTCTTTATTTGCTTGTCATATACGGATTGCTTGCTAGCCCACTCTGAACATTTATGGAGGTGTTTTCTGAAGAATTGTTTTTTTGATTCGTGTAAATTTAATTTTTAATAGCTGTTTCAAATTTTAGAGAAACGTCCTGAAATTTTGAATTCATTTTCATCACCAAAAAAAGGTTTTGAACAAATGCTGATGATGATATTTTCAAGCCACTTTCACGCAATTGCGAGCAAGCTGAAGAAAGCGTGCTCGGGTGAAAAAATCTTAACGCTCGCCAGGTGGCTCACTAACAATGGACCGTCCCGTAAAGATATTTTCAAAACCAACAAACTATTTATTTTATTTTATAATAAATATGATAGCGCAGCAATACATCGACTTATGCTGAAATGATTATTGGTAAATCAACAACTAAATACAACCCATAAAAAAATAGCAGTAAAATCGGAATCCTCAAGGTTTAATTCCATTCGCTTTGGCATAGAATACCCCGTATACTTAAATATAACTAAAAATTTGCATATTGGTACAAAAAAAAAAATGCATTTCGATTTCAAATCCACTTTCATTTTTATTTTAGGGCTCTGCAAGGACTTTTTACGCAAATGAAAATACATTAAAATGTAATATGTTACAGAATTAATGTGTTCCGGATCAAAAATGCATAGTTTACAATGATA
The DNA here is from genome assembly GCA_963680825.1 of Meiosimyza decipiens. NCBI lineage: Eukaryota > Metazoa > Arthropoda > Insecta > Diptera > Lauxaniidae > Meiosimyza > Meiosimyza decipiens. The sequence continues at coordinate 115,258,046 of OY804258.1, read as the reverse complement.
AGACTTGATATTATTTCTTATCCTGCATTTACGCATTTTACTAGGCAAATAATTGACTTTTAGTTATAATGTGTGTTGAATAAACAATTTAGAATTGGTGTAATTCATTTTTTTGAAGGTCATTTGTTTGTGTTTTTCTTTTTGTAACATCAACCCTTTGGTAACCTTGTGCAGCTGCCAATTGTAAGTCACTTTCCCAACAGCTAACAACAGGAAGCGTATTGCGTGTTCAACCCGTAATGATTAGTTAAACGCTTTATCAATTGTTGTTATTGTTGCTGCTGATGTTAACTTGTTGTTGTTGCTTGTACGAAGCTTATCTATCGCTGATCATTAAAGTTGAACGTGTATTTCACTTTATGCTCCAGTTCAGGTGCATGTGCGATAAAAAATTGCGCAAAATTAAATAAAATAATTTTGTGTCAGCAAAAAAAAAGTTAGAATGTGAATGAAAATCTGCGCTTTTTTTCTAACTTAATGGATTATTAAGGACTTTGCTTACTTTGCTGCTATTCATAGTATCAATTTTGACAAAGATGATGATGAATTGATAATGCATATACTTATAAAACGTTTTAATTTCTTTTATTTTATAAACTTTATATTAATAGAACTTACAACGACATCGCTCTTCAGTTTAATATGGCAGTTTACCGTGATTTAAGGCATCTCAAAACCAAAAGTGGGCGCAATAGTACTTGTGGAGATAGCACCTCCCTATAGAGGTGCCAGATATTAAGTGAAATATCACGGGATTGCATCAGTGGTACCATATTTACAAAAAATTGTAAGCGTTATCTTAAGTTAACTATTGCAGCAATTGGTATGAAATTTAATTTAGGTGGTTCAGTGATGACACTTGACTTTTGCGAAAATGTACTGAATCGACTTTTGAAATGTACTTTTTAGAGACAAAATATTATTTTTTGTCTTGAATACCCAATTTTACTAAATTACTAAACAAAAGTCCCCGAATTTGCTACCTTAAAAACTTCAAGTAAATGAGATATATTTCACATTAAATTACAAAATCTACACATAACGGTTTAGTTTCATTTACTAAAAAAAGATATTATTATAAAAGGGAATTTTTATGCATCTACATACAAAAGAAACTTATATTAAATTGTCCAAATGTACCGACAATGTACTAAAAACTTGTTGAATGTACTGACTACGATTTTTCAGGATTCAAATGTACCGAAAAATGTACAAATGTATCGAAAATGCCATCGCTGAGGTGGCTTACTTGCTATAAGGTATACCTGAATCAAAAGCCAGTGAAATAGCAGCAGTGAGCGTAGCACCTCCCATACAAGTATAGTACTTTAAGTGCTATGTCTATCGATATATGTGAATAACATACTACAATTTAGTGCAAGAATGGTGTTTCAAAATCGGGCAGCAGTATTGTACCACTGGGTGTGTCCCCGCTCTAAATTTAACACTAATTACAAGCTATTGTGATAAAATTTGGCACGCGGATGCCGATCACGAATTTCATTTATTGAAGCAACATAGGTGCAGTTGGAAAATTGGGCGTGGCATATTTCGAATTTTTTATTTCTTTTGAACTTTTTCAACATTTTGCATATTCTTTTGACCTTTTCAACTTTTTTCAACATTTTCATTTTCTTTCAACTTTATTCAACATTTTGCATATGCATACATATGTTTATGTGACTATTTCAGCCCTTCCAACTTTTTCGAGATTATCACCAGATTTGTTGATTTTCTTTAAACTTTAACATTTTCTATTTCTTATTAACTTTATCAACATCTAACATTTTTTGTCGGTTGATTCAATATTTTAAAAAATTTCCGACTTTTTCACCACCTTTCAATATTTTCCAAGCTTTTTGGACTTTTTCAACCTCTTTTCTTTTCAGTCGTTTTCAAACTATACAATTTTTTTTGCCTTCTTCGATTTTTTCAACCTCTTTCAATTATATTCAATGCATTTCATATATTTTCGACTTATGCAACCTCTTTCAGATTTTTCCACACTTTTTTTTTGAACATAAGATCAAAACGGAAAACCGATCAATGGTCGTTCTTTTCGTACTTTAAATTAAATAAAACAAATTGCACAGAAATACATCAAAAGGTGAGGCCCAGCATAAAAAAGTCGACGAATTTCGAAAAAAAAAGTAGTGACACCTCTCATACAATTGCAAGCTTCGAAACGCTACACAAAGATCTATTTAAGTAAATGTTGTCAAATTCAATGTGGTTACATGTATTCCATGGTGTAGAAATTCCCTCGTAATAAACTATTAACGCGATGTAGGATATTTAATTTTTGACGAGACCTTAGCTTTGGCCAGTTAGTAGTTACATATTAATTTCCCCGGATTTTTTTAAAATTTTTTGAGCACTTTTTTCATTTGATTCGAATCATTTGCGGTCCGTGAATTTAGATGCAATGCTCAAACTGGACATTGGAAAAACAAAGCTATGTGCACTCTCCAAAATTCTTATTGAAGATTTTCCAGTTAGTTTGGCCGAAACAACACCCAAAAACGATAGAAAGATTTCGTTCGGATGTCATGGAACATTTTTTTTTGTTTGTTTTTATTCAGATAATAAGTTATTATTTTGGACTCAATTAATTCAGATTTAGGAAGTTCTACGTTTCATTTTCTCCTTTTTTATTTAATCAACATTTGCTGAAAAACTCAAGATATTTATTATATGTACCAGTATCATTTAACGTCATGTTATTATTAATAAGTGTCCGTCAATGTCTATCTACTAAATTGACGTAGTTCCATGCTGTCTGGCAAGCTTATCGGCAAACAATTTTTTCATCTATCATTGCATACGCAAGTAATGAGTTGGTTTTTAGAACAATAAAATACTAAGTACAGACAAAGAAATAAAATAAATAAGCCAAATTTGAAAAAATAATAAAAACCTATGGTTTTAGAAAATGAAAATTTCAAAATATATTGAAAGCATCCATTTCAGTAAAAATGTCCTTGCCCTTGTACGCAAATTTTGTATAATATCGTTTATAAACTTATTTACGAATTTTATCCGTGTAGCTATTATCCTCAAAATGTTGTTCGAGTTTATGAATTACACAACATTTGACTGCACTGTTGGAAAAAAAAAACCAAAAAACGTGAAACCCTCGAATCTGGCAGGTGTCACATGACTCGTTTACATTCTGTATCAAAAGTGAGCGCATAATTATTTGATAGCGAATTCAAGCACGTTTTGTATTTCAAAACCACATGATGATATTTAGTTTTGTGTTCTTGTTGTTTTCAGTCTATACTTAATAGAAAAAATCTATTGTTGTTTTGACATTTAGGTATGAGTTGGCGAAAAACAATTTTATGTAATGAGCATAAGTTAATAAAGTTCGCGAAAAAAAGCAAAACAGAATTTTAAACGACAGCAGGTATCACTTATACCATAAGCCAAATAATATTAGTGCGCCTGAAAGTAGCTCGCATTGTTTTGGCAACTCGTTTATTTCCTTAATGGATAGTTAAGGTTATTATTTAAGATATAATTATTAAGTTTAATATAACACTTTAATGAAATATAAAACTTTTCAATGGTTGTATGAATTATGTTATCACAAATAAAGCACCTTCAAATATGCAATAGAAAATGTGAAAAAATTAGTAAAGCGATTCATGGGTTACTTTTAATGATCTTTGCATATCTGTTACTCTAGGAAAAAATAATTAATGAAAAAGTTAAGAGAATTTTTGTACAATAAATATTCGTAAGGCATTTTAATATAATGAAAGTAAGCTTTCTGCTAAACTCAACACATTATTTTGTTTCCGGCTTTAAAAGTTTTTCAGTAACTAACTTTCAATAGCAAAATGTCTTTTTTTCTTTCTAAGTGGCGAATTGGTTTTATAAAAGCTACATATTAAAAATAATCATCCTATATAGTGTTATAAAATATAAAGCCAAGGTCTTGACATGAAGCCCCTTTACTAAAAAACCTTGATAGGTGCTTTAAATGAATCATAAGTTCAGATTCATTTTATATGATACTGAATTTGTTGCCCATAGTTGTGTTTGCCAAGAGAGTTGTGCACAGAACTGCACTTCGAACAACTGGGAAATCTAGCCTGCTGATTATAAGCCAATACTTTATCTTAATGGAAAGTTATCAAAGTTATTTGAAAAAACAAATGGAACCTGGACACGCCTGTCTCCCATATAAAAGTGGTTGTGGTTCGTTTCAGTTCAAATTTAATTTCTCCAAAATGGGTGTTAATTTCTTTTAATTTAGCAATGTTAATTTTAAAAATTTTAAAAGCTGTGTAATATCTTTACTATTCATATAAAATTGCTAACATAGAAATGCTTTGTAACGCTTTGGCGCAAAATATACTGAACCAATTTTAATAATTTTTTTCTTAGACAACGTATGTATGCTTCTTTAACTCAGTGTTATTATTGATTTTATGGATTCCTCATTTGTACCGTTTGTATTTGGATTGGAAGTTTAAAGGACATACTCTCTTTCAATTGTTTATATGTTGTTACTTTCGAAGAGAGGAAATATAATGAGATTTAACAGAGTAATTTCATTATAAAAAAACTAAGAAACTTGCCTGTTGTAAGCCGCGGGTTCCACTAGTAACATATAAAAAATTTTTCGAAGTTCGGCAACATTCATTTTTTTTTTTTGCTGTCAAAGTTTGGAAATTTACCACTTTTAACATTTTTCGTTCTAATCTTTGAAAAATCCATGTAATTCATATAGAAGCAAATAAGGTTTCTTTTATAAAGTGAAAATTGTGTACTTTTTGTCGATTTATTACATCATTGTTTTTTGTATCAAACAAGTAACTAGAGCGTTACACATACACACACAGTGTCTAACATTATAATTTCCATATAACATTTTTGCTGTTCAAAGTTTGACTTTAACCCCACTGTATTACTTAACCCAAACCAAATTTAGAGATTTTTTTCCTGCCCTAAGTATTATCTAACGTTTAATTAAAAAACTTTTTAAATCCTTAACACTTTAATTTGCATCCTATTTATGCCCACGGTCTCCCACTGTGCGCCGTAGAAGTGACAGCTGCTGTTCACATTCTGACCATGAACGCCAAATTAAAATACAAACGGCCGCCTAATTGCAGCATCTTTCAAGCTGAGTTGGAAACGATAAGTATTGCATATCGAAGCATATTGCTAGCCAAATAGCGCCTATTCCATATATTTTTATGTCAACATCCAATAAATGCTCAAGTCTCATGTCTGATATGGGATTAGATCCAATTTGGTTCTAAATTGCTATTATTTTTTTAAGCTCTCTGTAATTTTAAAAATTTTTAGTTGTTTGCTTGTTACTTTCTTAAAGTAAAGTTTAGTTAGACATTTCCTTGCAAAAGGTGAAACATAATCTATTTTTACACACATATGCTGTTAAGGTTGAAGTTAATATCACAAATTGATATTTTTGATACGATACATCGTTATCATTTAAGTTGGAAAATTGGACCAAAGCTTTCAATTATCTTGATTTTTACCCCTTATTACCGTTACATGTTTTACATCAGATAAACAACAAATTTTTTGAAATTTCAGCCTATTGTGACACGTCTTTTCGATATCCATTCGACAGGAACTTTCACAAAAGGAACAATTTTAGCGGGGACCACGTATATAGGAGAAGGCAGAGCAAAGTGGTATACCTAACGATTTAACCAAGTTTCCATAAAAAAATTTTATTTTTCACAATTAAACATTACTAGGCTCAATATTTTTTAATGAGAAGATGTTTAGTATTGCGATGCAAAAAAAGTACTTTTCTATCGCTTTGCCCCTCAGGTGGCGTAAAGCGGTATACGAAGTGCAATACATACAAAATAATAATTATACATTATAATAATCATACATTCAAATGCATTTACGATTTTTACATCGTCTGCACTTATTTTGATGAGTCACGTGCTTTTTGACAACGGAAGGTCAAACTTTCGCTATAACCTGGCAGTTATATAAGCACTACTCAAACACAAATTCCTTATAAGTAAGTAATTTCATTAGATGGCGTTGTAACGTTAGGATAAATATACCCTTTGTACTGCTTTGCTCCGTAAGTTGCTTTGCACCGCCTTTCCCTACCAAAATTTAGTATTTGTTTTGAAAATCGGAAATTTGACCATCGTTTTAAAATATATTTTTCTCTTGTTACACTGGGCTAACATAACAAAATTTGTATCTAATTCTGGTCAGTTAACTTTTTTAGTTAAACCTCTCTTTGTGAGCAATTTTCTTCTCATTATCGAAAATTTTTAAACTTGGTACTTAACTGCAATAGTAAATAGAAAAACTTACAAAAATATAGCTTCTAGCTTGTTTCAAAAAAATTTCTATTGTTTTGATTGCAATCTGAACTCATAAACTCATAAAATTTTTTGTTTTGTTACAATTTACTAAATATTGACTAATAACTTAACTAACATTTAAAATAAAAAACATTTCGTTTGTGCCTAAATTTCCAAAAATTGTCGTTTAAACTTGAAAATTTCCATAATTGCAGCTCATGTCAAATTGAACGAGCTCTTGCAGCGACGTTTAGTGAGCATTTTATGAATTACATTCACTTAAATGCATTTTTATAGGAAAGAGTAGAGCTACAGCTATAAATAAATTCAGCTGACTAAAATATCACCCTACTTTCAAGTGCTTTGAGTCATGTCTGTATGTGTCTTTATCTCTTAATGCAACTGTAGTTGTTAATTTTGCATCATTTGTGCATTTGAATGCATAATTAATGGAAATGTTGTGATTCACTGATTCATTTCGTTGTGCACGAGAGTAAAAATAAGATAAAAAAAAACATGAAACTATTTTTTTTTACAATAACAAAGCATATTTTTGCTGGATTTTAGTCTTTGCTGCTTTTATCTGTTTATTAAGTTTTTCATTTGTCTGGCACTGAGTGTCTTTTTCACTCATAATTTTCATAATATTGACATAATTTTGCAGACGCTTTTTAGAACTTTCATTCTTTTGAAAAAATGCTGAAGACTGTTTTTCACATTTAAAAAAATAAAATACCATTGTGTCAAAAATAGCATAAATCTTTATTTAATATCTGTTTTTGTTGATGTATTTTTTATGTTGTTTTAGATATTTTCAAAGATATTGCTACAATACATATTGAATTATTTTTACTGTTTTAACAAGTTCTTAAGTTTTGCTTAGTTGAATTTATTGAGGTGACAATATCTGAAACTATTGCTTTTTTCATAAAATTTGATATTATATTGCTACTTGCATTGCTTATAAAGTCAGTTTTCCTTCATTAAATACAGAAATAAAGCTAGCGAATAAAATGCTTAATAAAATGTTAATGCAAATATGTAGCATATGTTACAGGTATAATATTATATGTTTTTAGATCTTTGTTATATAAAATTTTTTATTAAAAGATTAATTTGGTTTTTTTTTTTTTGGGTTAATTAAATTTTTTTTTAACATATCAAGAAATAGTTCACAGTTAACCAAGGTTCACTATGCCTCCGAAAAGAACCCCAATATATTTTCTTAAATGTCTTTGTAGAGCTATATATCGTTCATGGGTATGTTAGTCAAAATTCTATAATTTTGATAGTAAAAAGGATATGAGTTTTGTACTCCTATTGATGTTAAGCTATTAAAACTGAATATGTGCTGAAATTTGTACATCACTTCAAAAATTTCTGAAAATTACATTTATGTTAAAAAACAGTAAATTTTGAATTATTCCAGAATCTGATTGAAATTTATCTTTTGCCAAAAATTTGTCACTGTTGAATTTAAAACTTTGTATATAAAACTTTTTTTCACATTGAATATCTACCACTCAAATATTTTGTTTCCTGAAAATTTGTGAAAAGTAACATCAAAACTTTGACAAGCTAGAATAATTTTATGTACAGGCTTAAATTAAGCCTTGGAAATCCATAAAGAACTAAGTAGTATACTTCATTAAGATTGTCGAGATTAATGAGATAAGAGAACTACTAGTCATTGACAAAGTGAAATTGTTGATAATTTATAGCCTCAAAATGCAGAAATGATAAAAAATTCTGTAACAATGAAACTAAGAAGGAGGCGATGACAAAGGTAGCAGTTGCCCCGGACGCAATGACTTGGGGTTGGAAAAATAGCTTCAGTATCATATGATGAGACATACGTAAACAAAATCCGATTACTTTCGATTTTTAGTATATTTTTATTTTACAGTGAAAATGTTGAGTTTAGTAAATAGCTGTTGGTCAATTTGTCCACTTTTGTAATTATACCCTATTTTTAATTTTTAAATATACATATGAAGCTTATGCTAATTCCAATTGCCTTCATTTAATTCCTTCTGTGCATCATCGACAAGGGGAAAATACATACAATGATTCCAAAATGGTCGCATCGTGCTCCTACTAGCGCCAAACTTATCGTGTAGTACGAGAATTTTCGATCTAATCTCGTGCTTCTTTTCTCAGTTGTTCTCATTTTCACTTGCCATCATTCAATTCTTTTATATAATTCTTATACATAGTTATTACTAGCTAGGCCCGCGAACTCAACGGGCCTCCTAACTCTTATGCAGTCCTAGAATAGCAGACTATTGAACCAAGAATAACAATTTAAGTGTTTTTGTTGTTTGGGATGCAGCATGCCCCATTGTCCATTCCGGTTCAAACTTTGGTTGTGTGTTGGCACAAGCAATCAAAACCCGCTTATAAAGTTTCAGAACTGTTGCTGCCATAGATGTCAAGATAAAGCATTTTAAGTGTTTCGGTTGTATGAAATGTGCCACGCCCCGTTGTCCTAAAATGTTCAAACTACGTTTTAAAACTTTTCGACATTAAAGTTGAGCTTAGTCAGCTCTGTAGATTCCACTTTTAAGATGACATACAGACTGATATTCATTATTTTACATGTAATCTAAAGAATAAAACTAAGAAAATTTGGTCGATGTTGATCCAGTAGCTTTTGAGTGAACATTGAGGACATAGCTATTACAGCAGTTTCTTGTTTATATTCATAAGAAGAACATCGATTGCAGCTTTTAAAAAATCGTTGTAATAAAAACTAAAAAAAATATTTTTGCTAACGAGTATGGTGTGTGCTTAATATTCTTTATGAGAAAAAGTGTGACCGATATCTCGTTCTCAGCGACAATGTGTGGTGATCATACGAGATATACATGTAAAAGTTCCATCAACCGTACGATCGACCTTCTCGTTTTCGTCTTCAGTCATACGAGTAATATTTTTTTAATATCGTCTTGTTATTATTATCGTTATCAGAACCTAAAGCACAAAATTCATTTCATTTTAATTGCAATAAACCTACTCAGGTGTTGACTAAAATGATTATTGACTTAAATATATTGTTATATTCTTTTCAGTATTTTTCCTGCTACAAGCACTCTAAACTCTTGATCAAATATTTTGCGGTTTAATGATGCATAAAAAGCACACATGTGCACTTGGCTTTAAAATACTCACACGCAGAGCTTACCCTACACTTACGCCGCTTTCCTAAATAATATATGTAAACAACAGATAAAAAATAAAAAAAATAATTTTTTAAAAAAAATGTTTAGAAATCAACCAACAACTAATTATTTTATTACTAATTTAAAGCAAAACCAATAGACTCAATGTGCGAAGGCTTAAACTCAGTAAAATATTTTTCTTAAATTTGGTTTAATTTAAACAAAATGTACACAATTAACATTTTAGCCTTTAACTTTTTTTCTACAAAAAGTTAGAAAAATTTCATTGTTATATGCACGTCACATTTTGAGTGAAATCCTCAGGGATCACATGTGATTGCAAAGGCTAAATAAAACACTCTTCCTTACACCACTTAAAGTAATTTTGTTTAAAGAGCAACAAGCGACACTAAGCAACAATGTAAACAAACGTCATATTATGTTTTCATTTTTATAGGACGAAAAGCGTTATAATAAAGCACCAAATGTCAATATTTTGACACACGTTGACGTTTTAAATAAACATCAACACACACACACACTACGTAAGCATATGTACGTAACTGCATATACATATATAATGTAGCAAACATGACGTTTAACTTTCGTTAATTTGACGCTTTATTGAAAAGCACAAAATTAAGATTAAATAGTTGTACAATGATCCCTAAAGGTGCCATTGCCATGTCAGCTGACATATGGCATTATTGTCTTTGTCTGCTGCTAAATGAGGTGGACTTTATTTAAAATATCCTTGTAGGAAACTGAGAGCATGTGTATATATTACATAAGTTTGCAGCAACTTATGAACATTTAATTATTAAACTGTTCATGTAATTTTCATCTATTAAACGTATTAGTCTTGAGTGTTGAAACACGGTACTTCCGTAGATTTGCTGGACTGTCTTTTTCTCTTGAATGCATGTGGTCTGAAGATAATTTTCTAATTTGAGAATAAAATCTGGAGACTTTTTTTAAAATTATTAAATAACTAAAAATTCGTTATTTTAAAATTCCTACAGGGTAATTGCATTTAGCGCGCTCATACAAAATAATTCTGAATTCATTTACTTTAACTTGGGAATTGTGTCAAAGTTTACTCTCCACACTTGTCACTAGTTTCAACTGTCAAAACGTTATGGATATGTTGACAGATAATTCACTTTGAAAATAATCACAAATTAACTTAGCGAAATGGATGACCCCCAGTACTGCCTGCTGTTAACTTGACTATCTGTCTCTTTAGTTGGCATTGTTCTTAATGAGATCGTTAGTTGTTTTTGACATTTTATTTAAAGAATGTCAACATATTTTGTGATATTCATAAGATTTTTATTTCATATTCATATTTCGTTAAAGAAAAGTCTTATATATTATTTTTTTATATAAATTTAATCTTTGATTTATTGAGGTTTATGAAAATCTGAAAGTCTGAATGATGAGAAAAAAATAAATATGAAACATTTTCTTTCAAATGTATTGCTCTGCTTTGACTTTGCTGATAAAAAGAGGTTATTCTTTACACATCTTACGAAAGTTAATAAAAAGCCATAAAAATACGAAATTTTTATCAATACTTCAACTGTTAGCTTAAAGCCGTTTATCGCTTATTTTGCAAATCTCTCAACACACACATCTCAGTAATGGAAATTTATTTTAATTTTATTACAAAAATGTAAGAAAGTGTCGTAACTTGCAAATAAAATTTCATAGGTAAAATAACTTTATGTTTTTTTTTTTTTTTTTTTGGAAATCCTTTTGCTAGCAAGTTAACGTCTGTTTTAATGTTGTTGTAAAACGCAGTCTATAACAAAGATCGTAAAAACTTAATTTTATTACAACTTAAGTCTTGATTTGGAGCTTATGTGAACTATTTTGGGTGAAAAGCGAATGCCATTTCTTACAATTTTGTCATTGGAACTTAAAAACAAATTTCTTCATTGCTGGATTTCAAAAGAAAAAAAAAGACAGTCCTTTTGAATATTTCAATATCATGCCTCAAGGAGAACCATTTTAACTAAAAACCTTTTATTTTGTAATTGTTTTTAACGTCATATCTTAAGTGAAAAAATTCGTGGTATTTACGGTGAAGTTGTTTTATAAAAATCAGCAGTACGCAGATGTTTGCTCATTTCTGATCTGGAAATTTTAATTTTAAGGACACGCTGCGTTCTAGTTGACTAATCGTTGAAAAAGTTGTTGTGATTTTCCAAAAACTTAACGAAGATCGGAATATTTCATCGTCTGAGAAAAAGATCAAGGTCACAGAAAAGGGTTCAACCTGCGGAAGTCTTTTATGGCGGATCCCTTGGTATGATTTTTAGTATTTTTATAAAATCTTTCTAACGTCATTTGAGTCATTTAAAACTTTTTGGGATCATAGATCACAAATCACAGATTATCGATCACCTATCATGCATGGCAAATCAGAGATCACACATCAAGAAACATAGACTACAGATCATTGATTATAGATAATAGATCACAGACCACAGATCCCGGATTATAAATCCATAGATCATAAATCACAGATCATAGATCACAGATCATGTATCCTAGATTATAGATCATAGATCACACGCAAACCTTACAGATCACAAATCACAGTTCACAGATCACACACCACAGATTGCAGATTGCAGATCATAGATGACAGGTCATTGATCATAGCTATATAGATCACAGATTACAAATCACAGATCATGTGTCACAGATCATAGATCACAGGTCATAGATCACAGATTATAGATCACACATCATAGATAATAGGTCACTGATCACAGAGAGTACTCCAGATTGAGAGATAGATTAAGAACACAGATCATAGATCAAAAATTACAGAAAACAGATCAACATATGTCACAAGTCATACATCACAGACGTGATCTGTTGGTCGATCTGTGATCTACTTGTTTGCCTGTCTAGTTAAGCTATGAAAAATGGGCTGGAAGGAAAAATTCGCTTTGTATTAAAACAATTCGCCTTAAGTTCGTAGCACGAGATTAAAACAGCAACTGAATGAAATGCAATTTTTTGTTGGCAAATATCAAAAATTCCAAATAATTTTTTCTATACGTATGCATATTAATACAAATTTAAATCAAATAAATTTTTTTGGGAAATATGAAAATTTTGTAGGAAGATTTTGCTTGCAAATAAAAAAAAAATTTCAAATCACTGCTGTGCAAGTACCAGGATGTTACTCACTGGGATGCAAAAATTGATGATCTGCTTAATTTTTTTAATTAGTCGTTTACAGCAACGACTGGCACAACTGCGTTAAGCGGAAACACGTGTTGTGCACAAATCACAGGAAATTCGAAAATTTATTTCTATTTTTAACAAATTCCAAATTAAATAGCACAGTGATATTGAGAGGAAAATAAAAATATCTCTGACAGATGTACAAGCAACATTGTAAGAACTTTTAGAGCTGTGGAAAATTTTTTGTTTTATGGCCCAAAACAAAAAAAAAAAAATATGTTTATGTGCGGGTAGTCGTATTTGACGGAACTGATTATCAAGGCTGAGGTGAAGTCACGAAAAGCAAAATACTAAAGCGGTGAAAAAAAATCAACAAAATAGATTGTATTACTATAACAGTAGCAGTCAAATAATTAGCACTCAATATGCTAGAAATTTGCTGCCATATAAATATTAAAGAAAAAAAGAAAAAAATAAAAAAAAGCCACAACCAAAAGCAAATTGATTTTTTTTATATTTAAATATAAAATTAGTAAATTGGGTATAAAAAACAGCAACAACAACGCAGCGGTGATATGCACAAATGGTACGAGTACGTTGACCAACAACAGCAAAACATTTAATTTCATTAATAAACAAACGAATTGAAATTGCAAAGATTTTGTTTTCTTTTTTTTGAATTTTCTTCATCAAAAGTCAGAGATATCGACCGACTACTTAATCAAAACAGCTGGCGGTCACTTGTGGTGCACTAATAGTGGGGTTGCTATGTAAATCAGCTGTAATAGCAAACGAAATCAAGGGGCATTTATCGGTCGGTCGGTCAATCGGTTGATCATTTTGTATCGTATTTGTTTTGGATTCGCAAATATTAATTTAAAAACTGTTTTGTTTTTGAGCTACCGTTTGTTTGTTTTTAGTTTTAGTTAGAAACTGTTGTAGGTTAATTGAATATACGATATTTGTACAAGAATTGTTTATTGAAAATATTTTGGCTCTAGCGCTTGAGCTGCGTAGCTCTTTGTAATCTACGTATGCTATCTAAGTGTCGATTATGTTGTAAGAATTTTACGTAGTTCTTGTATGCCATTTTTTTGAATTGACGGCCTTTTTATGTTGTTTTTTTGGCTTGTCATTGTTAAGAGGTAAGTTTTTGCACCTGACTATCAAAATTGGCTTAAGCTTTTAACACATTGTAGTTTGTGTACGATTGAATATTTGATTTTGTTATTATAACAGTTTCTAGTTAACTGTTTTGTGTATTGACCGATTTCATTCCGAGAAAATCCATTAATTCCAGAAAGATAAAAAGCTGGATGCAAATTTTCATAGCTTTAAAAAATTTTCCCTCGCGACGCGTGTCTAAGCTTAATACAGTTGTATGAGCTGGTGCATGATGTTTATTATTTTTGTTGAAAAATAGCACGCTTTTAAATGACGTTATGAGAGCAATAAAAAAATCGAATAAAACTTTTTTTAAAATCATGGGCTTTTTAAGTTATTCAGTGCTTTTAGCTCTAAAAATATTTTATTAAGTAGACAGCTTTTTCTGCCTGCAAGTGAAGTGTAGTTTTCCGTAGATATAGGTAATCTCACCTCTTCGCAAATAGTTTTTTCATGCAGGCATTTCAAGAGATATTACCATTTGAATAAAAATGAAGTGAACTGAAACAACAGAAGTGTATGCACAAGCTCACCAAAAAAACTTAAGTATTCGAAAACAAGTGAAGATCATAGAAAAATTAATCCAAACATAACGAACCGTTTTGAAAAACAACGCAAACAAACAATAATGGTCGAAACATCAGAAAAAGTTGACTTGAATTAAAAAAACATTCTACGAAAAATACCGAAAATGTCCAAATAATTCGAAAAGTGTTAAGAAAACATCTAAAAAACCGAAAATTTCATAAAAGTTATATTGCATAGAATAATTTCGGAGTACATCGAAAAAGTCGGTGGTAGTGGAAAAATATAAAATGATAGCGAAATTGAAAAATCTTTAAAGACATCGAATAAGTCAATATTAATTGAATTACAAAAAAAAAAAATTTTTAACTAACAAATGTTTCGAGTAAGTCGAAAAGTGTTAATTTCCGGAAAGCATTTAGAAGTTGGAAAAATCTCAAAAGTAACGATTTCTGTGACCATTTTATTTTAAAAGTTGTTTTTCGGAAGCATTGCAGCTCCCAAAAATATAAATTCGAAAGTTGATGGGTATTTGCATAATACCATTGACATTAGTTGTTTGAATCTAACTGTAAAAATATTAAGCATAATACTATAATAAAACTAACACTAAGATTTTGTATTGACAGTGCTTTAAATGGGTTTGGTTTTGATTTGCAATCACTATAATAAAAGTTAACAGTATATATTAACAAGATAAGTACTGGGAAAATGTTCACGATAATCGATATTAAGACACCAGCTCTTAAAATAAATAAGTTAAAAATTGAAGCAAATTAGAAAAAATTATTTAAAAGAAACCTGACGTAAAAAAAAATTCGTTTACCAGCAATAGGTTCAACTTTCCATAATTCACAATAGATTCGTGGAGTAGTTCCATTAATTTAAAAAAATCAAGTTTTAATATAATCAATTCATAAAGTAAAGGACCTGTCTACTGTATTTTAGTGATAATTGAGGCAGTGCAATAAAAATTGAATGTAAACGTACTTTGCAAATGTCGAAAAAAGTGGCGTCACACATTTTTTTCCTCCAAGAGCAATTTTAATAAAAAAGAATTAAATGTAAAAATTTCTTAAATTTGTTCAAAAAACACAAGAACTATTTTTTTTATCATTGAAATGTAAAAAAAACAAAAAAGAAATCATGCTGTCATAGAAAAAAGAAATATTTCAATAAAAAGAAAAAAAAGAAAATTATTTTCTAAATATTTTGACGAATTTTAAGAAATTTTTATGCAGTGCGATTTTTACTGAAAATTTATAGCTTAGAAGAAAAAATTGAAAGAAGGTGAAATATGGCGCAGTTGGTTACTCGTCGATCAATTGTCCAAACTCTTATGAATTTGTCACTATAAATTGGTGATCTTATAAAAAAAACTCATTTTTCGCCTAAGATTATAAAAAAATATATCCAACTTCAAAACAAATTTTATTTATTTTGAGCTTTCAAAATTTAACTCACATTTTCCACTTTTTTTAAAATTACTTTAACTTGCTTAAACTTAGTAGAAAACCCTATTGAAAAAGTTTCACGTTTTCTGGAAAAAGTCACAAGCGCTTGAAAATTAAATCATTTTTAAAAGTGAAAAGTACAACAATTCATACAACTTTCAGCCTTTTCGGAATACTATTTTTTTTTTGAACTGAGGCACGTGTTAAATTATGCGTCAGATAAATCAATTTATATAAACGCTCGCCAAAAATTTAACACAGAATTATGATTATGAGCAACAAGTTTAGTACTTACCGAAATCGTTACACCTACTATCTGAAGCGCGCAAACCTGCCGCACTGCTAACGTTACGTTGCGTAGCAATACGACTCGCCGATAGGTTTAACAGGAAACTTTTAATTTAATTAATTAATTCACAAAAGCTTTTAATCAGACCGAACGATGATGATGATAAAGATAACAATAGCGATAGAAATGCTGAAGAAAGACGAAGAACGAGCAAACGTAAGCGTGGCAACACAAAGCACGCAAATATGTATGATCAAGTGTTGTGTTGCATTATAAAGTTATTGTTGTTGCTGCATTTGACATACGTTCTAGGTATGGGTTAAAGTTGTTTCTGTAGTTGTGATGGATGCTTGTTTCTCAAAAATATGACACAAAATAATTTCACTAATGTAATTGTTGGTTTTATTTTATCTACTGCACTCGTTGTTGTCACTATTCCTCGGTTGTTCGTCCGTTCACTAATGCCATTTACGTGCATGCAAGTGATGCATTATATTTGCATCTGTGTGTTAGTGCAAATTATTTGTTTGCTTAATTCTTTGACATATATCACAATTTAAAATATAAAATTTTACTACATTGGTATGAAAAGAATTATGAATTAAATAATTATTTGACAGAAACTTAGGGCATAATTGGAGAAATCTGATACAAAGCAGCGTGTTACTTTGAAGAAAAGAAGAAGAATGCTTCGAGAGATGAAGGATTTTTTTTTAAATTATGCGATATCCCAACTATCGGGGAAACCACTCGGAACATGCGGATGAAACCATATCACATATCTCTAGAGCACTTTCTCATTCATTCACGTCGGTACTGGAAGAAGTCTATAGTGAAAACGATTTTGCTATGTTAATTTATCTATTTTAACGAGAGAATCGTATAGAATCGTATAAAAAAAAATTGTAAAGAAAAGAGTTTTGCTGAGGGAATCGTTTGCCAATGTGCGTGTGTTTTATTTATGGATTCCCAAGTCGTTCGAATCGCCGAAAGATTCACTTCATACGTTTCTAATGGTTTGTGGAAGGTTATTAGCATACTTTCATTTGGAAAGATGGAAGGAATTGACAATGCCACGCCTCTCATATAAAAAAAAAAATATCATCCACTATATCTTATCAAGTATTTGACGCAGATGGATAAAACATAAAAGGTTCGATCAAAAATATGTTTTATTAAAAAGTTAGCGGCAGCGGTTACTTTTAATGTTTAATTTTAAACATCAAGCAGCTCATTTTTATTCACATTTTTCTGCGCTTGATCATTGGCATTACAATTTTTCGATCCACTTGCTCATCCTCCAATCGCGCCAACGACCTCTTCTGACCAGACTTTCTAATTCAACTACTAAAACCAGTAATTTATAAAATTGATTTTGATAACGATGTTTTATTGTTAGACGATTGAAGGTGTTCTGACTTTAAATTGATTTTGTCTTAAAAATGATTCGCATCATTATGTGTCTAGTTCTAAAACAAGGCAACAACGAATTTTGATGAAAAAAATATTGAAATATTTACAGTAAGTTAGCTATATAACAAATCATGGACGTTAATTGACTTTGTTTTGGCTGCTTCTAGTAAAAGACTCTATCCAAACTATATCCTGTAGAGTCAATCTAATTTTAAGAAAAATGCATTCAATTAAAGGAAAGTAATTTTCGCGAGTTCGTATCTCTCTCAAATTGATCTAAAGCCGTTTTCTGCTGATACAAAAAACAAATTTCAAGAAAATATATCGAACTTTAAAACTTTTCTTATATTAAAATATTTTCTTTTTTTTTCTTCTGTAAAGCAATTTACTTTGCAATAAACAACATTCTTTCAAAAAATCTATCAAAAAATTTTAGAAAGTTTTTCAAAATCATCCGTTATTTATTAAGAAAATTAGTCTTTAAAAAATTTGTTTTGGCATAATTTGAGCAAACTATGTTCAAAAGACTGTAACTTTATAAAATGTGGTTATGTAACGAAATAAAAAAATACAGATATTTTAAAATTGAACGTAGAATAATACCTGTACGCTTGAAGCAAATCGGTAACATGTTTAAATGGGGTGGATTCGATATGAAAAATAATTGGCCTATGAAACTTACATACTTTACAAACTTAATTTATAATCCATTTTAAGACAGACGAACAAAGGACCAATTTTCATTCAGAAACAAAAAATTTTTTTTTGTTGAGTTACTTTGAAAATATAAATATCCAGTCAAAGGTGAGTAACCCAAAAATATCAAATTCAATGTATAAAAACTGAACAATCTGAATATTAATAAATGAAGGATTTTCTTAAATTTGAATCCTAAAGAAGCATAAGAACTCCAAGAAAACCAAATATGTTACTTTATTTTCAAAATTTTATTAGCGTAAACTTATGTCGTGTAATTATCACTTAAGTGAAATTTAATCAACATATGGAAATATTTTATAACTATGATTTTTTGAAGCAGCTAAATATTTTCTCGACACCAATAATACACATTTCTTTTGAAAGATTTATTTGAGCAATTTTTGTGCAAAACTGTCTAACTTCATCGAACAATAATTTGAGAAAAACATTGAAGTTTATAAACGAAAACGAAACTTAAATGTTTCATGCTAAGCCAAGTTTTTTGTAAAACTATCAGCAAATTCAGAGAATAGATTATTAATAGAGTGCTGTGATGTAAAGTTATTAATAATGAGAAGTGTAGCATTAATCAGTTCAACCTGTGAATGTCTGTTTAATTTTAATAAAGATACCATTTTGGCGTTAGAAGTACAAATAGGTACTCATTCTGCAGAGAAGATAACATAAAAAGCGTACTTTTGTTACTTATGATGATTATGTTAGTGATATAAATTTAAAATATTTGCTCAAACAGTATTTAATCATATAAAATAGAAGAAAAAGAAAATGGGTGAGAGTTTGGCGCAAACATGATTTGCTAATTCTTCGAAGTCTAGCAGTTGGACATTTCTTTAAGCCTCTAATGCATAGATTTTTGTTTTAGCTCATAATTTGTATGAAAGGTAATTTGGGTGTGTTAAACATGAATAGGAAGTCGTATTTTCATTTCGGTGACGTTAACGGTTTATACAGGAGAAAATATGCATAAGCCCGCCTATGGGCGGATGCATGAATAATTCATGTTTCTTAATAGAATGTGAGCGGTAGAGCTTATATTGAGTTACTAAGTTTTTGCTAATATGATACTAATCAATATTATAATTTTTAATATTTAGCTTAGAAAAGTTAAGAAATTTTTCTTTTGTCATACAAAATAGCAAAGCTGCGTAGCTATTTTGCTGACAAAAAACTGATTGCGTATAAACCCTCTTTAACAGATAGTTGCAGAAAAGTTTTATAGCGAAAAGAAATGACTTTTGGCTTAAAACAGTGTCTGTAGGTATTTTGATTTGCATTATCTTATTTACTGATAAAAATAACCAATTTTTCACATTTTAAATTACTTTAAAATTGATTTATTCAGGTTTTAACTTCTTATGCCAAAACCCCTTTGTAATTGAAGCAAAAATTTATTTCTTTGTATGATTTTAAAAATATTTCGCTAGTTTTTGCCAAAAGTACCTTAATCAATATTTAGTTTTAACTTAATAAATCGAAATTCAGCGATATAAAAGATAAATCAGTAAAAATGCTGCCATCATAATTTAAAAAAAAAATGTTTTTTCAGATTTAAATTAAACTTTAATTACCAAGCGCATTTCATTTAATATCTTTGTTTGCACACTTTCTTGTATCATAATAAAAAATATTCAATTATGAAGCAAATTAAAATAAATTTAGCTATGTGACAAATTCTTTTAATAATTTAAGTGTTGAGTGGGTTTTTGTAGTAATTTTTAAGTTTATTTATCACTGCTCACATGTTTCACTAATCACTTAAGTACTCATCCATTTTGCATTTTTCGCTAAAGCTTGCTAGTAAAGTTTTTAAATGAATTCGTAATGTCTTTGTGCTTATTTTTTTAAAAAATTTTTCATTTCAACATTTTGAAATTCACGCGTTTCATTTGTAAGTGTGATACTTTTAAGTTTTGTCACTAAAGTTTTATGTTCCCGTTAAGTTTCCGGCACGACGATGTTTACTGGTCAACGTTTGGTTACGTTGTGAGAGTTTCGTTTAGACACGCAGATACAACCCTTAGATATTTCGTTGACTTTGTTGTGTTGTGTCTCGCCACCACAATAGCGTCACATTTGACGCGCGTTTTAAGCGCGTGTGTGTGTGCAAAATATTTAGAATCCGCATGTTGCTGCCCATTTTAGTGTATGTTGTTTCAATGTTTTATTGCTGTGTTGAGTTTTGCCATGTTGTTTGCATGTTTGAATTTGTTCTAATTTTTTCACCATTACTGTTGGAATTCCTTGCGGGTGTGTAAGTTTACTCTTTTTTACCTTTCTAAAGGATTTAACTTGAGCAAATGTTTGACGCAAGTCTAGAGCTTTATTATTTATCCTCCTGAAAGCTGCAATTTTGCAATTTTCTGTGTTGGTGTTGGTGAAAATGTTTGAGAAACAAATGAAAAGTGAGAGAAAGTCTATTGTGATAGTAAACTGTTGTGTGGTGAATTTTTAAACAGCTGTCTATGCTTGCAGAATTGTGCTGTGCATTGCGACACCTGTTGATTTACACCAGCGAACATGTGATTTTCTTATAAACTGAATATGGGGCTTACACATACACATACATTTTTCGATTTTTATTATACAAAAGGGACGTTAATGCTATTCTTCCTTACTCTTAAATACTTTATAATTTGGAATATTAACAATAGATACTCTTGTGAGCCATGAACCCTTCCAGTCCAACTTGCACTCCAAACTTCGTATAAGCAAACATAGAGTAAATAAAATATGTTCAGTGAATCACTGAGGTGATAATTATCCATATTATAAAACGAGTTCGAAGTTGCGATGGTATGAAATAAGCGCTGTGACAACATTTACCACTATTTTTACACATCTACAAATAGAAGACTTACTTAGTCCATGCATTATATCAATTGTGGGAAAATGATTACTACTTCTATGCCAATGCAGCACTACGTAAGCTATGCATTTTGCTGAAAATGCAACTTCATTTGTAACTGCTGGGGTTTCAAAGTGCAATCCTATTTTCAATAGCGGCGCTCCAAGTCTGAATGTTGAGATTCGGAACCGTTGTTTAAACTCAACTTACTTTCGAAATTAAAATTTTCGCTGATTTGACATATTTTTTTTCGTCAAGTCAAGATCTTTCGAATCACATAATTATCAAAATGTTCGTCATTAGTAAAAAATTGATACAAATCGATACATTTTCAAAAATTTCGTCTGCTATCTAGAACATGCCATCTTGACTTTGGTAAATCTGACCTAAGTTTCGTGATCAGTGACTCGCAAGACCCACGTGTTGCGAATTTATTGCAAATCGGTTGATTTTCAAAAATTCAGCCTTAATGTTGAATTTCGTCAACTTACCACACTAGCTTTTTAGGGGCGTTCAGCAGCTACAACTTGAGCCAAGAAGTGATCCGATCGGTTTCGAATTTTTATTCTTGCAACCTTTTTTTGCTGGACACTTGATTTTTTTCCGGCTTCCGGCCGTCATATTGAATTTTTGAAAGGCGCATTCGGCAATTGAAAGAAGGCGCTTTAAAATAAGCCCTTGTCCGAATTTTTTTCGTTGCTTCTAATTTTGGTCGTAGCTCTGATCCGGTTGACGCGTTTTGTTTTATATATATATGTACATACAAATATGTCATGTATAGCACAAATTAGTAGAATATACGAATTCGATCATACGTGCTGAACCTTGCTTAAGTGCTTTTATTCACCACTCTTCTTAACTAATGAAGATCTCATTTTGATATTTTTAGTAAATTATCTCTACTTTAATTTTAAAATAAATTAAAATAAAAAATATAAATAAGGGTGAAATAATTTTCTTCAAGAAACAAAAAAATAAAAATTTCAAACATGATTTCCTAATTTAAAAGAGCAGTAAATTTCTTATAAAAAGCACAATGTTTCATATTTTGTTGCAAATTTTTATAATTCAAAAAACTGCTCCCGATAAAAACGTATTTTATGTACTTTAATCTTTAATTGGTCTTTTCACCAATATAATATTTTAACTTTAACCGGTTATTTCCCATTGATGCGTTTACGCAACACCTTGGAAAAAAAATAAAATCTCGATAAGTTTTACATGGAAGCTTGTAACGCATTATATGAGCTACCGGAGGTGAGTCTTAGAATTTTTTTAGCTCTTAACTCTTGCACTCCGCGAAACCACAAATTTGACCCAAAAATTTGCAGTTTTTAAAAAAATCAGTAAAAATAGGAAAAAATTTCAAATAATAAAATTTAGCTGAGAATTATTTAAACTACATCATTTTCTACATAAAATGAATAAAATCTGCAAAATTTTCTCAATACGAGTTGTTGTAATTACATTTACTTATAAGTGTTGCGCAAACGCATCAATGGGAAGATCCCTGTACTACAAAATTTCCCTAAGCTGTAGAAAATTTTTTGAAAATTTCAAATTTTTTCATCATTTTACCTTTGCAAAAATTTGAAATATCGGCAAGTCAGTTTTTTTTTATTTTTTTTTGTGTGAGCAAGTGTGTAAATTTTGTTTAAAATTCAAAATGCCTAAGATATCCTTGACATCAACGGAAGTGACTGCGTATTTGGAGGATTTATAGGATGATGAACTCGGAGGGGCAGTTATTGACATCATCAACTTGCCTCCAGAAAATGTGGCTTGTTTAAGTGATGAGGAGGATATTGATGACAATAAGTAAGTTATAATGTTACCAATGTATCAATCAAGATTGTGTACAGACAACAACGATTTTACCCAATTTGAAAATCTTCTAGACCCTAGTGGTCCTATAGAAACTCAAATTGCATTCATTGAAGATGCTATAGACAAATCTACTTAAAACTCTTCCAATCTATCTGCTGGAGCTCAGGAGCATGCATCAACATCTAAAAAAGCTGCTGAAAACTTTAATTTGAAGCTGCCACCCGCTCCGATACCAAAATTTACAAAACACCCTACAAAACCAATGGAGTCAACAAATGTGGAGTTTGAAAACTTACGTAGTACATATCATAGAAAAACGCATTTTGGAACAAAACTTTAAAGTTCAAGATTTTGTAAGACTCGATAATGCTGGTCACATTGTTGAAAAAAAGAACATCGGGAAAAAAAACACGGTGCAGCATATGTCATAGCCAAACCATATATATGTGTTAAAAGTGTATTGCTGCACTTGATGTAAATTGATTTTTCATAATAAATAAAAAATATAATTTTGAAATGTATTTACTCATTCAATTTTATGTATGAAAATTAAAACATTTTTATAGCCTATCTTCCCAATGATGCGTTTGCGCAACAAACCGGAACCGGAAGTGAGAAAAATATAAAACTTTTTATGGAAATTCCTTAGGTCATAATGAACTAAATACTATTTAAAAAATCTTCTTGAAATTCCAAAATTTTTTTGTGCTGGGAATTAACCGGTTAAAGTTAAAACTACACACATACACAAAGGGTATATTTATAAAGGGTGGTTTATTCTTCTTGAATGTATCGACTTAATTAAAACACAAAAAAATATTGAAATGAATTGAATTTTCACTCTACTCGGAAGATTATCTTATGCCATTTAGCATTCGAATACGATTTTGGGTGTGGTTATCAATTTTTATTGAATTATTATTTGCCATTCTTAAAGTTATGCTTTAACAATGCAAATTTTATTCTTCATATCGTCATGTATAGAAAGTGTTTACACTAAGAACATTACAGTCGAATGACTCATTTCAGCATTTTGTTATCACGCAAATGCTGCTAGCTGTTTACTTTTTATTCTCTTTCCCTTTGGTGATTTCTGCAATTTGACGCAAACGTTGATGACGACTGCGACTGTGGCAGTTTTACATATAATTTAATTCATATTTTATGTTTATTTTTGACTCAAGCCTGAGATGACACAAATGAATAACATTTCTTACATTCATTTAAATATATATACGAACGGTGTGCATAAGTACACATATGTATGTGGTGCTTTTTATAATTGAAAACTTAAGTTTATATCGACATGCAACAGGGCATTGCACGATAAAACTTATTATTTATTGCATATTAATGAATTGTGGCAAATAGAATTATTGCCAATGCAATGCATAATTTATACAAAAATATATTGCATTGACAAGTATTCATGAGTGAAATGTGAATATTTGAATTTAAATAGTAAAATATATTTGAGTAAAAATAATGCGCATCTTCAAAATAAAAAAAAACATTTCGTTGAATTAATACATACTGTAAATGAAATAAGTTTACTTAAGGTGTTCTGTTATATTTTTTTCATTATATTATATTCAAATTCAACCAGAAATTGTACGAAATTTTTATCAAAAAAGTGCTCTACACAAAAATTTTGATTCAGCAAATGTGCTGAAACTTTTGGGAGTAAGTAATTTTTGGTATGTTGATCAAAAGTCTCCACAGGCACTAGATACAAAAATCTATTCCCTTATAGTTACCGGTTCTGAAAGCAGAGGTGTATCGTTCGCATCCAGCGCCTCTGGCAAACAAGTTTTTTGCCGCACCCTACCAAAAATTTTTCTTGTTTTTGCCAAAATTTAATTAAGCTCATCAAAAAAAAAAAAAAGAAAAGAGAAAGGTCCAAACTTTTCACTACCAGAAACCCTAGCAAAATGAGATAAAATCTCCTTTACATTCAAAAATTTCATTCCAATTTACTATATCCAATTACTTTCATTTACTAAAAAAAAACCAAAAGGTCCATACTTTTGACTTTATACAACCCTAGCAAAATTAGATATATTTCACGATTATTTTGCCGCCCCCTTGGTTTCTTCCCCACTAAATACGCTACTGCCAGAGAGCAAAGAAATCAATTTTCTTGAATCTGAAACATTGCGTGTGGGTAAATTTTACATTCTTACCATTGATAACTCTAAGGGAAATGGTTTTCGATCCTCTTGCTTAGGGAGACCTTTGGTTAGTATCCTACAAACTACTAATTCCTAAAATTTTAGCAAATTTGATCGAAAGGCATTTTCCATACATTTTGTGCGGGCTCCTTCGTTGAGTTAAGTTTTTTTTTTCGGTAAAGAAATTAGAATAAAGAAAAATTAGCGTTAAATGATATACCAATTGAAAGTTTTAGCTTTCTTCGTACTTACTTAAGTAAAAACTGTTAAATTTTAGTCACAGACTTAAAACTTTTGTGAGCTTTTATAAAAGCTTCTAATCTTTTACATCACATCAATACTCTTTTTTATCAATTTAAAGAATCTCAAGCTGTCATGACTTAAGAAAAGCTGTATCCGAGATTTCTGATGGCTATAGCTCTGAAACTACGTATGCCCTTCACTTTGGTTTTGTTCCGCTTTATGGCCTCTTATGAAAAGATTGCTAGTTTTCAACTTAAATTTTTAAAATTTTTATCAATTGGCTTTTAAAAAATTGTTGACCGAGTTTCTGTTCACCACTCCCGAAATCGGAAACAAAATAAATTTTGAGGTCTCATAAAGCCATGTTTTTAATTTTTTGGCCAGACAGAGTGCCTTTTATCTGGTTAACTCATAAACCCTAAAGATATTTACAGTACATTATTTTCTCTTTAGAAAAATATTAAAATTAAAGATGACATTATGAGTTCAATAAAAATGTCATAAAAAATTTGAATACATCATTAAAATCACAGTAGTGAGTTTTCAGAACATAAATTAAAGTGCGTATGCAGACAAAGAGCACATTCAAGTACACTATCATAAACACCTAAGCACATCAAAAATTTATTACTAGCCACTATAGTAAATGTTATTGTGAGTTAGAATATATACACAAATATACATTCATTGAATAATTAAAGTTTTTTTTTGTTGAAATTCAATGTAATGAAAATGTCTATAAATGTCAAAAGCAAGTCAGTAACCTCTAGTTTGAATATTTCAGCTTAATAAAAAATATCGTAATTTTTAATATATGCAAGATTTATTTTATTTTTGCCAAATCTATGTGGTCAACTTGTAAATGTCAACAATTAAAAAGGACAGCAGGCGTTGAGTTTACCGCAAGAAATCCAGCCGATTAATTTGAAGGATTTGATTTATTCAATATGAATTTCTTATTGCTCTGGTACCGTTACTTTTAATAAAAAGCCGATAGTACTTTTTTTCATTGCAAACACTGCGAAAACAATTTAATTATAAATACCAAAATTTGATAATAATTAACATAAAGTATAAATGATACAGGTGAATTAAATATTTGATATATATTAAATTGTCACATATTACAGTAAAGTGAATAACATTATTGGATAAAATATATATTTGGTAATAATTACCAAATTATATTTTGGTTGAAACAAATATTTTGGTAGCAGCAATCATTCGTTTGTTAATAATCACTAAATAATTTATTTGACTAAAAAAGACTTTCCTTTCACAAACGTATACATTCATTAATATCGATTTGTGCTGAAAACCGATTTTTCCACTAACGTTACATCCTTATATAGGATGTCGTTTGTATTTATACAATCACAAATTGCGTACCAAGCAGAATATATTTAAGTAGTTTTTTATTTGAATATGTTGTGAATTGCAAAGTTTTCATACTAATAAGAAGTGAAATCAAATAAAAATAGGATTAACAAATGTAAAATTCAACCAAAGAAATTTTTTCAATCGGCTCCAACTAATAGAACGTTTGGCCCAATAAGCAACAATTTAAATTTTAGTTAAGGTCATGGTAATAACTACCAAAATATGTTGATAGTTAACAAATATTTTAAAATCTATCAACCAAATACATATATATAAAGGGACCTTTTCTCAGTGTAGTAACACATGCAATCCTAATTATAAAGCTGAACGATATTGGCCACCTTTGATTTAATAATATGTAAAAACGTGTGGTAGGAACATAATTTCAGCTGCAATTCTGCACGTAGACCAAAACTATGACACCTTACAGAATAATTAAATAAATTTATTGAATAATAAATAATAAAATACACAATAGAACCAAAATCTGTTTAGAATTATCAATTATTGCAGACATCAATTAAATAAAGGCTGATTTTTTGCAGTAATAGTATGTATTTGAAATTAAAATAAGGAAAACATATATACTCTAAGTTTAAGTTAAAAGATTTTTGTCGATGACATTTATTGTTTCAATACAACTCTTAGCTTAAATATGCCGAAACTAAAAGTTATATCTGATAAGAGTAGGCAACTTAGGTTTTATAACCGAAATAATATAAGCTATATTCATTTCCAAAGCATACATTTTTTTCTGGCTTTTTAACTTAAAATTACTTAGTGGATTTATTTTTAATTTTGCTGTGCATTTAGTCACTATTGCCATGTATTTTTCAACAAAACATCAACATCTGTCAAATAACAGATGTTTCTTAAAATTTTTATCACTTCATAAAAAGCAGCCTTTATTTTGGAATGCAAATCAAATTTTTATACAGCAACAAAATAACTCAGTTAATTGACACGTTTCTGTAATTTCATATATTGAATGGCACTTTGCATTTATTTTGTTGATGTAACTTCCGCTATTTTGATTCGTGTGCCATAATTCTTATAAAATTTTCATGGTCACTGTGTTATGGTGTCAATTAAATGAAAGTTCTTTGACTTTCACGAGATGTGCGAATGAATAAAGGCAGTTTTCAACACAAAGCGTTATGCTTTTGGGAACGCTGCCAATTTGACGTTAAGACGGCATTTGTTACAATATAAGTGGGTGTATTTAGAAAATTAAATTTATTTTTAATGTGTTGTATTAAATGTTTTAATTTGTTGAACTTATAAAATAAGTAAAAGTTTCAAATACAAAGCGGTCTTATTGTAAATTAAATTTTGATTTTTGTGCTTTTTATCAACCAATAATTCAAACTGAAGAGTTGTCCCATGAGGTAATGTTTATATTTTCATTTTTTCACTTTGATAAAAATCGAAATATTCATATTTATTCAAAAATTTTATTGATTATTATTTGGTTTTAATGGGCTTGGCTAACGAAGGTCTTTGGAGCCCAACTTTGTTTGGTTTTGCAAAACTTTGATCCCATTGCAATATGAATGAAATTGAAATAGATAAAAAATTTGCATAACAAAACACTTGAAGCCAAACACTGTACGACAAGCTTAAGCTTTTTCTTTTTGGCTGAAGTTTCTGTTATAGAAAAGAGTTTTGGTTTGGATAAAAACTTTATAAAGGAATTTGCTGTTTTGGAGGAGTAATGGCATATTTTTGCTTGCAAGGGTAGCAATCATATTTTTTTTTCCAAAATTTAAAGCTGGTAACTGATCGAACTATACAAAATAAAATTTTTCATCATCAAAAAAAGACTAACTCAAGAAAACTTTCAACAACTATACGGCAGCAATATAAGCACACAATCATGATAATAGATATGTATATGTGACTTGGTCTTTGAAAAGCGGGCTTAGGTGTCAAAAAATCATTTTCCACTTATTTGCTGATTTCAAAATTTGAAAAACTTGAAGTACATCGAAGTTCAGTGCTTCCTATGTAGAAATTGGCAAATAGTAAGGATTAATTTTTGTATATAATTATGTGACCCCTTGGTGAATTTTTCGATCCCTTTTTCAAAACCTTGGGCTTCAATTTTTGTTTCTTGTTAAGTCTGGAAGAGACAAGATTACTCTTGTAAGTCTCTCCATTCACTTAATCCCATATGAAAAAGTTTAGTGAACAAACCGATTTGTTGAGCTTATTCGGCTAGGAAAATCTTATCAAGTAGTATTTTTCGACGTGCAGACAGTAGCGATGTCTGGTCGAAACACATACGGGCATGGAATAGATGACTCTACTGCCTATATAAAAAAAAAATAAATAGTGAATAGTGTTGTTTCATTTATGTCTGAGAGAAATTGGTCGATGTGCCATATCAAAATTTGAATGCTTATGGAGTGGCTAAATTATTCGATTTTTGAAACGCAGAAGTGCAATTTTCGTGTCTTGACCAAGCTATGTATGTAGGTGAAAATGAGATTTATCTGGCATAATCGATTTGTTTAAGAATTAGTGTTCTTGATTTTGCTTTTGCATGAAATGTGTACGCCAATATAACCAACCTATATTGTCTCCGGGAAGCAGTTGCAGATTAATTTGCATTTTTATATTGAAAAAAAAAAAAAATAAACATCTTAAAGTTCTCTGAAATATTACACGTTAGATATATACTGGGAAAGACGTCACCTGGTCGATGAAGAGGGAAGTTCATCAAGAGATACCTGTAAGCAACGCTTTATTAAGGTAGTGTCCCGAGATCTCAATAGAGCCCCAAAGACGTGTTAAGTGGAGGTCTGTAGTAATCTTTCAGTTAGTGAGCGGATTTAATATTCTTGTGGCACAAAAATCGCTTTAGATTCAGCTGATAATTTTTAATGATCAATTATTTTGTCAAATTTTAATCAATTGCAATGGCTGAATCTAACAGATGCAGATGAATCTACTGATGGTGAAAAATTTTGAAAATAGTTGTCACTATGCAAATGAATGAATTTGAATAACTTTCTAATGAATTAAATATGGTTCAATTCTAATATCATTCTAGTATAAAAGTTTTGTTTAATGTAAGCTAAGTATGGTAAAAATTATAATCGTTAACTTTGACCAAAACTTATTTTTAACTTTTACTAAATAAGATAACTCCGGTAAAAGATTCTAAGCAAAAATGCTTCATATTTTGTATCGGTAATTGCCTGTCCAAATATGCTGTCGATTAGTGTAATAGCATTAGTGTAGCCATGTAGTTGATACTTTTTTGATTTATAAATTTTGCTTATGTTGCGACTACGACCAACATTGTGTTGCTTTGATTGTATATCAATTTTGTTGTGATTGATTATTGACGTTTGACACGTGACTTGCATGAGACACTGTTAATATAATTTACTTACTTACTTTTAGTATACTCTTCACCATTAATGACTTAAAGTTTAAAAAACTTCTGGTCGAACTTCTAAGTCATGTTAATTTTTAATGTGTCAATATATTTTTATTGAATGGATAAAAAGAAGGTGGATGGATTATGTGTTGATTGAGACATATTTTGCTGAATACATGTTAAGGTTTTTAATTTTTTGGGATTTTTTTCAAACCTCACATGATAAATCCTTTGTAGATATGTATATAGATGGGACAGGAACATTTGCGATTTCAAATGTATGGGGGTGACGCAAAATCGATAAGCCCGCTAACAAATCAATGGTTAATATGGAATACCGGTCAAAAAATATATGAACCACTGCTTAAATGTCTTAAAGGGTTATAGGAAAATATCATAAATGAAGAAAATGAGTCATAAGCACCCTTTGTGAGTGCTTGAAGATCCCTCTGGTGTCTAGACGTCCCTTTCGACCTTTTGTCACCAAAATATTTCTTCAAAAATAGGTCAAAGCTCCATTCTTGGATGAATTTGTGTCATTTAAAAACAATTTTCAGCCCTTTCGCGTCGATTTGTGCAAAAAAATTCCTGTATCAAAAATTGCTCCAAAACACTCACTTTGAATGGTCGGAGACCCCTCTTGTGTCTTTTTAAAACCATCTGACCTTTTTCGATCAATTGCTGGAATAACGTTTTTTGTTGTTTTTCTTTAACTTACAAAATTGATTTTCGGCATTAAATTTTTTTCGAGAAATGAGACCAAGATTCCTCTTATCGACCATATAATAGCCGGTGCAATACATTGTGCATAATTTTTTTGAACTTTTTCTTTTAAGAAAATTTTGAAATTTATTTCAATGGATCTTTTTTTGAATAGTCTAAAATATTTTTGCGAATGAAAATCAACTATAAGTATTACCTTAGCCGATATCGCCTCAGAATTTGGCAACAATTCGGTACTGATAGAAATTTATGTATCAGAGGCTCCGCAAATTAAATTATGATGTATTTATGTGACCGCAATTAGTAACTTTTTTTTATTGGTTAAGATGCTAATGATGTTATTCAGGCCGTACAGCACGAAGCTTGTAAAAATTTTACCCATTTAAGGCTATTTTCAGAGCAAACTGTCATCAATAAAATGATATTTTTTTTGTCTTATTCACAACTTTATAAATATCATAGAGATATATTCTTTAAAAGAAAATATGCTTACGTGACTTTGAACATTCAAAATAAACATTATTCAAGCAAAGTCGTTGAAATTATTAATTGCTTGTTATATTCTACTCAATTTATATTGCTTATCCACCAAAATTCATCTGTAATTGTATTCCTAACTATCTTCTTGTCATTTAACACTCAGTGACGGTTGATGTTTTTATTCCCAATTATATTTAAAAGTAATTGAATATCTGACACGCGTGCTTAGCATTCATATGTGATAATTACAAGCTCATCAAAATTGCACTCCTTTTTAAAGAACCATACGAATCATAAAGACAAAAATACAAGGTGACATGTTGTTAGTTATAAGAAGAGAGTCATATTAAATATTTAATTTTTTAATTCAAAATTGAATAAAATAAAAATCATATGAAGGACTTTCACCATACGGAAATGTTTTTGCCTTTAATTTAAGTTTTATTGAAAGGGCATTTCTTTGTTAAAGCTGCAATAACTCTTTGTTTCACTTAATAAATAAATTTCTTTAGATATTAAATAGCTGTATATTGATTGCTAACCGATTATATTGTTTCAAAATATCACTTCCAAGCGTAGCAAATTTTTCCTAATGCAATTTTCTATCATTTAATGTTATCGAGTAGGGATTAGGAAAATTTCTTTTTATAACTGTCAGTTGAACTTTGCATTAAATTCGCGAAAGTCTCAATATTAACAAGAACCCTCCTTAATTTAGAAAAAAGATCGTAAGTGACGTAAGCACTAATATATTGCTCTGCTATCTTGCTATCGATCTCACAAACAAGGGCGGAAAAACCAACAGAGCGAGAAAAAAATATACAACTCCGTAAAAGTCAAACATAATTTTAAAACAAACCAAACGCGAATATTTAAACCCAATGTTTAATCAGTGTTGCAATATTATAGCAATATTATCCCAAGCACACTGACCTTTGCTTAAGACTGATATTGATAACGTAGTATTTCTGAATGATTTTAAATTATGAGCTTAATTTGGCAACCAGTCATACTTTCAATCTCAGCTGAGTTTGTAAAAAGACGCATGCAATGGATAAGCCGCACAATCAGAAAATACTTCAGATAAACCGGTCAATTAGCACATTGGTGGAGTCCGCCAGAATATAGTGCTTTTGTGTTTGGAAAATCTTTTGGTACTTGCTCTTAGAATTTTCTAATGAAGGATTAACTAATTAATCTTAATCTAGCTTTTCGTTTTGAAGTCCAAAATATTATAGGCTCACTTAGAGTTATGAAGACTAAGCTCATCAAGGTTCTATTGGGACTCCTCCGTGCATTTTCAAGCATAAGATTCGCTTGATATGGTGCAGTCTGACTTTTCCAGTTTTTGAAGCTAAAAATAGAAGCCATGAAACTGAAAGCTTGTAACACAAAAAATGTAAAGTAGGCTTGATTCAGCACCTATTCACTTTGGTCTTCAAATCAATTTCTTTAAATTTTTAAAATAGAATAGAAAATCGTTGTATTTTCGAATAAATGTATATATGACCTTTCATTTTAATAAAAATATTATTACATTAAGGAAACAAGATTTATGTTTTTAGTGATAAATTTGTTATGGAAAAGTGCTTTATATTTTGATTTGTATATATTTTTTAAGACGATTTTTTTATTTGAAAAATGTTCAAAAACACGGACAAAATCAACTGAAATAAGTTAGTTGCAAAAAACTTATATAATGTTGCTTATAATAAAGCAAATGGAGAAAGATTTCTTCATTAAGTGGAGCAAATTAAGGTTAACGAAAGCATCTGTCCAAAATGTTAGATTTTTCTTTACTATCAATTGATCAAAATTTCATATTGCTTAAAATTCAAAATTTGTTGCAACAGTTTAGAAGTCTTATGCATCATTTTTATAGGTAATCAAATTTACTTTCAAATTCTACCAACTTTATTGACATTAATTTAGAAGTAACCAATTTCGTGAATTTTTAAACGTCCTGAATTTAAAACAAATATAAAACAAGTCTTCCACAAGCTCTACACAAACATAAATACTTGTTCACAAAGCTTTGTTTCATGAACCCACCCGTTTCACTTCCGTTTCAATTCCTCTCGTGTATGTGGGGTACAAAGTAAAAGCAGCACAAGCTTTTTCAAAATAAAATATACAAAAAGCTTTTAAAGCAGCGCTTTTCATCGTATTATTTAAGAAAGTTTTCATTATAAAAGCTTTAGTTTGTATATTGAATGAAAGCTTGCCTAAGCTTTTATATAAAGAAACTTCAAATGATGATGACAGATGTCGCGTCATGAAAAGCTTATTAAGTCTTAGGTCATTTTAACTAAATTTCTTTAGTTATAGCTCAGGCTTTCACATTGGCATCACAAATTGCCTGTTTTCATTTATTACGTTTTTGGGTCAAAATTACTTTTTTTCTCACTTATTATAAATTTGTTCAGTTTACAGATTAGTTTTAACAAAAATATATAAAGTACATACAAAATTCTTGTGGGGCAAGGAAAGCGCTGGTGGAACTGTCATCAAATAGTAACAAGCTTACGAAAATGCGATAGTACCAGCTGTTTTTAAAACATGACATTGAAATGACATATATGAAGAACAGGCCGTTACTGATGCCAATAAATTTGATAAAAATGGTTAAAGTCAATGTATTTAAAGTTAATTGAAACTAAACTGTTAAATTCTTGAATAAAATTGTTTCAGTATCATTTTGCAACGTTATTGTTCAATCACTTATCATCAGGTGGGGCAAATATTGTTCCTTAAATTCAATAATTAGTTTAACAATTTAATTACATATGAAAACTATATTCTCTGAAGTTTGACATGACATGACTTTTTAATTCATTTTACAGCTCATACGATGATTCAATCATCACCACAGACGCCAAATTTGTAAATCACTTCATGCGAATATTTTGCGTCTGGACATAGAATGATCGATGGAAAATTGTCCTGTAAAAAAAAAAAAAATATGCTGATAACTGATGAAAAAAAGTTAAGCAAATACAGAAGTTCGCTTGATAAAAACCAATTAGAAAATAAGAAGGTTATTTTCTTATTGAAACTATAGAAAGCAATCGCTAGAATTTCGGCTATACATAAGATAGCTATATGTATTGCGATAGCAATAATTAAGTTAATATTGCGTTAAAGAAGTTGAAAACTTACGTGATTGACAGCATCAGGATATTTTTGTGTCTCCAAGCAGAAAGCGCCATGTTTGACATATTTTGTTCCAGACTTACCAATTATTGGTCCAGCCTGTTATGAATGAGCATAAAACGAAAAAAAATGTATGTTATTTTTAAAGGCTTTGTTCAGTTTGCTTAACACATTGTTAGCAAGATCATTTGCATGAAAAATGGCCTAAAAATTCTGGGTTTACTTTTTTTAAAGAAAAATATATGTATATGTACGTAAAATATTATTATGAGCTGTAATCAAATATTTAAGGAGCCTACTTAAAAGATAACAAATCATTTAGTGCTACTTATTTTGGTGAAAATATCACTTAGGACTTCTGTCAGTTTTTCAGGTGTAAATATTCCCAAAAATTTTTGGTGCTATTGCTTTAAAAAGCCTTGTCTTCACCCATACTACGCGGTACTCTAAGTAGTTATCGTATGAAATAACAATAAAAGTTTGAGTTTTTGGTTCACTTAAATCTGATATTTTATATTGATTCTGGAAACTTTCTTCAAATTCAGAGCCAGATAGGTCAAGAGGAAAAAATCATGATAACCAAAAGCCACATTCGGCTAAGCAACGTTTTGTACTATAACTTTATATATAGCTCAAAACTGGAAAGTATTCACATCGTTGTTATTAGTTGAGTGAGTTTTCATACACATTTTCATAGAAGAATCCAAAAATATTGAAGTTAATTAAAACAACAAAAACCTAGAAAACATGCTTTTTCTGTATGTGCAGCTGCCAATTGAGCAACCAGTCGCATGAGTAACTTTTAATTTGTTGTGAATGATATTAAAGGTTACTCATACGTCATGACTCCAATATTCTTTTCTAACTAATATAAAAACTAAATAAAGCTATTCTAATAGTTTTTTAATTTCTTATTTCATTTCAGTATGATCCCGAAAATATCACGAGGTAAGTTTTGAAAGAATGTATATTTTCTCGCATAAAATTATTTAAAGTTTCTGGACATACAAAAAAAAAGGTTGAAATAATATCATTTGCATTTCTCAAAAGTGAGCTTATATAAAGTATAGTAAAACTTTGTTTGTGCTTATCTTTTTTATAATTTAATACCACTAAAAGTATAAAGTATGATCTGGAGGAGAATATTGACATACTTACTAGGGTGTGCCATTTTTGAGCAACTTTATTTTTTCAACTAAAAAACAGACTTAAAACTTTCAGAAAGGTGCAAAAAGAAGCCTCTGAAAATTTGAGCTCCTAATATTAACATTTAGAGGTGCCTGTTTCTAACTTTCCATTTTCCATATAAATTACATGGAAAAAAAATGATTTTTTTTCTTATTGTTGTAGCTTGACATGAGAGCATTGTAGAAATGAAAAAAAAAAAAAAAAATTTTTTTTTTGTATATAATTTTACTGAACAGTTAATCAAATAATAAAATAATGTAATTTTTTTTTTTTTTTTTGTAGAGCGTTCAATTTTCTACTAAAATAATGTTTCAGTTCATTTCTACAATGCGCTCATGTCAAGCTACAACAATAAGAAAAAAAAAATCATTTTTTTTTCCATGTAATTTATATGGAAAATGGAAAGTTAGAAACAGACACCTCTAAATGTTAATATTAAGAGCTCATATTTTCAGAGGCTTCTTTTTGCACCTTTCTGAAAGTTTTAAGCTTGTTGTTTAGTTGAAAAAATAAAGTTGCTCAAAAATGGCACACCCTAATACTTACACTCCTCCACTTACCTCTCCCATATAGTTTCCAGTATAAAGATGCACTCCTGGTTGATCGCAAAAGACTTCCAACCACCTGCCAGTTTTTGGGTGTAAAACTCTACATGAAAAAAATATTTTTTTTTGTTTGATTGCTATTTTGATTTGTTGTTGTTTTCTTTTTCTACAAACCTTACCTAGCAATAAATGTCAAACCTTTGTTTGCTACATTTACACAATAGTTATCGTCATAGCCATCATAGCCAGTGGCTGATTTTACTTCTTTCATGCGATCACCTAAATTTCGAATAGCGCGAAAATCATAAGCACTGCCCTCGACCGCTGTAAAACAGCCAGTGGGTATACCGTCCTCATCTTTTTCCGTAACTTTGTCGGCGTTGATCCGTATTAAGTGTTCATAAATGGCTTTATTACCGGCGGCCTGGGAAAGGTGAAAAATTCATTGAAGACAAGAAAAATTCATTACACTCAAAAAAAAAATTTAAAATTTTATAGCACACAAAAGACTCTTTGACAGACTCCAATGTCATACTTACATGCCCAGCCAAATTAAAATAGCTATGATTTGTCAAACTAACAGCTGTAACTTCTGTGGTAGTGGCCTCCATGATCAATTTCAAGCTGTTATCGTCTGTTAGTGTAAAATGTACCGTTGCTGTTACTTCTCCCGGATATCCTTCGTGTCCGTCTGGTGAGGAGTGTCGCATGCTGACACCGCAATCGCTAGCATCCAAGATTTCCCAGTGCACTTTGTCAAATCCAATAAAACCACCATGTAGGCTATGTTTGCCACTATTTTTGCTGACTTTAATTTCTTCACCATTTAGTTGGAAGCGTCCATTACCCACCCGATTGCAAACACGTCCGCAGATAGCACCAAAATAAGGATTTGTTTTTGTTAGGTATCCTATTGTAGTATTTTTGTAGCAATTATTACAATGAGTTATTGTGTAAAATTTGAAAAATGTAAGCAAAAACAAAAATTGAAACTGAAAAATTGAAGTTGAATATTTGTCTATATCTCAAATATTATTTTAGAAATTTTTTTGTTTGCTTTTTGTTCACCAACCTGGTACATCGTCGAAACCAAGCACAATGTCCTCAACACAACCACTTGCATCCGGCACTTTGAGAGTGGTGATTGTTGCGCCAAGTGTTATGATCTTTTTTATTGAGAGCGAGGTAGTGTCGTAGTTAATGCAGCATCAGAATTTCAATAGCAGAAACAACATAATTGACGTGAAAAATAGTAAAAATAGCAACAAATCTTGTGTTGTATAATGAAAATTTTGTTGTTTTTGTGTTGATAAGGATAAAAAGAGAATATGTATCCTGAAAGCCAGTGGATCGGTTGTTACGACCAAATTTTCTGTGAGTCGGATAAAACCTCGAATAACACAAATAATTTAAACAGCAACCAGACCACGTCCTTCCCCTCACGATGGCAGTGCTTATAATTCTTTTGAGTTGGATCCACTCCCCAAAATGGCCAAAAACCACCCTCTAAAGGATGAAAAGTTGCTTTTTGGCCATTTTGGGGGATAGGGTCAGTACCAAAAGAATTTTAGACACTGCCATCGTGTTCAGCATTCTCAAAAGGGGAGGAGGAATTGGTCTGGTTGCTGCTTAAAATATTTGTGTTCGGCATCCTTGAAAATGGAAATTGTATTTTAAATTATTTTTATATTTTTCCGTTTTACAGAATGTACTAATAGACTTTAAGTAGGTCAAGAAAATCATTTTTACAAGTAGTATATGTAGCCCCCTATATTGATTAACACATGATTTTTTATATTTGAAGAAAAGGTACCATTTCAGAAATTTTAATAAATTTAAAAGGGTTGAAAATGATTATTGCGAACTAACTCCTGATTTTGGAACATGCTGGTATTAGGGTGTTTATTATGAAAATTTTACAGATTGTTCTTTTTTTTGCCTATAGCTTAGCATGGGGCTTTCATGCTCAATCCTGTAAGCAGGGCCGACAGAGTTTGTGTCCGATTTCGATGAAATTTCAGAAAAAAACCGACTTCGTAAAACGTAGAAAAATCTGCCTTAGATGCCAAGATATTTGGAAGAGTTTTCTTTAAGCCCAATTCTATTATATAAATCTATGAGACCGCATAAAAAAGACGACCATTTAAGATACTAAAAATAGTCTCGTTTAGTTAATTGTATCGGCTCAAAATGTTTCAAACAAATATCTTGTTATTTAGAAGTTAAAACTGCCTAACTATTCTGGTTAAAAAAAGTACAACGAATATTTTGAAAAAAATGCGGTAATGCCTAAATACGCGTAGGTTGAAACGTTATCTTTATATATTGCTATTTTTGACCACAGTGATTAACATTTTTTCGTTTCAAACAAATCACTTGATTTGAGATATTTCAAGATTTTTCCATAGATTTCGCGTCTCTTTGATAAAATTTAATATTAAACTAAATAACAAATGCAATAAATATCCAAAAGATTCATGTGTGAACTTTTTTGTAGTCTACTCACCTGCATTGACATATCTTTATCATTTCGCAGTGTAAAACGTTGAATTTCCTCCTTTTGCTTTGTTATAGGATTCACTGCAGTGCCAAATTTGTCCCCAACTACACGTTTCAATTTTTCACAACAATATTGCTAATATGTTTTATTAAAAGACTTTAATATAATTAATAATATACCATTAATGTGTTCTTAACATTAAGCGCGTACATTTTTCTGAAGCATTGGCAACAAGGATAAAAGTTTGCGATTCGGCAGCCTTAGTGACTTCATTATTTTGAATTTTGGTAAACGTTTAATGCTTTAGTTTATTATTTATATTACTCGAAATTTGATGTCAAATATTTTTGATAAATATGAATGTTTTGGTTTTTTGATTCTAAAAATCAAGTAAATTTTCAAAAATATTGTAGACATTTAAAATTTTTTAAAACAAACGCAAGTATTTAAAGTAGTCCTTATATAAGACAGAAGAAGTCGTTGGTGTGATTGAAGGATAAGCAAGGTTACCGAAAAAATGCCACGGGAACTTCTCTATTTGAATAAAGAAAACTGAACTGCTTGATGTTTGCTATTGAACATTGGTATATTGATACCTTAAACCTTAAAGTTTTTATACTGAATTTAATAAATAAATTGCTTAATTTAAAAATGATACGATTATGTAAGAAATTTAAGTTTTTATTCTCATGTGGGAGTCATGGCATCGCCCAATTTTTTCTAGTCCAACTATGCTAAGAACCGTCTAAAAACTAGAGGAAAAGTAAATTATTCTTATCCATTTGCGTCAAATAATTGCTGAGCTAGTGACATGCCTCTCATATTAAGGCGTGACACTGCTCATTAAGAAAAGTTCAAATCATTTTCTAAGCTTTCCGACTTCAGAGCAATTATGACCTGTAAATTTGAGCTCAGATAGCTCAGTAGTTGCAAGGTCTATAGATATAACAAGCACACACACATTGACTTTTCCAAAGGTGGAAGATTAAAGATTTATCGCAAATACTCCGAAATGTAGTTGCTTATACTAAACCACAAACTGTGTGCAAAATATTTATTTTAACAAAGATCCGAGCAAATGAGTTAGGAATGGTCTGATGAGGCAGTGTATATATGTAATTGAATATGTATATATCAGGCAATAGCTGAAACATATGTTACCAGTTATCAGGTTAAATTATTTCATTTGTTGTTTATGTCATGTTTTTAAAAGCATAGTTTACAGGAATGTCGATTTCTGATATTGCTCAGTTAATTATTGAAAATACAAGAATTTTTTAATATATTTCTCATATCTGGTAGTATCAACTCTATGAAAAAAAAGTGTTAGAACATTAAATTTTAAAAATTAGATAATTATTTTCAAATTTTTTTATTTTAAATTGGCCAAATGCTATTTGCAGTCAAACTTCAAAATTGGTCAGAATTTCAAATTCGATATTATATTTTTTTTGAGCATTTCAAAAAGTAAAGTAATAAATTCTTGAGATTACTAAGTAATGGTAAGTATTTATGAGCACAACTGCATTATATAAATAAAAAATATATAAGCAACAAATTCATTGTAGCTCTCGATTTGTTATCATAAGTGCAAGCGAAAACAAAATCCAGCACCTCAGCACTTTTTTTTATAGTCAGTTTTAACTTCATTTCGACATAGTCACAGTTCCGAGAAGTCGATAGGTTTGTATTGCTGGGTAACATAAATAGAACAAGATTCTTGACATTAAAATGTGTAGTAAGCTTTAAAAGCATTTGCGGTAGCTATTGGAATTAAGCGGAGAATGCTCATGATAAAAGCTATGGTTTGTGTACAGAATAAAAGCAATACTTTCCATGGAGTAACTCTAAATTACATTAAAATATGTCGTATTACTAAAAGCATAACATAATACTTAAGATAATTTTATAGTTCTATAAGAGCTCTTTTTATAAATTTATGACACAATTTGATCGGAATGGTTTAATAAATATTTTCAAATAAAATGATGTGCCGATGCCGAGATGCTATTTTATATCTCAGCTTTTGTATAATTTTATTATTTCGTATATAAATTGTGAGATAAGCCTGGCTGACTTTTAAAATACAGTAGACGCACGGTTGAGCGAACTAATTTGTGCAGAGCCATTGCCTTCCACCCAAATTTTCTCCTCAATTGAAATTGAAAATTAGCTTAAAATTATTTAAATTATTTAAAAAAAAAAAAAATTATTCATAGTAGTTTGTTTCTTTTTAACTTGTTATGATTTTTGTACAGCTATATCTCTGCTATTTTGCAGCACCATCAAGTATTCTAGTGATCGCTTTGTCAAAAATTTGAATAGCTCGATTAGCGTAACTTTAGGTTTTTGGCCAATTCTTTTTTGTTCTTCCCCTCATCAGTATCAGTCTATTCAACATTAATAATATCTTCGTTATCTCCATTATCTGTAAATTTGTCTTCTATTTCAGCCCATTTGCTTAATTTGTCAGCGCTGAAGTTTACCTTAACGTGATGTAATTCAACTTAAGCTTGAACTGCGCAACTTTCTGCCAAAAAGCATGCTTGTAAATGAAAGTTCTCTTACTTTCATTGAATAATACAAAGTCACATTTTTCGTCTTTAAGCGACATTTATATAATGGGAACCTTTTTCGTCAAAACTTGATGAGTTCCCACTACTCAGCACTCATCAGATCGTAAGTTCCCTCTGTAGAGTAGTCAATGGAAAACTTTTTAGTGTGCCGTCGAACAAGTTCTCTTAACCAAAGGTTCCATTAACTACGAGTTTTCTGAATTAATGAAAAATTTTCGAGTTTGGGTGGAACAAAGATATTACAAGAAATTAAAAATGACGTAGGTACTACTCGTAGTAATAGAATTCGGCTACTACAGTTATATAGGAAAAAATTACAGCACCACTGAAAGTCTTTCTCTCTTCATTTTGTCCGCCAGAAAATTTTAAGGAGGCACTAAAATCAAGAAGAAGTTGTTTTAGGGCTACATAGTGTCGTTTTGTTTAGGTAATTTAATAAATTAAAAAATTTAAGTTCAATGGTATATTTTGCCACATATTATTGAAAAACATCCAATAAATTGTTACATCATAGACATCTGTGAAGCAGCAATCTAAAAAACCTTAATATTGAAATCATCATTGCATTGCAACAAGTTTAGCAAGAAAGTTTGTAGAAGCACCATTTGTTACGAGAAAGTGAAAGATAGGGTTCCTTTTCCAATAGATGGCCACAATTAAAGCAACTAATGGAATAATAAAAATTATTAATAAAGAAATGAAAGAAACGTTAAAAGAGAAAAAAGGCCAGGATAATTGTTATAAATTTACGTCCCGAAGCAATTCTAAACATTATTTGAGAAGTAGGTAGAGTTCGGTTGAAGCTGTTTCCTAAACATTTTGTTCTTCATAAGATATATAATAACTAAGACTTTGAGCGACTATTTAAACAAAAATTTGATAGGGTTCACTTGGTTTTATAACTAAATTTTATAATAAACTAGCTGTCCCGGCAGACTTTGGTCTGCCTTTTCCGCGAGGTGGCGCGATGCCTCACGTAAAAAGCGAAACGTCTATTTTTCCACTGAAATTAATTACTATTCCTACTCTTCTAAATACATATAGCAGGCCTGGAAGACATTGTTATGTCCTTTCTGGCAGGTGGCGCGATGAGTTTGATTTATATTAATTTACATGCAGCAAATACTTGCTGATATATATACACTCAGAAAATAAATTTGGTTAATGTAACCAAATTTTTACCAAACTTCAAGTTAAAATTTTCTAACCTGATGGCCCTTGTTGTTAAGTTTAACTACCTTATCCTCAGGTTAGCTACAAAAATTTCTCAAAAAACATCAAAACGTTTTTGATTTATTTTTTTTTATTACTTGGAACTTAATTTATTTATGTTACATATTTAAAAACTTCACAGAGATCTAAATCCTTTTATAAGTCACCCACGGGATTCGAACTAAGGTCTCCTCTATTCAGATATGTGCACATCTAAACCAACTGAGCTACTCATACTATGATGCGGTGTTGAACTAAAACTGTATTAGTATACCGCATGTAACAATACAAAATGCCCAGGTTCGAACCCCACTGGATGCAAGAAAAAAATTGTTTTTTTTTTTAATTAAATAGAGTTCCATAGAACAATTTATCAGGTTAATGTGTTACCTGACGCAGGTTAGACATTTTCGTGCGAGTGTAGGAATTGTTGATTTATTCGCATATGAGAGGTATGCTACCGCCCCCTTTTTCCTTTAAAACTTACTTTTAATATATGTGCCAAGTCCCATTCAGCTGCGTTGATGAGATATGATAAATGTGCAACCAAATGGTTGCAAAAACCTTTCATAGACCATAAAAAGCATTTAAATATCAATTATAAGATCTTCGTGAATGTTCTATTTAAGAATAATTTTCTTTGAGGGCCACCCTAAGTGTGTACTGTTAATAAATTTTTTACGACTCAAGCTGTGTCTTTTAATATAAAAGCCACGTTGTGTAAGTTCCATAACAATAGATTATGTGGTCTTTGTGAAAATGCTGTTTTAAAAATATAGCTGTTTGAGGACCACCCTAAATTTCATACAGTAGATTATAAACAATGAAATTTAGTAAAAATATTCCACAGGCTTTCTCAAAATATATGATGAGTCCTATATGAAATGTCGATACATTTTTCCAATTTTTTAGCCTTTCTCAATAAAACGGCAATGAAAGTTTAATTTTGATTTTTTTGTGTTCAATAAACAATTTCAACTTATTGTTTCTGAACCTCAATATAATTTGCAAGTTTTTTACAGCATTGGTTTGGTCTTCATATACGTTCCACCAGAAATACGGTCCTAGACTTTCGCGAAATAAAGGCTACTTTTTTTGGCACATGATTTTTCCAGTTTTCAGTTTTGATAATAAAACAAAAAATTAGACTGCAGTGCTATCTAACTTCCTAAATTACATTTACCATTTAATACTTCATTCATATCTCACTATCAAAACAAATTAAACTAAGCTTTAGAATCTGTGCCAATTCAATCAATATGTCAAATCTCAATTGATATTAAGCTTATATGGTAAACAAAATGTTATAGTTTTAATAATCAAAGCGATTTGTCACAAATTCATATAAAATATTTATTTAGGAATAAAAAATCAATGAAATTTATTTTGGTAATATAAATAAACTGTTGACCCACTAAACGGCTTCGCATAGTTATGATATGCAAAATAACATGTAATTAGCTGATGCCATTAAAAACCTCCACTGTAGTCAATGAAAAAAGATCATGCATGAAAAATGCTTTCAAACAAAGAGAACGCCAGCAGCATTTGTTGCATGCCACATAAATGTTTTTGACACGCAAGCGATAAACAAAGCTAAAAGTTAAAACAACTGACAAAACTTCAATAAGTTGAACAACTAATAGCCGGATAGGGGAGGAGAAATTATGTAGTTGATTGACATGTAAACCAAAACAAAGTGAACATTTTCAATAATCAGACAAGTCCCAACGGTCAAATCAAAACGCCATAAAATATGCAATAAAAATAAAAAAAAAATTACAAAAAAAAAACTATAACAAAGCACAACAAATCAATGCTAAAACTGACATTTTTAATTACTTCAACTATTAACAGATAATGAGCTGCGGCTAAATCTTTGACAGCAACTAATTCAATCAAAATGAAAACAA
Source organism: Meiosimyza decipiens (assembly GCA_963680825.1). NCBI lineage: Eukaryota > Metazoa > Arthropoda > Insecta > Diptera > Lauxaniidae > Meiosimyza > Meiosimyza decipiens. Next base: position 115,213,655 of record OY804258.1, on the reverse strand, counting down.
TAAGGACTCCAAGGGATATTTGCTGTCATTGTCAATTTATTTTTGATAAAACAAAAGAAGATTTTAAAACTTCCTATCAAATTAAAATTAATTTAAATTGCAAATTTTAACAATTTTGTTAAATACAAATCCATTCATTCATCCATTTGCTCCACAACGAGTTGATGACATGACAGCAATGACTTCCCATTTCGAGTTGTCGACTGACATTATGATTCAGTCAGTTAGTGAAAAATTATTGTGAGCAGCCACCATTGCGGCAGACGCCAAATTTGTAAATCACTTCATGAGCATATTTTGCGCCAGGATTTAAAATGATCGATGGGAAATTATCCTGCAAAAAAAAAGGAGTGCAAAATAATAAAAGCAAAATTTATAAAAAATAAGTGTTAACTAAGGATAACTGTGCGGTAGGTTAAGAAAATAAGAAAGTGTTTGAGCGCAGCATTAGGAAACAATTAAAAGACAACGCGCGGCTGTCAGCTAAATGACAGCTTTAAAGACTGCGAAGTTTTGAAATGAACTAAACGCGTTAAGTTTATGTTGCTGCTGATTTTCATGGTGCTGTTGGTGTTGACAACTTACGTGATTGACAGCATCAGGATATTTTTGTGTCTCTAGACAGAAGGCGCCTTGTTTGACATATTCAGCGCCAGATTTGCCCACAACTGGTGTTGGCTGCAATGAAAAAGTTAGAAAATTATGAACCATTAAAGTGTGATATTAAAAATGTAAATGTTTTTCAAGTTGATTTCTTAATTTTTTGCATTGCACTATGCGATCGCTGACCACTTTTGCTGCCAAAAACCTACTTTTTTCACAGCCTGTTATTCTTTTGTTGTTGTTGTGATCTAAGAGAAAATACCTCGAATCAAGCAAATATTCACTTTAACTCTTAAGCTTGTGCTGGCTTGCAAAATTTTGCCCCAGGTTTGCCCAGCCTAAAAAAAAATAAAATTTTGGGATGTTGTAATTTTTAAGAAAATCACTTTTTTCCTGAGAGTTTGGCGAAACGAGTATATCAAGATCGAATAAAGGCCTTTTGTACCAACAAATATTTATCAGAAAACGTGCTCAAACTTTGCTAGAAACACAAAATGATGCGTGGCTTACCTCCGCAACAGTTTTTGAAAATCAAAAAATGCCGAAAGATGAAGCAGAGGGAGAAATCAGGGTAGAAGCAAGTTCGTCAGGAGGTGGACGGCAGCGACTGTCATATCCTGAAAAATCAGGTCGAGGTAAGAGTAGAGAAGCAGCGTAAATTTCGGCAGCTAAGGGACTTATTAAGTTGTGAGGGTCCCACTGATGCATATTTGCTTGAACAGCATGAACACCCAAATGAAAGTACAGATCTCGACGACGAAAAAAAAAGACTTTAAAGAGGAAAATTTAATTTTTGAAAATGAATTCGATATTATATAATAAAAATTAAAAGCTAAAGTGCAGAAAATTATTTAAAGTTTTGAGTTATAAGATACATAAGTCAAAAACTTTTTCTTTTTAAGAAAATTTCCCAAGAATCAAGGTACTCAATGAATAATTAACTAATATGCTTAAATTTCAAATCTGACTTGAGTTAAAAAAAAAACCATTATAAAAAAATTAATATTTCTTATCAGTAGGGTTGAATGGGTTAAGGATTTCATGTAAATTTTGGCAAATATAGCTAGTTCCATTTAAAAGCAAAATCTATTATAAGTATAGAAAACCCTCTTATTGAGCCTTTCAGAGTTTCGGCCAGAAGAAATGGTCAGCAAGCCCATAGTGCATTGCAGTGATATTATGTTATGAATATGCATATAAGCTCAAGCTACTTAAAACTTTAAGTTAAAATTGACTAAAGTTTCATTAGCAAATTTGCTCAAGTGTTTTACTTAATAAGCCTCAGATAATTATGTAGGGACTATTTTCATTTTGTTGCCTATTGTAATCTGTTTTATGAAATTACAAAGATGATATTTCATTTGTCGAAATCAGTTTAGTGGTTTGTGTTTTCTGAGTCTTAGCAGAGTTAGCCAATTCACTCTTACTCCTACCGAAACTAAAACTTTTTTTTGTGTTATATCTTCAATGAGTCCATTCTGAGAAAGAGTGTTTTACATCTTTGTTTGATACCACAAGATGAGTGATTGATGCTCTTCAATTTAGATCGAATATTTGAACGATGCGAGATATAATTGTAAGTTTAATCTTTGAGCTGACAATATCTTATTTTCACATTGAAGGTTTGGATTTCGAAAACTATATGAAAATATGACAACCCAATTGACGACCATACGACAGAAACTGTATCAAGACAGCATTTCTAAAATTTTTAAATTAACAAATTATGAATAGAATATTGAAATGTTATGGCTGTTCTTTAGTTAAAGAAAACAAAATAGTTTTTTTGCACCAACATCTGAATATTTTGTCTTTAGAACTTTTTTCAATATTTTCCATACGTTTCGGTCTCCTGGTACTTAAGTGCATGTTCAAGGTAATTTTTCGAAACTTATTTCTATTTCATAGATAAAATTGTTTCAAATATTATATACTTAAAGCCCTTAGTGAGATTTGTGTATGATTTGTTCAACTCTCCTGGAGCAATTATCATGTTTTCTCTAACATTAATTTAAGACATTAAGCCATTCAAGCATTTTAAAATAAAATTTTCTTTCTTTTATTTCACACACACACACTCCACTTGCAGCATAAATCTATTAAACGAACTTAACGAGTATTTAATTAACTTTGTTTTTAACTTCTTCCTCTACATGCTGTTAGTATCACTTCCGGTCTTTATTGGTTTGTTTTATTTTTTTACGTTCTAAACTTGACCAACATCATTTTGCCGGCGTAGCTTGTTGGGGGTACTAACACCAAATAAGAATTTTATTACTAAAACGTGCCCATGTTGAGGATATAACTTAAAAAATCTTATTTTTTTATAACAGACGCTGCTTGCTTGCTACAACACTGTTGTTGTCGTTGTTGTACTCAGCATGCATTAGACGCACACTTGCGTTCACATGCACAAATACGAAGTTGTAATAAAAAACAACAACATGGAAATATGTATGTTTTTCTTGTACGTGCAATTGAAATTTATACATATATACTGAGGTACCCAGTCGCATACAATTGACCAACCGGTCGTATGAGTGATTTTTAATTTGCTTTGAATGAAATTAAAAGTTACTCATACGCCATGAGTGTTGGTATTGCGAACGTGCAATTTTACCGTGTTTGCAAAGTGGCTTGTGGGAAACTTTTCAAGAAGATTAAAATGTTAAATTTAACAAACTGAAAAAATTAAATTTGCACTTTATGCTCTAAAAATGTGAGCGGAGATTGTTTGTTTATTCTTCAATTTAAATTAATTGAATTTATTTATAATAAAATAATTTAATTGAATAAAACCAAATTGAAATAAATCACATAATTTTTGCTAACTGATAAATAAATGCTTAGAGCTAAAAAATATTATAAAGCTTATAACATAAATTGTAGTTTCAAGAGAGACTCAAGGATCAATTTGCAATATAAGTAGGCAAATCTGACCGAAATGGGATGCTAAGCGTTCATCAGAACTAATTTCTCACTCTAGACATAGTGTCGTGTTAGTTGTTGCAGTCATAGCTGCCACTGCTTCATCGGCAGACATGTGGGCAGATTAAGGGTGTTACGTCCTTTGACTTCTCTAAAAACTGTGGAGATGTAAAGGAAGAGAAAAATATTAAACATTTTCTCTGCTCCTGTCCCTCACTTGCTAGAAAACGCCACAAAACACTTGGGTCGTTTTTAGTTGATAACTTGGATGACCTTAGACATGTTAGTATAGGTCAGCTATTTATTTTCATTACAAAATCTGGTTGGTTCAACACGAGGGTATAGTCAGACATCCTTTGGTATCACAATGGATCACATTTGGTCTAAGTGAGTCAGTTTTTCGTACCTAGCTGCCACTCCTACCTAACCTAACCTAAGAAGAAATGAACGTTTCTGAGGAAACAAGGTCAAACATTTGAATACATTAGTTTTGACTAATTATTGAGAGACTTAAGACAATAGGTCATAGCCATGACAAACTTGATTTATAACATGAAAGTCACAAGACTTATAAGCTTATACGTTGGGCATAGCCATGTTCACAAATTGCCAACCAGTGAAGTCCTTCAGAGTGGGGATTTATTCTCCCTTCGTTATTTTCTCATAGCACACAAAAGCTTTTCAAAAAATGCGGTTTAAAGCAGTAGATTTTATGACCTATTTTAACATGTGGTGAGGAATGACACTTAAGCAATTTGAGCATGTTTTTTCGTAAAACTTATAGCTCTAAAAGTATGCACATATAAGAAGTAAGTTTTTGCGATTTTCTTACTTGCCATTTTTATCGCAAATTATCAAGAGAATATTACGAGATTTCTATTAATCCTCAACTTATTTTTAAAACTTAAATTTTTCCTTCAACGAAACTTAAAATATCCCAAGGTAATACTATCCATACAAATTTTAATTCCCACATGAAATTGTAAATTAAAATTTTAAAGTTGAAGTAAATCTCTATCAAACGTCAAAATGTTTCTGCATCGCTGCTCTTTCGTATTTGTTCTGATTTGTTTTGTTTGGTTTATTTCACTTATTAAGATTTTCCCTGCTCTCCACTTCTGCTTACAATAACGCATTGAACAATCATAGTTTTACAAAACAATACAAGTAAAATCAATATCATGACCAGCAGCCCATTCTTCTAAGTGAAATGAACAATTTATTTTGATGTTAAGCCTCCAATATCAAGCTTGAAGTTTTTATGCACAAATACTACATTGAATTTTGAACACAATAAAGGGGGAAAACTTTTTTAAAACACTCATGAGCGATTAATTAAAAACTCTTCAATTTATGAATCTTAACTTCACTACTCACCGCTCCCAAAAAGTTTGAAGTATAAAATTGCACTCCTGGCTGATCACTGGCAATTTCCAACCACCTGCCGGTTTTAGGGTGAGAAGCTCTATATGAAAAGATGAAAACAAAAAGAGCGTAAAATAAAAATAACTGCACAGAAGTGTGAAGGGAAAATGCAGAGTAGTAAAAAAACAAATGAGTTTGTTGTTGGCTATGACTTTGGTGGTTTTCCATACTAAATTTTGTATTTTGCACCTGTCAGTTTTTATCGCATTTGTTTTATTGCTATAGCGGTTGTTGTTTTTATTTTTATTTTTATTTCTTTAGGTACAACTTACTTGGCTATCACTGTGAGGCTATTATTTACAAGATTCACACAGTAGTTATCGTCATAGCCATTGGCTGGCAATATTTTCTGCAGACGTTCACCTAAGTTGCCGAGTGTACGTAAATCATATGCAGTGCCTTCGAGCGATGTGAAACGACCAGTAGGTATAGAATCTTCATCAGTTTCCGTAAGTTTATCAGCTTTAATCCAAATTAAGTGTTCATAAATGGCTTCACTACCGGCACCCTATGAAAATGCGAGGAAATTGATAATTAGAGAATATGATTTCAAATTGGTAGCTTAATTCAGTGTAATTTACTGGAAATATTGTTAGTGTTTTTAATGTTACTTTACTCTACACACAAACAACTGACTTAGAAATTTATTTGTAGTATGATTTTGATCAACATTTTTCGATTTGAGTTGGTTTCTGCGATATTTTCTAATCGGTGTATTTAAAGCAAAATCTCAAGAAACTCAAGTTTTTATTTCCATTGTAAACATAAAAGTTATCACATATTTCAGACATTAAGGAGTAAGCTAACTAATGCGCTATCATTAAGTCAGCAAAATATTTGCTAATGTCCTTGTACATAAATACACACACTAGCTGAATCAACCAGTACTAACTCCCCCCACTTCCACTCCTCCACTATGATACTCACATGTCCAGCCAAATTAAAGTAACTGTGATTTGTCAGATTCACTGCTGTCGCCTTCGTGGTCGTTGCCTCCATGCGAACGTGCAAGCAGCTATCCTCTGTTAGCATAAAATGCACCGTTGCTGTTACTTCACCCGGATATCCTTCGTGTCCGTCCGGCGAGCAGTGTCGCATGCTGACACCAGAATCGCTAGTACCCAACACTTCCCAGTGCGCTTTGTCAAACCCAATGAAGCCACCATGCAGTTGATGTCTGTTGTTCCAATTTTTGCTGACGTTGATTTCACGACCGTTTAGCTGGAAGCGTCCATTGGCCACCCGATTACAAACACGTCCGACAGTTGCACCAAAGTAGGGGTTTGTTTTTGTTTGATAACCTTGTGTTATTGTTGTTGTTATTATAGTTGTGGGCGAAATGAAAAGAAACCATAAAGAGTGAAATTATTTTCGTTTGGAAAAATTTTTTGTGTAACAAGTGGTAGTTGTTGCAAACAACCAACGCTAGTGGCGAGACACTAAAACGGAAGTAAAAAGTCACCACTAGTAAATGCCGCCGGAAAAAGTTGAAGTGGTTGGTTTTGCAAAGTGTTGAGCACTGAAGGGTTGAAAGGCTTTGGTCAACGTTTGCGTCAGTATGTGTAGCGGAACGAAACTTCAAAATGCTCAGTTTTTGGTTTGGTGAAAATTGCATTTTTTCGTCTCTATGGCTTTCACATGCGAATTTTGATTTTGTTGTTTTTTCTGTTTTGGTTGTAGATGATGACCCTTTTGGGATACTTCAGACCACGTTAAGTTCTTCAAGCGTTTTGATAAGTGAAGCATTGTGCTTATTAGTTGCCAGCACAGCATAACGACGCGCAAGGTTCACAGAAGGAGTGAGAAATTTTTAAAGTGGAATGATTAAGTTTTAAATGTTTAAGTGAAAATTTCGAAGGATTCATCTGCAAATTTATTTTTAACACTTGGCTCGTATATATATGTATGTTCCCACAATATGACAATTGTTGGTGCACTAAACTTCAGTACTGCAGCCTGAGTGATTTGTAAAAATGAAAGGCACTAGGATTTTAAGTTTAGTCAGCAAAGTGTAGAAGGACAGGGTCAATTGTGTTGCGTGTTATATTAAATTAAGGATAACTGAATTTACTAAAAGTTATTAAATTAAATGGTTATAGCGGTGGGGATAGTGCTTGCTTAAGTACGCCCAATATAATATTTTATGATATATTGTTAAGTGCTCTTTTTCTGTGCCTTTCTAAGCACTCAGGCACAGCTGTATGGTAATCAACAGGCTATTTGTTTCATTTAATAAACTCATAAAAGTATTCATAAGCTATATGAATTTAAAGCTGGGCACTGTGATCGAAAAACAGATTTCAAGCCAATTACTGTGGCCTAATTATGGCCTAATTATTGCCTGACTATGTTTTTCTGACCTATGACTTTGATATTCTGAAACACAAATCTTTTTGTCATAAGCAAAACAATAATTTTTGACGTTTGTATTCTACAATGGGTCATTTAGTCAACAGCTTATTTCTTCATATTACACTCCTTCATTTATTGATTCCAAAATCGAAATCTTCACTCTAAAAACTTTTAGTCACACATGAATTCACAGGCATCAGCTTATTCGTACATACTCTAAATAATTAAACTTTCTGATTCCGTTCTCAATTGTGAACTGAAATTGTCAAATAGAAAAACATCTTTTAATTTTAAAACTATTTCCTTAATATTCGCTTGAAATTATTGTGCAAAATGACAGCACTAAAAATTTCACCACAATGTCCGTTTTGTAACAATGTCTTCTGGACCATATTAACTAAAAAAAATAAACACTCCACTAAAACCGGCGAATGTTAACAAAATTGCGCTAAAATTTTTTTCACTTTTCTTTTTTGTTTTTCTTTTTTTGGCATTTCAAATATTTTTGCTACGATTTTCTATTTTTTAGGAATTTTTTGTGTCCTCTACTTTTTTTTTTGTTAACCAACCTGCAACATCATCATAACCAAGCACAATGTCGTCAACGGAACCACTTGCATCCGGTACTTTGAGGCTGGTGACTGTAGCGCCAAGTGTGATGACCTTTTTTTGGAGTCAGGCAATAAGAGCAGCAAGAGAAATTGTTTTTTTTGTTGTTGTTGTTGTTGTCCACCAATAGCAACAGTGGCGCATGAACAACATCATCAACGCCATAGATGGCAAAGCCAACAACATTGTGTTGTCCAGTGCAGATTTGGTTGTTGTTGTTGTTGTGCAGTGCGGTCCGTTTAATGGATTTTTGTGTGTTCAAGTTGCCATGTGATCCATGAATTGCGTGACGAACGAAAACAGTAGTCAGTGTCCAAAGTGTGTGTGTGTGTGTATGTGTACATGAAAAATAGAAATAAAAAAAAGAAAAAAAGGATAAAAATATTGAGTTCTTTTCCAAAGTAAAACGTGTTATGCGTTTGCACAATACCCTGCATATAAATTAAATTTCTTTATTTTGAAGATAATCGTAATATTTTGTGGAGCTCTGTTGGGCTTATGTTAGTCCTAAATATTTCTTCAATAATGATTACCACCTAATCTTAGCCACCAATAGGCAGATGGTATTTTACCGACAATTTTCTAAAGCAGTAATGTTGCCGTAGCTCACCCATAGTTTGGTTCGTTGCTAAGCGAAATCATCAGTGGTTTTTAAGTCGATAAGTAAAAATATCTAAGCTTAAATGAAAAAAATGAATGTAACAAAGCAATGCAAAAATAATTTTTTGTGATATTTATCTCTGTTACTCATTTGACATAACACTTTTCTTGGAGGCGCTGATGATTCCGCTTAGCAACGGATGAAAAAATTTTTGCAGTTTTTATTGAAAAGATTTTTACATGGGCGACTATACAGACAGCTGTCCATTGCTTTAAAGTAAAAGCCAGATTACTAGTGAACGCAATGTTTGCTTATTTTCCATAACTGAACGAGTTTATTTGAATCATAATACATTTTGCTTATTAGTGGGCTCATTCTTTGCCCTGTATTTTTTTTCAATTTTCTTCTTAGCTACTCAGAGTAGTAACTCACATCTAGAAGGTGTTACAAAAATGCATTTCATGCAGCGTTTAGTAAACATTCCCAATACCAAATGAGCCTTATGTGACATAAATGCAAAGAATAAGCATATCCTGCATAAAAAACAGTAGGGTATGCAAAAATTGCAAACAGTTGCAAAAGAAATTAACAACGAAATAAAAAATAAAAGTGAACCCAACCCAATGTACTTACGAACATAAAAAAAAAAGAATTTATAGAACGAAATTTTTTCACAACTGAACTACAAAAAGGCTTCTTGTCTCTTACGCAGCTGGATTTATTGTCAATCAACGGATACATTGAGGGTAAGCGTTAAATTTCCGGTGCTAAACGGATGTTGCTTCAAAAAGGTCGAACCTAGTGTTCATCAGAACCCAACACTTAATCCCGAATCCCGATGACGACGACAACGACAACGACAACGACAACTACTACTGCTGACAGAGAAATATCAATTGCGTGTGGATTCGGATTTTTGAAAGCCTTATGGAAAAAGTTCATTTTATTTTTGCTATTGTTGTTGTTATTGTTGTTGTGGCTGTTGCTGTTGTCACACTTGCTGTTACTCAAGTTATCATTGTGTCCAACTGATGTTGTTGCATTGTTACTGTCTGTTCTTTATTGGTTTCATTGCGGATATGAATGGATTTCTACGTTTTTCGCAGTCAAACAAGAATGGGTTTTTATGCTGAAAAAAATGGGGAAAAAATTGTGAAGACACATAAAAGGCAAAACCTTTTTCCTGGTTGAGCGACTGAAAAACCGTAGCCATTTGCATTGGTTAAGTTTTTTGTTTTTTTTTTTTTTCATTATTCTCAGTTACCGCTTCATCTTGGCCATTTATCCTTATTTTTGTTTGGTCATCCTGCCACATGAAAGTTAAGTGTTTGGGACTCATTTCACACTTTCAGCAGTGCTTATGAAATTGTTTGTTGTCGTTGATGACAAGTGATTCTGACAGAAGCTGTCAAATTTTGTAGTTACTGCTGTTACATTGGGTTTTATTGAAAAAAAAAAAAAAAAAAATACAAATGAGAGTATAAATTCAGAAGGGTCGTGCGATGCGGTTGTGTTTTAGGTGGCAAAGGCAACTTGTTTTGTATTGTCGAGTCATTGGGTCAGTTTCAGTTTCAGTTTTAGCCTACTTTTTATTTACGTTCAGTTTTTTGTATTTTTCTCTCTATTGATCAAAATGTTAGTCACTAACGGGTACTTTTATATCTTGTAAGCCAAAAAGGAAGTCAATTTTTGTGCAGAGTAATGCACTGTCTTTTTATTTTAAAGCTGAGGCAATGACGATTATTTATGGACACGTAATTCCAAGTTTTCAAAGATTATTCAAAGCTATTTGAATTTTGATATTGAAACGCACCTTTTAGTTTATTTCTACTACATTTCTTAAAAAAGTTTTTAACTTTTTTGCAAGTAATATCACGTAGATTATGGCTTGTTAATGTCAGTAAAAATACCTTCAACTTGTTTTGAATTTTGCGTAACATATTGTTTCTATAGAGTTAAGAATTTAAAACGATTTCATGAAAATATATCGATTTATCTTACACGTTTGTTAGTTTCCTAGTTCAATGCTCATAAATATTTCGCATAAAAATAAAAAAGGTTAACTATTTGACATATTAAGATGAAGTTTCTAGGTTGCATCCATACTAAAAAATTTTAAAAATAGTTTAATTTGACTCACAATAGACTGTAGAACAGTCACGTGGCACGTTAGTTCAGTGATTTTTTTAAAGAAAAATTTTTTTAGTGATTTATATTTTGCATTTACCCTTACCTGGATAAATTTTGCACTATATGCAGTTGAGTTCAAGGAGACAGTTTGTTTCTTGCTAATTTTTACTACTGAACTTAAATTTTCTTTATTTGTATTTTTGCTCTTTTGTCATTTTAAGCAAAGTTTCTCAAGTGCACTTTGTATTTAAGTTAATAGAGTGATATGTTTGCTGAAGTGGATACATATCTATATTGTTGTAGATTTATTTAGTTGATTGTTAATATATATATTTGTTATAAGCTATAAAGTTCTTATCACTTTTTTAAGCAGTTAAATATTTCTAAATAGCATTGGCATTTAAATTCTTTAATATTATGCAAAAATCTGTTAGCTGACTCGCAAGTTAGTTCTTGAAGTCATGATACGAGAAACTTAGTAATGCGTAGCAGCTTGAAAGTACAAGTCAAGTCCTTTAAATAAACTGCGGTTGATAATTATAGATCCAGAATTACCGAGAAATCCTCCGTTTACTTCAAGACTTAAATAGTATTTTCGCATGATTATCGCTCGGATCTCTTTTAGAACTAAAGTCATCTCAGAACTCGAGTAGGGGTTGAAATAAAAAGTTAATTTAAATGGTAACACTTATATCGATTTTTATAATTGAAGGAAAATTCATGGGGAAATATTAAAACTTAAGAAGACTAAATAAATCAACGTTTACGCTACAATAGACTTAATTAATTTTTTTTTCAAAACTAACTAATTTTTTATGAAGTAGAATTGTTGTCAATATTTTGTCATAAAAAACAAGAAAAGAAAGTTCTTACGAGAGACAAAAACACTATTGGAAATTTAAAAGAAATTGTGTCGTATTATCTTCGTTTCGTAATTTAGTTCGAAGTTTGCTCCGAAGTTGGAAATTTTGAAAGTGCATTACTATCTTACTGGTACTGCTCAAAATCATTTTTCAAACAAAAAATTTGTTTTTTTCAATTTCGTAAATATATAAATATTTGTTGGAATGGAAACAAATTTTTTTAATTTGAAAGTTTTTTTCTGTAATGGAATAGACAAAGATATATATTTCTATGCCATGGAACTGAAATCTGATTTTCAAATCATTGGAATTATAAGTTTTGGTAACTTTGCTTCCTATTCAGTGCTTATTTAAGATTTTATTCACTCATATAGTACATGAGCATATATACAGCATAAAGCAATGAACGAAGACCATGTTAGTACATGGTAGTTACTATGTCTGAATCTCATTATGTTATGCTTTGAAACTGAAGCAATTCAGTACGCATGTAAAATTAAGCAATTTGCATATCCAGCCGTCTTATTCATGAACGCCTTGTTGATAATTTTGTAAAAAAATGTTTGTAAAAGAGAACCAGAAAATTTTGAATTAATTCGTAATTTTGTTTAATAAAATTAAATAATATGCTTCAGTGAAGCCACGCCATGTGAATGCCAACACATGGCGTGGTTATAGTACCATTTCTAGGCACGAACGTTGAAATATTTCTTATATATTATGTATTGGTCATTCTTTAAATAATCGCAAACTTTGTTTTAGTTTTACTTTTTGAATGTATTTCAAAAAAATTTTAGTTTTTTACTAAAAAACTGAATAATTTTTTGAAGTAAATAAATTTTTTGCGCTATATGAAATCAAATACCGCATCAAATTAACAAAATATTAGCTTGGCTCATAAATCACATGCGTTCTAAATTGAATTAGCCAGATTGTTGTTGTGTTATTTTTCTCAGTGGAATCTCATTTCAGAGCTAAAAATTATTACTCGCAATGTATTGTTAGTATATACATACATACATATACATACGTTACTGATTAAGAAATTGGCATGTGTTCAGGTTTTAAATTTGATAGAAACAAAAAATTGTAGTGTTATGCGAGTAGATTTAAAATTTTTTTTTATTTTTGATATTGAGTTAGGCCAAAAGTTACAATATATAAACTAAAGTTTTTGTTTTGTTTTTTTTTTTTTTTTGATTGTTCACCATCGACCTTAAATTTTTTTTTAATTAAAATGCTTACAAAAATCTCAACTGGCATGACTATCGCAATAAGCTTACCCCTGCACTCTCACCCACCAATTTAACTCACCTGCACTGACATTTGCATATCATTGGACAGCGTAAATCGGCGTATTTGCTCCGTTTGCTTGGTAAAAGGATTAACAGCTGTGCCAAAGTTGTCCTCAACAACACGTACCATTTTTATAAAATTATTATTTTTTTTTATAAAACAAACAAAAGACAGACGTCAAAAAATTACTTGAAACGAATTAATGAAAATTAATCGGGTGTATCAAATAAGAGAAACGATAACAAAAAACAGACTTCTGACGATGTCTGGCAGCTGGCAATAACTATTTCATGAAAGATTGAGCGCGTACGTTTTTATGATGCATCGCCAGCAGTGAAAAAGTCTGCGATATTATTGCGAGTGCAAAGAGTGCTACGCTGCTATGCATTATAATTGATAAAGAATGAGAGAGTACATAAACAAAAAAACCAAACTGAACAGTTTGCGTTTAACCGCTTTGAAGAAATGCACTGATAGCTGCTAACAAACCACACCTGAATGTCATTGCACTCAAGAATTTTAGTTTGTTGTTGTCGTATACGATAATTTTGTTTTGTTTGCGGTTCACCATAATTAAGCGACATATCAACAATTGCGATAGTGGTTGCCAAAATATTTTAGCCCACACTGATAAAAGTCAGAGACCTACAACATGCAATGTCAAATGTGTTGCTGATAACGCTGTACATTGTTTGCATTCCTTCTCCAAGTGTTTACTTTATGGCTGTTCTGTCATTAAGTGTTAAAAATTACTCAATTAAATCGAAATGAGAAAAAGTCTCGCATGGAGAGCTAGGGAGTGAACTGTAAGTAGTGAGCAACTCATTACGCAAAGTTCGTTTAGTCAGCTCTTTTCTGTTTATTGTGAGGGCATTAAATAAACAGCGATGGGCAAATATTTAAAAGCAGGTAAAGTAATTTTTGAACTATTGAGAATTATGGATTAGCTGGAAACAAATTTTATTTTAGAAATAGAAGTTTGTGAACATCTTGTATGAAATGTATATACAGTATGCTCTCGATTATATTACCTAACTAATGTTGAGCCTGATGTTGGTTATAATCTAAGCCATAAGTGTGCGGCACTTAAAAAAAAAAATGGTTGTAATATGATTTGATGGTAAATATGTGATTCCACCGACATATATGAGTATATAGAATTTTATTTGAAATGATGCATATAAGTTTGGACACGTCTGCATCAGCATTTAATATAAATGCCAAACACGGTGCGCTAGAAAGTTTTTAAAGATGATGTGTAAACGCTGGTGGTGTGAAACAAAATAAAGATTAGAATGCTTAATTTGAACATTTCTTGATGTATATATGAAAGTTAAGGTTAGAATTTTTCAGGAATCGATTTTTTTAAGTAGCCTAAAAGACACATACTAAAAGAGAAATTGCGAAAAAAATTCTAAGATCTCGAATTTCGAATTTTGGCGAACCTACTGGTCTATACCGAAAACTTCAATCGCTTATTTTCGAAATGACGTTTTTCAAGCTGGCCGCACAATTTTTGACTGATTGATGGAATAATTTGAATAATCATTTTAAACAATAATTTTTATGATAGTATTTTACATTGCAAAGTTTTTTTGTTATAAATAGTTTTCTAGTTTTTGATTTTTTTTAAAAAATCAAATTTTACAAAATTTGTGATGTCAAAAAAGTCTTACGTACTTCTCTAGCTATTCAACAAAACAGTGATTTTCTTTTTTCCGGCCGCACACCTCATGAAAAAAATCTCAAAGTTTGCTTATTTTTCACGTCGCTAATGTGGCCTAACCCCTTAAATCTTTATTCGTAGCATGAGGCGAAAATTGAGAAAAATTTAACATGCTACCTACCTGAATAGTTTATTATCTAAACGAAGTCCAAATTCTCGATAAGAATATAACATCTAATTAATTGTGTTTTAAGTTGATTTTCTATAAAAGTAATATTGAACAAATCATGAGTGTTTAATAAATTTATAAAGATAAAAGCAATACAATCTGAGTTTTGTACATTTTATTTATTTTTTTTAACTTCTCAGCGCACTCTGCAAAGTTTGCGCTCGCAGCAAAAGTCAACGATAACAATTCACAGAAAGAATTGCGGCAAAGTGAAATACTTTGCAAATGCGGATTTCATTCATTCTATGTTTTCGAGTGCTCTTTGTTTTGTCAGCAAAATTTTTTATATATATAAAAACGCGAGCATAACAAACCATATGAGATGGAAACGATATAATCTATGATATATGCAGAGCTGAGACTTTGAGTGGAAAGGGTAGTGATACTATATAGCACAACGGCTTAGAGTTCAAGTTTTAGACGAACATGTTGTGATTGGCAAATATATAGTAAACTGTTTGCTATTTCTGAAGTTTCTGCTGCCGCTGGAACGGTACTTATTTTTAAAGTTTAATTTAAATTTTTCATTAAATTTAGTATTGTATATTAGTGCCACTCAGCCCTTAACGTTTACGTATAATTTATTTTTGGCTCTGAAACCAGTAAGCCTAAAGAAATTGTGTTTTAAGCCGTTTTGTTTATTACACTATGAACTTTAAAGATAAGACACAATACACTGAACATTAAAACTTTTTTTCAAAACAAAATTTATTTCAGTGTGGGTACACATTTTATAGGAAACAGTTTAAGATAATTCTTATGCATAATAGTTTTTCTAGTTTTTGAGTATGAAATAAATAAAAACTTAACCTTAAAATTTTTACAGCTATGATGGTTACCAGTTAGGGCCCAGAGCCAACGCGAGCCAATATAGAAAAGCAGCGAAAAATTATTTTTTACGATGAACGATGAGGAAATGTCAAAAATAAATTAATTTGGATGGATAGGTAAAGGTTGAAAACGGATTTTGGACATTACTTGGAGTGGTCTCGGGCCATGCACAGGGTCGGTTTTGACCAATTTACAGAAAAAATGGTTTTCGCTGCAAACTTAATTGTTGAACTTACTCCACCGATTGAAGCATAAAATAATTTTCAACATATAGGTCGAAAACGGTCCTTTCCATGTTCTGGTCTACTTCAAATGATGTCTAAAATCAACTTTTGTCCCCTCCCCATCCGTTGGAACAAAAACAAAGTGTTTCTGAAATGATTCGCGATCGGTCTTTTCCATGTTCCGGAGCTCCTCCAGGCGAAGTCCATTCCATTCCTCTCTGTTGGAGCAATGCAGTTATTGTTCTTCCAAATTCGGTTCAAATGGACCCATGGTTTTCTTTTCTCGTTGGGTACTCTCGCGCTTCTTTGACTTCAACTTTGAAAATAAAGGAGCTTTAGCTCTCGGTTCAGAATCGTGAGCCCAACTTAGCTCTAGCTCGCGAGTAAAGACCTTTTCAAAAATAGTTCAAACTTTTCGGTTTCCGAGTCGCGAGTCCTATGAGAGGCCTATAACTTCTTTATGCAATTTTTGAGAGTTATGACCTTGCACATAATGGTACAGCGCATAATGTTATGCAAATTAGTCAATAATTTGAAGAAAAAGAGATTTTAAATTTTTATACCCCAAGAATAAGTGGAACTTGTGATCATTTGTACTGAATTTGTAGCTATAGTAAAAATATTCAGGAAAGACAATAAATTCAGTTTTTGACTTTATCAAAACTTTTTTGCTCTTATTTGGAACAGCACTTAAATATTGGTTAAAAAAAATGACCCCAATGAGCATTGCAAAAAATTGCATCGAATTTCTAGGAAATATTCTTTTAATGCAAATCTGCTCATGTAAATTAGAAAAATTAGCGTTGATTTCTTGCTAAGATTTTTCCGATAGCTGCCAATATTTTAGAAATTTTTATATTGAGTAAATAAATTAAATCTTTTCAAAAGTTTGCTTCGTGTTTTATGTTTTTCATCAATTCTCTAAGAAATAACACGCGCACCTACTTCTTGGTAGATATTTAACTACGGATGTTTGAAGAGAAGGCTAAAAGCTGTAGTAGCTAAACTCTATTGTTATTGTTGTTGTTTTGTTGAAACATCAAATATTAAGAATACTAAATATTTTGCGCATTAAAGAAATTTGCAGTATTTTCCAACTGTTTGTTAATGTACTTCCACATAACCTCTACATAATGAGTGTGCAATTTATTTTGCTTTCATCAGAAAAAAATCCTTTCATTTCAGTGACAAATCTGATCAAAAGCGCACGCAAATAAGTTGGATTACGTAAATTAGTATGTTGAAATAAAAGCAGAAAAGAAAGTAAATCATTCACCAAAACACAGCGTGTGCTATGCCTGCGTACTATTCAAAAAGAGAAATAAAACAATGAATTCTGAAAACAATGCGATCTGAAATTGAAATAATTTAATGTTGCCATATGCGTGTGACATTGAAGGGCGCAAAGGCTTCTGACAGACTTAAGTCGATTGTTTGTTTTGTAATTGGGTTGCTTATGCTACTTACATACATGCCACACCCATACATCCGCCCAGCAACACTCATCATTCAACTCAGTTCAGCCCGGCTCAGCTCAGCTCATTTTGCTTCCGATTAGCGCCTGCTTTTCAAATTTATTTTTGTTTTTAGTTTTCAAGGTTTACGTTTGTTTTTCTTTTGTTTTTTTTTACGGCAATTTCATATATGAAAGTCAGCTTGAATCCTTTGTTTTCAGCATGGCGAATGACATGTGCGTGTGTGTGAGTGTGAATGGCATTGTGTATTTTTGTTAGTGTTCGTGTATCGATGTCAATTTCAAGTGTCAATTGTGTCACTGTGGAGCAGCACATTTACGACTTGTTATTTTTTCTCTGCATTTCTTATTTAAGCGCATGTACTGCTTTTCCAAGAAAATTACACTGAAAAAAAAGGAAAACAAAATAATATTTTGAAAATAGAAATTCTAGCATTAATGTAAGTTGCTGTTTTTGTTTTTAATTTTAAAATTTTTCACAAAACTAAGCAATATTTTAAAAAAAAAAAATTTTTTATGAGAGTTTTCTTACATTGTTTTGTCTTTCAGTGTGCTTACTTTTTCTTTGAAATGTACACCAAAATGTCTGTGTATGTAGCACAAAGTGCACACATAAACACACTTAAGTAAAATAAACACTTTGCCATTTGTTGTTTTTTTTTTGAAGAGAATTGGAAAACCGAGTCATGTCAGCGCAGGATTTAAGGATATTTCAATTGCTTTTATTTTGTTGCTGTTTTTGTTTTCATTTTGCTAAGCAATAAGAACTCTTACTTAAGAAGTTAAAGAGCCAACCAACAAATAATGAAAAATCCTTACTTGTTACTTTAAGTCACATGTGATGGAAAAGTGCAAGCCTTTTAAGTCCTCGGAATGTACGTACGTGTTATATTATTAAATCAATTTTCTTTTTCAGTATAGCTGCAATTCAATAATTTGCGAGTTTTATAATATACTATTTACTATTTAGAAACAAAATGTGAGGAATGATGATATGTGCTCCTAACAAAATGCGATTACTTTTTCTAATTTTTAGGTTGAATTCAAGCGAACATAGTGTTTTAACACACCACAAGCTTGGTTTAAAATATTGAAGTTTTGTGTTTGAAGTGTTCTCCATAGTCTCTGGAAATGAATCCTATGCAGAGTTAGTGGAGCTAGATCAAATTAGCGCTTGGGAAATATCCTAGCGCATCAAATTGAGTACATGAGCTGTGGAAGCGAATCCAGAATACCAAATAACATTTGGGACCTCAAAAAGGCAAAAGGACAATTTTTGTTGTAATCAGGCAGTGTAACTTAGTTATGGTGAGAGATATTAAACACAACAACATAACAGCAAAGCAAAAAAAGCCACTTTACTAGAAAATTAATAAGGTAGACCCTGTGGAAATGAGTGTATGCTTTCCATGTTGCAGTACTGCTCGTCAGCGTAAATGCAGGGATCGAGCAAGGATGCTTGATATTCCTCTTGTTATTTTCAAATTTACTTAGTAGATAATATGCTGCAACAATTCTTTCTGATAATCGTGGAATACAATGGGGCTACTGAAGTAAACTGAGAGAGATGAGATTGCACTGTTGTCGTCAAGATCTTTCGATATGCAAATTCAGCTCACACAAGCGAGCAGGCAGCCACTGTCATAATCTCTCTAATTTTTGCTTTGTCATTGAAAAACTCACTAACAAAGCGAATAAAAATCTTTCTTCTTAAGATTCTTCTTAAGACGATTATTGAGAATTTGGTGACCCTGCATTATCACGAATTTTAAATATTATTTGACGAGCTACTATAGTCCTATCTCAGCTGAGGTTATGAAATGACGCTGATCCAAAGAAACCAGTCGATCAGTACTTTGGTTGGAAACCGCAGGGAGGTAGGTTTAGAAAAAGACCCACTACGTCGAGGTGTCAAATTATAAAAAGTGTTAAATTAAAAATCGGAGCAAACTGGCACAGAATAAATATTAATATGTGAAGAGAAATTTTGTTTCAGGCCCTATGCTTATAACGGAGTTACTGGATATAAATTGTGCTTCTAATACATTAATTTCAATTTGACATAACTTTTTTAAACCTCCTTAGCCATTTGAAAGCCTATGACAATCTGTTTCATCAAAATATCTCCTAAGCGCCATCAAAGTGCTTATTGTTGTTGTTGTTGTGGTAGAACTTAAGTGAAAGTGGTCATAAACAACAAATTTTATGTTTATCTAGGTGAGTTCAACTTTTATGGCTTTACATGTGTTTACTATTTTTGTTGTTATTGTTGTTTTTCCTAGTTTACTGCCAACAATTGAATGAATATTTTTTTTTATTTTTCTATTTTCGCTTTCAGGTGACAACCGCACGCAACACCGATTGTTGCTTTATTTGTGTACGTAAATACTATCAAATCTGCTGGATGGTACAAGTGAGTTTATTTTCTCGTGCTATTTATTGTACAAATCTTTATGTTTGTTGTTGTTGTTGTTTTTTATATCTTCATCATCACATCCTGTTTTTTTTTTCTACACCCTCCACTCTTCTAAGTTTGAGTTGACTATCAATTGAAGAAATGTCAACTGGTTTATTTATGTACGACATTCGTATGAAGACCCTTTGTAGCCCATACTTGTCCAGGCGTCTTCTCTGTGTGTGTGTGTATTTTTTTTGCTTGTACGTGTGCGTGTTTTATTCACAACGACAACTGATTTGTGTGATTTTTTGATTTATTGTTCAGACGTGAGTGTTATGGATTGATTATTTATAGAAGATTAGTGGGTTGCATTTTAAAAACACAGAATAAATTTGTTCGCTTAAAGTAAAATATTACTCAAACGAATCGATATCAACGAATTTTAAAATGAGTAAATTATCTATTTTTATTTTAGTGTAGAGAGACTTTTGTATGAAATTCGTTATATATAAAATATTGCATATGAACCAATAATGCATAAATTCATTTTTAGCGCATGTAAAATAAATCTTCGATACAAAAAAGTAAAATTATTGATAGATACTACAGCCACTTAGAAAATATAAAATCAGATTTATCTTGCAATCAGAGGGTACTGAAATCGAACTCAGATTAAGCTCAAAGAAGTTATATCTGAACAAGTGAATTATTAGGCTTTTGTCCCGAGCACAACTTCTTCTCGATTGTGAAGTTCAGTTTAGATTTCCATTATATTTATTTAAACAGCATGTAACAACAAAGTTCGAAAATTCATTGAAAGCTTAATTTTCTCAAGATAGGAGTATATAAAGTGAACCACATGATGTTAAAGTAATAAAAATCTTCAAAGAATGCTTCTCAATCTCAATCTTATTTCAAGTGCACGCTGTCTGAACAAAAAGCTTTATACTCAGCAAGCTTACGAAATTTGCCTTATAAAGTGAGCCATGCACATTTGCTCATTCATGCGGCTTAC
The DNA here is from genome assembly GCA_963680825.1 of Meiosimyza decipiens. Taxonomy (NCBI): domain Eukaryota; kingdom Metazoa; phylum Arthropoda; class Insecta; order Diptera; family Lauxaniidae; genus Meiosimyza; species Meiosimyza decipiens. Next base: position 115,193,011 of record OY804258.1, on the reverse strand, counting down.
GACCAAAAAACAAAAAGCCTTTGATGCCAAAAAAATACTACATGTTATCGAATGGCAGTCATATGGTTAATAACAATAAAAAAAAGAAGACTTTGTAAATAATTCCTGTTATAGCGAATGTTTCTAGGATTGTCGGCAGGCTTTAGTTGGAGATTTCCGCAACGTGTGTCCAATCCGTTTCCATTTTTGTAGTTTGGTTTCGTTGTGTTCCGACCTTTGACATCATCTGGTGAGCAATTCACCATTGAACGTGGTCCTGGCTGACAAAATTTTTAGAACGCTGTGAAGATATATATGAGTATGTAGCATTGATCTCCTTATTGGTGGCCAAAAACAGATGTTACGACGCTGCCCAACTTAATAAAGTTATCCACTCTGCTGTTTGAAAAAATATGATTTTGAAACATGAATACACTGCTCTGAAAGTTTTTGACGCGCTTAATTTCAATCCGAGGTCAGAGTTTTTTGAGTTATTCTAACCTTATAGCGCGTAAGTCACGGTTTTTCGAGATATGTAAGGTTATCGGATGATATTTTTCATATAAAAATATTAATGAGATTTGAAAGAATTTGTCATCTTCTTCAGAACCCATATTATATTATATCGATAGATGTTGATTTTCTCTGAAATATAGAAAATTGAAATTTAATAAGATTTTAAATATTCCAGATATCCGTATTACTCACAGTTTGTTGTTTGAAAACAGGGTGGGTTTTTTCTACCCCATTAATGGTTTCATAAAAAAACATTATCTTTCGATGCAATATAACCTCAAATATCTCGAAAACCATGATTTTCAAATTTTATGGTTACTATATTTCCAAAACTTAAGCGAAAAGATAAAAAGGATTTTGTTTCATAATTCGTGCCTTAAATGCCTCTAAAGCTAGTTATACTTCTGGACAATTTTCCTTACAATTATGTGTAATTCATGGAGTTATGGGCATTTCAAAAAAACAACGTAATTGTTAAAAACATTATCTCTAGAATTGCCTGATTAAAAAAAAATTCCAAAAAATCGCAGAGGCTAGTCTCAGCCAGTACTAAAAGAAGAAAAACAAAAAAGTCTAAGATATTAAAGCAAAATATTGTCAGATTTAGGATAGAATATCCAAAATACATGATAGGACTTCTCTAATTCAAGCTTTTCTTTAAAAGAAATTACTTTGAATCACGTCATCATTATATTTTCGTACATAGTCAGTTAACAGAAATACTTTAGAGTACTTACAATGTAGTAGTCAAAATTTTCTAAAGAGATCCTCGCCGAACAAAAAACAATAAAATTTGCAAAGTAAAAAAAAAAATGGGATTTTACCTCACATGACTCAAGTTGAATAAATTTTTTTAAGAAATTATTTTTTTTGAAAAGGCACATTTCAAATCCTAATAAAAAACCTACTCAAAAAATTTGAATATTTTTTCTTTTTGTTCGATATTACCTTCACATTTTGCGAACATGTGGCGATTAAGAATTTTGATGTTTTCATTTAAAAGGTATAAGGATATTAACATTGTAATAGCAAACGTAAAGAAATTCTGCTATCTCTTGTGAAACATTCCAATTTTTTTTTGTGTTAAAATATTAAATGCGATATCTCTTAATTTAATTTACATGCAACACAAATGTTCGAAAAAAAAGCTCCAACAATTCAGGCAGCAAAGCTATGACTAGACGTAGCAGCGCCAGCAAAATGAAGAAAAATTGGCACTATGTGGATTTGGAAGGATTGCATATTGCTACAAAGTGACAAAAAAATAAATAGTGATACGTTTTTAATATATGAATGGATGTTTTATTTAATATATGCATGCATATAATAACAACAACAATTACTTTGTAGTATAACACATGCGGTAACATATCCTTATCAATTCAACGACATACATTTGAATATCTTTATATCCTTCTCTGAATGCGGGTACAATATTTTTATGTTATACAGATATGTAAAATGTTGCTATCATTTGTGTGCTTAGAATAAAAATGTTTTCAAAAAACTTCAAAAGTCAAATACAATACGGATATCTATCTTTTATTGAAACCCAGCAGTTGCTTTGATTTCATCAGGGACATTTCTAGCTTCTGTTATAGTTGTCTCCGATTTCCATCCATAATGTAAGATGTTCTCTTTCCAGACAAATTTTGAGTTTATATATGTAGGTTTTAAGAGCAAGCGATACAACGAACTGACCTCCACAGGCACACTAAAAGTAGGAACTCAATTTCAGGTGACCTAAAATGAGTTGCTCTAATATCATAGGGAACGTAAAGGCTACTTTTGCCACAGTTTTCCTTCCATACACGCTCAGAATTAAATTTCAGACGCATGCACTTTCACTTAAAATACAAATAAACTCGTGCTTATTTATTGGTTCTTTACAGACCAATTTTAACAAACTATTTCATTCTTGTACAGCTCCGTTACATTCTGATGCTAGTGTGTGCGTGAGTGAGTGAGACATCGTAATATGCGCATTGAATGCCAAGAGGCTAAAAATCAAATCAAAGCTTTGGCGCGCGTTCACATGAAATGCAAAGAGTTTTATAAAAAATTCTATGAAAAGTTAAGAAAAAAATATCACCATCATGAAAAAGTTCGGTTTCTTAAAAGAAATGGAAAAATAAAGATTCGTAGAAGAATGAATTGAAGTAACTGCCAAGAGTACGTTTTAACCCAGTTGCTAGGTTGCTGTAACGCCAAGAACTTTAGGGCCAAAAGAGTAATACCACACAAAACAGCAACAAAATCGAATTGAGTGCTTGTCATTGTTGCTGCTGGTTGAAAGTGATGCGCAGATTTTGTTGCTGACGCTGTCTGCTTACTATATATTATTACATGGGTTGATAGAGGCAAGTATATTGCAAATTGTAAAAAAAAAAAAATAAACTTTAAATATTTCAGCAATGTGAAATATGTGAGTGACATCGCACATTCCTGTTATATATAAGGCAAAAAAAAAAAAAGAAACGCACAACATGCAGTTAAATGACTCACATTTTTATGAAATTATAGAAAATGGAAATGTTTTTGGTATTTTGTGATAAAATAATTTATTTTTTTTCTTTTGTATGAAATGCATTGAATGAAACAAGAAACGCTAACCCTTTCCCAGCAGCTAGTTTAAAGGACAACTAGTAAATAAATTGATTGAACTGAAGAAACTGATATTTGGTATAGAAAAGATGATATCTGGTGCACATAAAGATATGGACTACATAAACTTATATTATCAAAACGTTGGTGTTTCAGGTGGAAATTTAGCTTTAGCTTCTTTCTAAGCTTGTTTGTTGATAAGCCAGAAAAAGATCTAAGCTTATAAGGATTAGGTCTTCATAAGCAATATGAACATTTGCGAAAGAGGCGTACACAGGTCAAATCGATAAGCAGCATCGAAAAAAAGAGTAAAAATCATGGTACTAATTATTGCTACTGATTCAATATAAAACTATTATCAGTTTGTAATCTTTTGAATGATTATCATCAATTGCCCGTACACAAGAACTCTAGATGGCATATCCCAGGAGGCAAGGGCAGGAGCTAGCAGCGCTTCTCAAAAGTTTTCATTGGAAAGTATGAGACCTTGCCACCTCCCCTCAAACGTACTTTCTTTATACATGATATGTGCCGATACATACAACAGGCTCACTTAAATCGCTTGCTGTAGCAGGGGCACAGGAGTACTTGGAATAAATTAAAATTTAATACGTCGTGAGGTACTCTAAGTTAATTGACATTGAATATACAACGCTTTACCACCTTAACATTACATGAAACAGAAGACCAGCTTAGCAACATGCACACCGTTCTTTACTTCTAATCACTTAATTACTCTTATATGTACACATGGTCATCTGCCAAAAAGTAATGTCGAATCATAAAACATTGCAATATATGAAATAAAAAAAATCTATAAAAATCCTTAAAGTAAATGGAGTCGTTTTTCTAATATCAGGCTTGATAGCACGTCTGCTGTGGGAAGGCATAATAACATTTCATGGGTACACGTATTTTGAATTGTATGAAAATCTACTTTTGAGAAGGCCTCATACAATCACAGCAGTGCCAGCAGGCGTTCTCCGTGGCAGGCCTTGTTGACTTGCCTGCTGGGTTACAATGTGTGAACTAAAAGTCGACGAATGGAGACAACAAGATCAGGTAGCTTTTGCAGTAGTAAATAAAATATAAAATTGAGACTGGATAACGTCAATTAACTTATGATGAAATTTACGGATAAAATGTTGCTTAGGCTGATGAAGTGATTCAAAACAGACTATGATCTAAAAATAATTACAGGAATTTTCCAAAGAATTAAAATTTCTAAAATAATTAGAACAATCTTTCAATGAATCAAAATATCTCTCAAAATAATTTAAAACTGTATAAAAGCAATCGAACTTTAATATGAAATTCTGATGCTGCAATAAACCCTAGTACATACAAACAACTAAACATATTAATGTATGTGTGATGTTCGTTGGCCAGCATTGCTATATCAGTTGCAATAGCTGCTGTTTATGTTGCTCATGCCACTGATTCTGTTGTTATTGGCAATGAACTGAAGTTGTGAACATTTTATTTAAGTTATTTTTGTGCAGTTGGATATTTATGTAATATAAGCAGAGTTTTGTACTCATCAAAAGAGCACTTAGCTATAGGCAAGCAGATTTTCGATTTTGAGCAACAGATTTTATATTAAATGAAACATGATGCCAGCTTAGATTTTGTAAAATAATAACGACCTTGTTTGGCGCGTTTTTTGCTAGCTGCATTGTATGCCAATAAATGTTGTATTACTGTTTGTTGCTGTTGTAATCATTCACGTATATTGACGGCTGGCTGTGTCGTATTTCTTCATATAAATTATTTAAAAATATTTTTTTGTGTATTTCACTAAATTTTTGGGAAAAGTATCGTATAGTCTTGTTTACTTATTTTGGAATAAATGCACTAATTATAACATAAATTCATACAAAAAATTCATTTATAATATGCGTTAATATCATATTTGTGTGTGGATAAATATAGCAGTTATATATGTGGATAGTTTTATTTCATTGCAAATATTTAATTTAGATAAAGCAAATATTTTTAATTTTGATTAATTTTTGAATTATCAAAATACCTAATACATTAAATTTAAATATGTAAACATACATAGAACATATTACGTGCATTAAAGTTGGTATTTTCTTCATTAAATAGCTTGTTAAAAAAAAACATAACTTGATGCGAAGTAGGATATTAAGCAAAAAAATGTATCTATAAAAATTAATTTTTTGATATTTTTTTTATTTTTTCTACATTAAGTATATAAATCTTTCGAAAGTTAGCTTTTAAAATATTGCTTTTTGTTTGATTTTCATATCCTAAAATAGCATAAGGTCAGTGCACAGTGCGTTGTCATTTCTCTCTATTATTTCCCAGAGTCATGGACTAAACCTTTCAACAATATTTTCAATAAGACTTGGGATGCTCACTCCAATGCAAAACATCAGATGTTGATTTTTACATGACCTGAGCAATATATTGCAATTTGCGTTGATTTATTTGGGTCGGAATAAATTTTGCCTTCAGCAAGGGGTATGGTTCGGTGGAAGGCAATTTAATTGACTGTGCTTGTGACTTTTTTCATAAATTATATTTTGGTATAGGATTGATATATTTCAACTTTATTTTGAAATCGAAAAAAATTAACGAATTCTGTAATCTTTGAAATTTATCGACAATATCAATGACAGCGGCAACAAATAGGAAACAAAATCAATAGCAGCAACAACAACAACAAAATTAAAGAATTTTAATAAACTGAGTCCGTCGTCGGAATATATCAAAGTTTCAAGAAAATTTCTAAGACTCTTTCATTTGCGTCTCTTAAAAAATTGGTCTGGCATCTGGAATTCATTGAATCGCTATTTATTTAAGGACATAAAAAGTACTTTCATATCAAACTGAACCTAAGCTGTGTCAAAATTATCCTAAGTGTGTCTTAGGAAAACTTTTTGAATGGAAACCATCAGCTTAAGTAAAAATTATGTCTTAATATCGTTTATCAATAACGTCTGTTTTTTACAACAACGAACGAACGAACAATTTTGTGAAAAGTCAAAATAAACTCCCTTAACTAATTAAGAAAAATACAGGAACTTCGATGAATTTTGAGCATTAAGTTAACACATGATCAAAACAACTATAACAACAACTACAATAACATGTACGGCATTGAAAATGCCAACTTGAACTACAACAAGCAAAAACAAACAAGAACAAGAGAAACAACAATCACCTTAACAATTCCCAGGCTTAAATAATTTATCGCCTTTTCGTATCGTTTCAATATTGAAGATTTATTGTGGCATCTCCTGTATTTGATTTAGACGCCAACGCCAAGGATAAAACAGACAATAAGCACAACAACAATAAACAGAAGAATAAAACCAATACATGCACAACAACAACAACAAAAACAAGATTCACATTCGTTAGTTAGCATTGTTTGTGCATGAAATGCCAATATTTTAATCTTGTTCAGCTTTTGCACAGTGGAGCAAATGTGCTCATAACTCTATATTGTTTAATAATTTTTATAGTAAGCTCTAAGCTGAATCTCCGGGGAATATATTGAATTCTTTTAATTTAAATTAATGAATTTTACTCTATGTGTAAAAAGTATATAGAAATATTAAATAGAGCAAAGCAAACTTATTTATTCATCAAAATTTATTACTTATGTCATCTTTAAAGTGGGCCACACAGCTTGCAACACAACTATTTATGTTGGAGCTCAATCTAGCTTCCCGTACAGTTTTCATTGGTTGATAAAATAATAGTTTCCAGCTTTTCGTCATTTAGCATTTGAGGGCGACAAATTTTTTTTTTTTAAATTAGAAAACATTACGAATATTCATATGACAGCCTTTTATATTTCTACTAGCAGGCCCTGAATACATTGTTCCATCATAGCTGGTAGGTAGCACCATGAGTTTGGCTTAGTCAAAGTCGACCTGTAAAATAGTCTGGATAGAAGATGACGTTGACTCAATTGGAGGATAGGTAAGCGAATCAAAAGTTTCTAGCACCAATGATTAGGCGCAGAATATTGTAATTTATTTGAATGAAGAAAAATAAAATTCTTGATTGTTCAATTGGAACGTTGGTAATGACAACTCAAACTTAAAACATATGGAAAATTGTAAACGTTTAAACTGAATTGGTGTATCGTGTATCATTGTAATGCGTGGTAACAAATCATTGTCCCCTCTAAACTTTTCATTTACTTAGGTCATTTCAGTGAAATTTCCCATAGCTTTTTGATAACTTGTCTCTCATTGGAATATACCCTCAATCGTTGAAGTCGTTCATAATATACACGATCCTTAACAGATTCACCAACGATTAAATATGCAAAGATAATTGTTGGATGAACTTATGCGATGGAATACAAAAGTGAAATGAGCCATTTTGTCAGTAAAACTTACTTCTGCCCCTAACCTTTTACGTATGAATCGAATCATATCTGTCTACGTAGAATAGTTGTCGAGATATAACAAACCTAAACTTTTCTCATATGAGCGGCGTGAAACGGATTTTTTTTTTTTTAATTTTTTTTCTCGTACCTTTTATATATGCACCAAGTCTCATTCATCGAATTCAAACAGCTCATAACATATGATGAATTTGAGTTTATATCTGATATGTTGGGGCGTGACATCGATAATCTTCACAATCAAACTATGCTAAGAACCTTCCACAGACCACTACAAACATTTTTTTTTAAAAAAATTGTGAAAATCCGTTGTGTATTTCGGATATTTCTATGCTTCAGATGAATGATGTTCGGTTCCTTCTTATATGGTAGCCGTCAAACCGGCGATGTTTTAATTGAAATTTACTAATGCTCATGTCTTTAATATACTTGTGTACCAAGTCTCATTCTTCTACGTGAAATAGTTGCTCAGATATGATGTATTTGATTTTGAGTGGCGTGTCTTCTCATATTTTTCTTAACCAAACTTTACTAAAAACCTATAACTGACCATAAGTATATAGTTCCAGTCAATGTTGTGTAACTCCTGTCGTTGATTTAAAAATTTTACCTTCAGTAAGTCCGTCCAATCCTTGTGATATTGTTTTAGCACTTCGTTTTGAGTCAAACCGCCATTAAGTAGGTATATGGTTATGTCAGCCAAAATCTTGTTCATATTCAAACCTCAATGTCGTGAAATTAATTGATATGATATGATTAAATAAAGAAAATTTTATTGAAAAAATTTGTTTTCTTTTTAGTGACTATTGCAATATTTATTTTTGATTTCGATTTGATCTATAGTTTGGACACAGAAATTATTTAACGCTAATTTGTGCGGAACTTAGATTAAAAAGCCTGTGACTTGGCAAATGCTTATGTTGGCGCCATTTATTTAGAAATACTTCTGAAGTGCGATGAAACATCAAATAAATTTTCGTTAACTGAAATCTTATATATAAACATTGGTCATATTATCAACCTTTGAAACATGCTATGTACAAGTACATATTTTAATATGAGCAAGCTTCATCAACTCTAAGAAACCTTCAGATATTCGAGTTCAGTTACCTCCTTGGAAGTTAATTTCTTTCATGTATGGTCTAAATAGAAAAAAAAAATTAGGTAAATTTAATAAAGAAATATTTTTTCAAATATAAAAAAAACCTTAAATAAATATAGCTCCATTGTGCACCGCTTCTTAAGTTGACCGCATTCAAATTAAAAATGCTTTGTTTGAGCATCATTCGGTGAATTTTACTAATAGCTACTCAAAGCTGCACTTGCTATTCTCTAGAGAGCAATGCCCCCAGCAAACATATTTGACCGCGAAAGAGGTCTCGGCGATCGAAAGTGTTCTATTTGTGGTCTATAGTATGTCATGTTTGTTAAAAAGCATTGACCAATTTGTAAAATTTCACATAAAAAATATCGATTTCTGCTAAGACTGTACAATTCGATCAAATAAGGTTCAATTAATTAACAATAACAGTCGACTAAAACAAAATAAATTTCTATGCATTGATATATATATATTCATGTAATTTTAATAAAAGCTTCTTTAAATGCCAATTTTAATCTTCGAGACGTATAACAAATTCATTCCTTGGAGAATACAGCGATTTTTCAAGCGTTGGCTGGGCTACTGACTCAAAATGTTTATTATACAGTGCATATGTAAATTAATGCATTATATTGGTATGCGAATATTGGTAGGTGCAATCATGGTCAAAAGTAGAAATGAGTTGTTTATCTTTTCTAGCTTTTGTTCTGTTTGGTTGTGTTTTTTTCTTTCTATTATTTGTGTTTTTTTAAAACACAGGTTTTAGTGAACTCTCATTATTTTCTTTAAGCTGGCCTTTGTCCGGTTGTTGTGTATACTTATATATATATTTTTGTCTTCATCTTAGTGTGTGCTAAGCTTAAGTGGGTTGTGTTGTTGTGGTTGAGTAATTGGTAACTAACTAATTAACTTAAATTGAAAAAGTTCTATGAGGTTATTTTTCAAAAATGGCATTTAATTTTGTGGTAATCATTTTGCAAACAAAAGAGCTAGACACCTTTACACGAATAACATAAGATTTTTAGAATAATGTTTTGTATTTAACTTACATTCAAAATAAGCAAACTCTGTTTTCATGATAGCGTACGTTATAGAGCATTATATAAAAAATAAGCCGGCATTGTTCCGATCAATAAAACTTTATATAATAAACTTCAAGCATGAAAGGATTAGAGCCAATTCAGCAATATATCGAAAATTCATGTGTGGATATTTTTGAAAAAAGAAACTTTTTAGCAAAATTCTGATATACAAGTCAACTGAACTTGTCATCACATTTGTAGAAGTCAAATTCCTGAAATCCGTGTGCTTTGTAAAATAATGACCATTGTTGGAAATAACAGGCAAGCTTTTGTTCACACAAATCGTTTATTAATAAATTTGATTAATAACTCAAATATGTGTCTTAACATTTCCAAAATTTTAGCCAAAATCTGTGAAATCGAAATGTAATAACTATTTGGTCGAAATCTGAATTTGATAGTTCTTATTTCCAGCTTTAAACTTAGATTTGCCTCAGAGAATTGCTTAAAAATTAAGTTGAAATAAATTATTGAAAACTGCATGAAATTTCAAATGCCTACGTACCAGCCTTCCATCTGTCATTAAGTTATTTACTATGAAATGAACAACATTATTCGTAATACATAATCCCACAACACATTGTTGTACCACAAATACCAACAGCAACCAATGTTGCTGCAAAAGTAGCAATAGACCAGAAGAGCAGCACTACTGCTTCTGTATTCACGAGCAGACTTCAACATAAACAACAAGGATTTAATGTTTTTTTAATTAGATTGTATGTCGAATATAAAATTTATTATTTACACGATTTGTTATTGCTGTTGTTATTGGTAGAATGGAATTTTTCAATATGTTGAAAGTTGTGGCAATCAATTTTGAACCCTCTTTCAGTATGCCGACAACCTGACGTTTCTGCAAATGCATACGAATATTTCATACATAAAATATTCAACGCAATCATTCGTAAGAGGTGATTTGAAATTGATTCATCTGAGGGAAGGACAAAGGCATTTGGGCGCCGGGGGCAAAGCTGTCGCTGGTAGCTCTAATTAGCGTAGTAAGAGGTTTTTTTTTCTGGGAAGCTTAGCCTTGTCGCTTAGATATTAAGTTAGGAAAGTGTCGTTTGAGTAACGTGTTTTGGTTTTAATATATAAAAGTAAGCAATATTTAATAGATATTTTATTTATATTTTTAGTACCGTGCGAATTATAGTTAGAATCTTAACTGGTAGTCTAGTTAATAGAGAGTTTTGCTTAGCAAAAGGAAGTACAAGGTAATTTTGCAAATAAAAGTAGAACGTTATTTTTTTAACCTGTCTCAAGGACAAAAACTGTTATAATCTTCAAGCTTATTCCTCTGAATTGATGCTTTCTTTTGTAAGTCGGACGTTATCGAAGATGTAGAAACGCAAATCTTAATAATATTGATACATTTTTGTAGCGAATTAATTTGAAGCTAAAAAATATGTAAGTACCATGAACATCATAAATTATCATCGGCAGATGATGAAAACCATATAGCTCTAAGTTATATAAATAACACGAACAGCTTCTGCTATTATGGTGTCTCTTTGTAACTAATTGAGAGCACTTTGAAAATGTAAAAAAATGGAACTACAAACATTTTTGTCTCGTCTGCCTTTTATATTAAAAAATGTGTTTATAAAGACTATGTTGTAAGAAACGTGAGAAATATTATCTACTATTTTCTTGTTGCTGCATTTAAAAATTGCAATACTGCAGACATTTAAAAAGAAAATTAAGTTAGTGCCCAATCATTTCATCGCGTCTGCCTCTCGACTGATTGGTTGCTTTACTTATAATAATGTTTCAATAGAGAAAGCAGACAATTGCAGCGCTGCTTTTCGGAGGCAGACGCTCTTAAACAATTTAGTAGCATTTTTTTGCAACTTCTAAAGTTATTTACGACGCTTCTTTCACTTAACTCTTATTTTTTCAAATTTGCATAAGACTATTATTTATTAGTCTATTTAAAATTTCTTGAATTATTGTCTCTATCTACTGCTTCACCGAAACGAGAACGTTAAGATAATTCCAAAATATTCGTACAGACATTCATTCAGTTTTATATATTGTATATATTCATATCACTGAATTCATTGTCGCTGTATACAAGATATCGGCTAGACATTGGTCGTCCTTGTCATCGGTGAAACGAGAAATAATTTTTTGAATATAAGTAGTTTTGTTATCCGAACCGAGAATGATAACGATTTCCATGGATTCTCGTTAAGGCCCTAGTGCCAGTTTTCTAGCTATTTTTCTAATCTTTGGAATATATGTGCAAATATTGAAAATGCAGATATTCTCTACCAAAGTCAACAAATTGCCAAGTATAGTTTCATAAATGCTGCCCAATAGGACTACCACATCAAATGAAATGTTATACGGTTTTTAAAGGGTTAAAGGGTTTTTTTTTGGAAACTGTTTAATTGTTCTATAAACTCAAGGGATTTCATGAAAAATGGCTGACCATATGGCCTTCCTATTCTATGTATTTGCAAGGTAAGTAGGTGAATATCGAACATACCTGGAAACCACTATTGAAGAAGCATACTTTTTGTTACATTTTAATGATAATTGGTTTTAATATTTGAATAAATTAAAACCAAGCTATAATGTTATTCAAATGAAAGATATTTTTGCAAACTACAAATTGTGTTCAGAGTTTAATGTAACAAATGGACAAAATTAAAATCACACAAGACCAAACATTTTGTTTAAAATCTATTTTTTTCGTTGTTTTTGCTTAACATTCCAATGAATATTTTGTTTAAATATTGACAAAGCCATTCAATATCTACGGAATGGCATGTTTCATGAATTGAATGGTATTGAAATGCTATGAAATGAAATGCAAACTTGAATTTGAATGCAATGCGACAGTGGCTCTCATGGCTGATCGAACGACGCGTTCATTGGCGGCCAAACGAACACTTGTCCTGGTCATTGTCTTCCATTAATATTAGCATACTGCGTGTTGGTGTCACTCTTTGGTGACTCAATGTATAAATGACGAAGGACATCAACAGATACGTTTCGTTGCTAGAGCTGACATTCACTGGAATCCACGTTTTGGTTACAATCGCAGAAATAGCAACAGAATAACAGATTTAATATGAGAAAATGAATTGCAGCACTTTAGAAAAAATGTTGAAAAAATTTATGAAACTTTGAAACATTTTCTTGTTCCTCTGAGTGATATGATTTTAATTCAAATTTTTAAAGAGCTATCAGAATATTGTGGTGTAAAATATACAGGATATTTGAGATCTGAAAACAACACTTCAGAAACTAAACCTTTAGATCAAAAAATTAGAATTTCTCTGTTTCTCAGTGTAATGAAGATTAAAAACCAATGAAAACTGAAGCAACCATAGGATATCAATGCTGGGTTGATTATTTGGCCAAGCAGTCAACAACATAGCAGTAGCATCAAACATTGCACAAACGGGTATACGAGCAAAAGTCTGGTAACTTTTTATAACACTAAAACTGCTGATCTGATATATAATTTAAATGCGCGATAGCAAAACGGTTCCATCCATTTTTGACTGCCATGATACAACATAATCGCCTGATTTTTTATCCATTTATTTTTCAAGGGTTGTGAAGAGGGAAAGTAGATCGGATTTGATGAAACTTTGTTTGGAAATAGATTGAACACTCAGAAACTCTGTATGATTTGTGTAGGCGTGTCACTTCCCCCGTAGAAAGCAAAACGCTGTCACGGTTGATCCGCTACACCGACTTTAATGAAATTTGGCATGAATATAGATTGATTCTTGTGTAAAGTCATTAAGTAGACGGTGACACGCCTCTACCAGAAAAGTATGTTTTTGGTGCTAAAATATTGAACTCATTCTGATGAAACTTTGCGCATATATAAATAGAACTCTGATGAAGGATTCTTATAGTGGGTGGTATCGCGCCTCTAAGTAATGCATAATAAAGCTATGTAACTTCAGTTACACAGGCTCATACAAATTTTCATTTTTACAAAAATTGTCCAACTTTTTACAAAAAACGTCTCTATGTGCGATGGGCAATGACACCACGTAGCTAGCTGCCCATCAACATTGACAACAAAGTCCACATCCTCGAATGGTGCGCGTTCATGTTGTCATTGCCAAGTGGCAGAGCAGCGCTGTGGTAAACAGCAACAGTCAGCCATTGCAAAATACGGTTTTACGACCAATTGGCTTTCCGGTGATTTTTGTTTGTTTGTTGTCTTTTCCAACTACTCGTACGCGTCTGTCCTTCAACATAGCAAACGTATTTATTTGACCAAAGTGTTGAATTTTGTGATTTCTCTTTTATTTTTTGGTTAATTTTTTGGAATTTGATTCTGGTTTTATATTTTGTTGCACTGATAATGGGAGCATTGTTGTTAAATATTTGAATATCGCAAAAACGCGTTGAGTTTTAAGTATCGTCAATATGAGAAAAAAAATGGAAAAATTCTTGTTGCAGCATTCGCAATTGTTGGTGATGCATTTTTGATATATAATTTTTTTTTTCATATAGTGATGCTGAAAGCTTTAAATTTTTAATCAAACGTATTGATTAACCTCTACTATATCAGTTATGCGTTCATTTGTTTAAGTTCCATTAGTTATTATATCAAAGTATTTATTAATACACCTGAACGAGGCCTATAAGACTCTCATCAATAAGCTATCACTATTATGCTTATTATTATGTTTCAAATATAATTCATTCAGCTGAATTTTTATGTACAACGCATGACTAATTTCAAAATTTTCTTCAAGTTGTAGTAAAGCCATTCTGTCAGACAAGGCACATATTTCTATAGTTTTATTTCTGAAATTCCTTTTACTATAAACATCAGTATCCCGTAAAGGTCGATGTAGTGTAAAACAAAGTTGAGCTTTTTGTCCAAAGCTCTATACGAAAATAAGTCGCACTCGGAATGCAACTTCTGAAAGTTCTTCACCTGAAATCTTACAGTTTTCAGTTACGTTTCAGATTCTCTTATTTCCATTGCAAAAAAGTTTCTGAAATGTTTCAATGTCTATCTCTTGATTATTTGAAATGTTTTGACTTGTTAGATTAATGGAAGAGAAAAGAAAACTTTTTATTGCGTCATCGGCGTCTGCAATTTTTTTTTTTTTCAGGGTCAGTCTCGCTTTTATGGTCACGTTTCATTGGGACTTTTAGTTACTGTTTTATTTTATCCGCATCATCACTTGCGTTGATTCATGATATGAAGTTAATTTTTAAGACATTTCTTAGTTATTAATTTATTACTGAAAATGATTACAGAAAACTATGCTTAACAAAACCAGCCAACTTTCACACAGTTCTTCACTAAAAATGTACCTTCATTTGATGTCGTATATAAAGAATACAGATATCAAAAAAATAATAAAGAACCATAGTACATTATTTAGAATTCATGTGAAAAATTAACTAAACATTAAATGTGAAACCTTTTAGAAACACCTCAGAATGATTACGAGCAAGATTTAATCCATAACGTGTCAGAAAGATTTCATTGAAAAGGTGAAGGAAACATTTTATCTAAATATAATATTGCAGAAAAACTTTAAAATAATTCTTTTTGAAACATTAAATTTGGAATATACATAAATATAAAGAAGTTTTCTGTTATGTTCCGTTTGCAGTATTTCAAATGAAGTATTTCTGGTACGTTACGAACTACTTCTGAAACTTTTTGAAATATAACATGCAGAGTGGGTTATGTTTATCCATCAAAGCAAGCAAAATGAGCCAACATTTTTATATGGGAACAATACTCTAAGGTAGTAGAAAATCTGTTATTTTCCGCTCCAGTTTATCCAGAGTGCACTTATTCTTTGGATGTTGAATCTAGGACTTAAAGCTGTAAAATAATTTTGAGCAGCTGTGTATTTACATGAGTCTTTAATACTTCCTAGTTATAAATTTGCTAGATTCTATCATCGATTGTCTGTGCAATTAAGAAATTATTCGAGTGAAAAATCACGAACGTTTTTTTTGTGAATACCAAGTTTTCTGTTGGTCAAGATAAGATTTTTTGATCAAAAAATCCATTAATGATTAATATTTTGGACTTTTTAAGAATACTAGTTTGACACAAAAGTATATATGTGACACTCTATAAATATCCTGTGAGCGTAAATGTTTCTAAGTACATGATAACCGTGATTACCAGCGTTAAGTTTGTAAGATTGTTCTTTAAGAAATATCTTTAAAAATTTTTCTAATGAAAAAGCACAACGGGCTGTGCCTTGGGGTTTCGATATCTTGGTATGTGCTAAAATAGTGATCGAAGTAACTAGTTTTTATAAAATGAAGTCCACCACTTTTTATTTGCTGAGAATAACTTTTCGGATTTTAGTACAACCTCAAATTATAAAATATCACGGCTTCTGATTTCTCGAATTTGAAGACTAGTTTAGAGCAAGGGTTTCAAACACGTAATGACAAGAAAACACTAAAAACCGATTTCATCAATAACAACAGAAATATCACACATCTCTATTGAAATCCATACAAAAAAAAAGAAAAAAAACCAATGTAACAACACCAAAGGACAATGGCATAAAAAGGACAAGTGTGCGATTAAAATTTTATGAGCCCTGTTGTTGTTGTTATTTTTGGTCGTGCTCATTGTTTTTGCCGTTTTTAATTGTTGTTATTTTTGTTGTTGCTGCTGCATCAACAATCAATGTTGTTGCGTAGCGGCGTCGCTCACTTTAACACACAATATGGCGGTGATAGCGATGACGATGGTGATGGCGATAGCATTGATGGTTGTTCCGGTGGTAGGTAACGCACGATATGTTCATGGTTTTTATGCCATCTATTGAGCAGCAAAAGCAACAACGTAAAAATGCGGTATTAACGTGGCGAAACTTTTTAAACGGAACGAAGGATGTTCATTAAAGTTTTAAGTGTAGCAACAGCAGTTGGTGCTAATTGTTGCGTTACAGTATTTGTTTGTTTGCTTGTGTATCAGTGTGTGTGTGTGTGCGTGTGCTTATATGCATTTCATTTAATTTCTTTATGTGCCTGCTACCTGTTCATATTTAACGGAAAATTGCTGTAGTGATCCATAATGGAGCTACAGTAAAGCACACAATTTGCATAGAAGAAGTAGGTACAGAAAAAACACCTATACGATAGTTAATGAAGTTCAAAACCTTTGTTCCAATATCTACACGTACAAGTGTGTGCGTGTGTTACCGCACTTTCATGTAACGACGCACTGTTTAGCTTCATTTCATATTCACGCTTTAATGAGCACGGCGAGTCATAAAAATTGCAGCACTTTAGTCGCTTTTATTAGCAATCGTTGCTGCATTAATTTGACACTCAAAGTTTTTAGTACCCCAAAAAGGTTAACAAATAAATTAGTAAATGGAGTTTCCAACTCATTTTATGATCATAAAGTGTTTAAATTTTTTATTGTTTTCAAGCGGAAGCACCAGTGGCAGCAGCAGACGTTGAAGATGGGACGTTAAAATATTTTGATAGCCAAATCATAGAAGAATTATGTATATTAAACAATGTGGGTAGTAGTTTTTTTTTTTTTCGGCACACATTGTTAGCTATTTTGAACTTTTTTAGAGGACATTTTAGTTTCAAAAACTGAACTATTAAACTCTTAACGCTTTAGATTTTGTTTAAAATTTATTAAGTGAGAATAGTTTGGATACAGTTAAAAATTAACATTGATGAAATTTTATTATGTCATTCGTATGTTATAAAAAAATTTAATTTCCATCCCTTGTCTGTAAAGAGCACGTTTTTAGTGTCATAGTGTACAAGACAGTGAAATCTACAATCTCTGCAAAACCTATAAAACTTTAGAGCTGCAGTAAAAGAGCAACTGATAATACTTATCAGTGAACATTTTCGAATAATTAATTTGTTTGTTTTGTTCTTTCGTTGTGCTTTTCAGTAAGTTAATTAATGGGGATATGGATGGGTATGGGTCTGGAGAATCATATACAGTTTAGAGTATCCAATTTCAATACTTAACAGTTTCATTAAAAACTTCCAAAAATCATAAAAATAAATCTAAATTTTATCAAACTTCATGCAGACAAATTTTAAAATTTTTTTCGGTCGCTTCACCTTAAGATATAATAATGTGCACAAGGAGATATATGAGCGATATCTGGTAATAATAGGCACTAGATAGCCATGCCATGGTATTTTATAAGAAGAATTTTTACTTTTCATACAATTTATGTAAACAATTCAATAATAAAAAATTATCATATAATATATAAAAAAATTTAGAATTTTAAGAAACATTACCAAACTATAAAAATAAATTATCCCTTAAATTATACCCTACACAGAGGATATATTTACTTTGTCATTCCGGTTAAGACACATAGAAGGGGCGTGACAGGTATAGAAAGGTGCATATATTATTGATCAGCGTCACCACCTGGGTCGATATAGCTATGTCCGTCTGTCTGTCTGTGTATCTGCCTATGTGTCTGTCTGTTAAAATCACGTTTGCGGGAAAACTAAGCTAGCTAATTCAATGAAACTTTTCAAATAGTTCACACATTCTTACAAGCTGCTAGCATGTAAAAATGGGCAAATCTGTTTTCGGCCACGCCCACCGCCCATACTCTATGTTAATATACCCCTGCACATTTTGCAAAAAGTTGCTGCGATTTTGATAAAACTTGGTTATTTGGCGAACATATGAACAGAATTAAGACTATGTTAGGTTTCAAATCGCAAAGTCTCCTAACAAGGCGTGGCACAGACCTAAGTTTTAACTTTTATAACGCCATAACTCGTTAAGCGTGCAAGATACTGTGATGAACTTAAGTACACGGATACAGATCACAAATATCTTGAATAGTGCTTTTAGTGGGCAGAACTTAAAAAATGGGCGTGGAACTTTTCAACAATTGAAAATTTTGATTTCGTTTATGTCACAATTAGCACATACGATTTGCATGAAAATTTTAGGTAATTTATTTTCAATGTATTTTTAACATTTATTTAGAAAGTACTTTCAATGCAGTGTAGGGTATGTGAGTTACGGCCTGGCCGAAGATAACACTTTAACTAGTATTTTTTATTTATTTAATAAAGTCACTATTTCTCATGTAAAATTGATATTAAAAAATGTTGAAATGACATCAAAAAAAGTTATTTAAAGTTTTTACGTTTTTAACTTCAAATCAACATGAAAACTATTGGTTATATAATTTTTTTGTAGAAATTAAATTTTGAGAGTTTTTTCAAATAATTCAATAATAAAAAAATATCATACTCATAACATTTACATATTAGATATATACAATTTTAAGAAATCTTACGAAAATTGAAATCGGAATGTAAATTACAACCGTAAAATTGATATTATCAGTTTACAATTTCGATCCAATATGTATATCGGTCAGTCTTTAAATAACTAAACACTTGGCCTTTTTTTTCCCTTTTTGAACATTTCTTGAAGCGAAATAT
Source organism: Meiosimyza decipiens (assembly GCA_963680825.1). Lineage (NCBI taxonomy): Eukaryota > Metazoa > Arthropoda > Insecta > Diptera > Lauxaniidae > Meiosimyza > Meiosimyza decipiens. The sequence goes on along the minus strand of OY804258.1, from coordinate 115,173,906 downwards.
TTCAAAAGCTTTCATGTAAAATTGATATTAAAAAATTTTGAAATGACATTCAAAAATGTAATTATAAAATGTCTATGTTTTTATCGTTAAAACAACATGAAAATTATTGATTCGATATTTTTCTCGTAGAAACAACATTTTGTTTAGAAAAAATTTAGGATTTCAATAGAAATTTTGAGTTGATATCAAAATGTTATTACATTTTTTAGGGCGCATCATTTTCTATACAGTCATGACCTTTATAAGAACGTGCTTATCATATATCATTCATTAAGTAATTTATTCATTAAAGTGCCAAAAGAATAATTTTTAGTTAAATTTGAAAAAAGGTGGTTAAAACTCATTCTTCATTGTTGTCCATGAATCATCTCTCATTTTTTCAACCACCTGCCTCTTTTTCTCAATCACTTGCATCTTTTTAAAAAAATATGTATGCGGTGTCTTTCTACAAAACAAAGTTAATTTTTGTAAATTCACCAAGCAAAAATTAAACTCAGAAGCAACACGCTTATAGCTTAAGTAACAAGTAGCTTAATTTATGTATGCATGCATGTTTGCATGTATTAGGCCATTGTTGTCTTAGTTGTTGTTTTGTTGTTGCACAAATTTCGCTTCACTTACTTGCCTTCGCTTCTATTGTCCATTAGAGATTTCAACTCAAATTCTCTGTTCTAATTGAATGTGACAATAAAGGATAATAAAGGATAATGATTGTTACAATAGTAATAGCAAATACGATTGTCCTTATATAAGCTGTAGCTTTAGTTGTTGTTGCTGTTGTTTCGCTAGTAAATTTACTTTGTTAAGTAGCCTAAAGTGAGGCTTCTTCCTTTAACTTAAGAGCGTTGTGTTGCTTTATGCTGTTTCCGTTAATATAGAATTTAATTGTCACTTAACATTGAATGGGGTCAGGATCAAATGCTAATTATCTGTCAAAATACAATCAATTTATATTTTACATTAAAAGCAATTGACAGTAATTGGAGCGTAACATATACTTAATTATTTTTTTTTTTTTATTTCAGAGCGAGGTTTATATTTAGTTAAAGGATTAAAATTTTATTCTTATTTTTTTAAGACAATCAACAGGATTGTCTCTGGCTCTGAAAATGAAAGTTTTTTGATATTTTTATGTAGCAAAAGTTCAGTTTTAAATTTTACTTTTTAGCTTAAATTTATTCAAGAATATAAAATAAGTATCAATTCCATTAGCTCTGGTAGCTTATTTACTCTCCGGTGCTAAATTTATTTTTAATAAAAAAAAAATAGTCAGGATAAATTTCGATCACATTTTAGGGAATAAAAATATAAAATCATCTTTTTAACTCTCTTACAAAAAAGTAATTTCATTTTCAATTCCTTTCTAAGAAAATGTTAAACCGTGTCCAACTATCCAATAGTTTTATATTTTGCTATAAAAAGTAGACGTGTAGGCAAACTTTTGGCAACGAGAAGGGATCGAAAGGGACACTCGTGAGTGAGAAAACTGTTGTTGCCATATCAAAATTGGTGAGAACAACAAAGGCTCTCACTTTTTTGGATTCAAATCCTTGAGTTGCCAACATTATTTTTCGTTATCGATAAGGCTAAAAGACACTTTGTGGACATTTTAAAAAACAGTCGCATATAAGCAAATTCGAGATCAGATTCAAGTTCATGCATCAAAATAGACGTGAGTACTCAACGATTGAATCAATCAAAAGGAAACGGCTCAAACTGGAATTTGAATGTCACCAGGAGTAATTCTTAGTTCACAAAGTGACAAATATTGGCTCGATTTCGTTATGAAATTTTTTAAGCCAATCCATAAAGAAAAGTGGGAAAGGATCTTTGACATTGCCAGAGGCAGTCAAAGTGCTTCATTTTGACCCATTTTTGTACAAGTCTTTTGCAACTATCGACACACAGAGACCAAAAATTAACTTTGGACACCACCAAAGGCAGTCTCGACTGGTAAACATTTTTTTTGCGCTCCTTTGCGATCCGGTCTATTTATGAAAAAAAAATTTTTTTTCACTAATCGATGGAGAATGATAGAAAGTTAATTTTTTACGGCGCCTCGGGCGATCCCGTGACATCAAAGTGCTCGATTTCGGTTCATTTATGTAGGACAATTTTCGAGCTTGTGGCTGGAGAGAAACCGGAAATATATTTTGAGTATTACTGATTGAAGAAAGGACTTCAGCTGCTTCAGCGAATTTATTTTTATGGCTTCAAACGACTCAAAGCGCAAAGTGATGATTTTAGCTTCATAAGCAGAGAAAAGTCAGACTGAACTATATAGTGAATACGGTGCTTTTAAATTTATGTTACCAAAATGCTAAAAAACCTAAAACGCTATATCTTGCCCATTTTTCGGTTTTATTAATTCAGTTTTTTGGTAAAATTTTAATGAAATCGGACACAAACTTTGTGTGCGCCACTTACAGATTTGAGCTAGGAGGCTCAAATATTGTGACAATAAGGAAAACAAAAATGTCTACAACATTTTACACCCTGATGTGCACATATATACATACATACAAAACGGTCAAAACGCATAGAGATTAAGAAATAAATAAATTTTTGCTTAATAGACTCAAACAACTATTTTATATTGTGAATATTTACGTTGTTTTTTTTGCTTGTGTACGCACGTAAGCGAGTTTATTTATTTAACATAAACATTCATATATTTGTTAAGCTACCCTTCGAGAAAATATTGCAAAGTGCTAATTGATCGATATTTTTGCAACCTTCATATTTATAGACTGCATGCCCTTAGAAAAAATCATAGGTTTCTGTCCTTGCCTTTGTATATTGAAATTTAGTTAGCCAGAAAATTCTAAGACACTCGATTTTTTGTCGAACAAGGGCTTGTGCAAACTGGCGCTTAAGAGTGAATTTCATATTTTTTGTTGTTAAATGGAATTTTCTTTAGTGACGCAAAATTATTCTCTACCACTTAAGTCTCCCTAAAAATAGTATGTTTTTTTTTTTTTAATGCGCTACCAAATTCTTTGAAATGAATATTCTTTGAAATTTCATTGATTTAAAATTAAGAGAAATTTCTCTTTTTTCTAATAAAAAAAACTTAAAAAAATGTTTTAAAAAAAAAGTGGGTTAAGTGTTTTTAATAAAAACAGTTTATTGAACACTCTTTCTGTAAATATCCTGAGCTCCATTTATGCTTTTATGTTGGACCAATCCCGCATTTTCCTTTACGGTTTTGAATAGGCAACATCAATCTCAGCAACAAAAGATTAAATAACAAGAAAACTAATGATAATCACACAAACAACAACAACGAATGTTAACAAAAATAATCACTTAATTTCCGTCACAACAATTACCTGCATATGCGTAGGCATGCACATACAATTGTGTGAGTATGTGCTAACATATGTATGTATAGGTAAATATTTATTTATCTCTGAATAAATATGTGATAGACTTACACGTTAAGAAATATTGACGTCAAAGAAAATGAAATATTTAAGATAACTAGCTCTTAGTAGCTTAAACTTCCAAGAAGATCGTTTTCAGTTTGCAGTTTTTGTTGTATATTATCAATTTATTATTCACCAGTTAAGCAGCAGGATAAAACGATCCTCACGATTCTAATTTCCGGTGCAGTTGTATCTGGATTTGTAATTAGAAAATTGCGAGCAGAGAAAAATTAAGTATTTGTTGATTTTTTTGTGCTTTTTAAAGAATGAAAAATGGAAAAATTTTAAATAAAAAACTTCCGAAAAGTGATTTGAGGCGTATTTTTAAGGATTCTCAGAGTTCTGTTGAGTCAAAACCAAAGGTAGAGAATACTTAATGACTGAAGAATTCAAATATTTGCTGTCATTAGCTCGAATTTCGTTTCATTTTCATTTTGAAGGAATCAAGACAGAATTCTGAAATGATTCTATTGTAAGCATGCTGAAATCAAAATGATTGGCCCTAATAGTGACAGCATATGTCATGACTACCATAGGGTAAGGTATAGACCTTAAGCCATTCGAAATGTACTTGTCTGGTAACGGAATAAGATCTTGGTATGGTTCCAAACATGATGAATAACCTAACAAAAATGTCTGCCCCTTGGATTTTCTTCTATAAACTGTCTGGTTTCATGGTGTCCGAAATATGGAACTGTACTCTAGAGTTCACTAAATGATTTTGAGTATAGGGTGTGAAATAACAACATTGCAATTTAGCTTGACATTATATTGCCTGTCACATATTGGAATCGATCCCTTTCGACAGCATTAGAAATCAAACGGCTGTGAATATCCTTCGATTATTCCCATCACATGCTCCAGTTTTTGTTGTACTAATTTGAATATGTTACAATCAAATGATCCAAAAATAGTTCGAAATGCTCCGTTGGCAACAGAATTTGTTGAGGACCTGCCATTGCTAGCCATTCCATTAATTCAGCAGGATTATAGCGACTTTTGACGCGTCTGAGTATATTGTTTATGGAATTTTTCCTGGTTAAGACTTGTCTATCGTTTTTTTTTAATAGAAATTTTTTCTTTGAAAGTTTATTGTTCACGATCATCAATTAGCTCTATATCACACTCACCTTCATTCTTATGAAGAATGTCAATCAGTACAGCAGAAGCAAGAAGCTGACTGCAGAAAAATGATCAATAATGGGTTTCTGTTCATTACTGAAATCTTCAGCAGTAAGTGCTTATTGTGTCATAAGTTGGTGGAAATAAATTAATATTAACCTCTCCATCGCCAATAGCATTATCTTTTCCAAAAACTCTTGTAAAAAAAAGCTTTCTGCGAAAGAAAGAAAATAATATTTATATCTGTATTCCACTGAAGTTCATTCGGCAATTTACTATTTATTGAAATTAAGAATTTCATATGTATAAAGTATATTTAAATATTCCTTCTACCTGAAAAAAATTATTTCAAGTGTGTTCGTCAGTATCATACCATTCTAATACCAAAGTATTTTATTTATTTTTATTTAAAAGTATATTAATTCTACGCAACACATTGTACTGAACTAATAAGTAAATAATAAATTATCGAACAAATAAAGGATATCCTTAATCACTTCAATTCTGTTATGTGATATTAACAGTACAGACATAAGCAAAATGTTTTATGTATTAACGTTACTCTTACGTACATACATATGTATGTACTACATATGTAATTTACAAAGGATGTTTGGCTTTTGCTTTTGAATAATAGGATTATTTTATTAAGAATAAATTGAATTTTTAATCTTTACCCAAGTTATTGATTTTTTGACAATACATATAATCTATACATTGATGTAAGATTAAGTAAATAGAAAGGTAGTTCTTAGAAAATAATACATTGCTGGTTTGATACTAAAATCACAATTAAAATAAATCTCAATTGTTTTTGTTCATTTTAAAAGCTGTGAAAGTTTGTTTAATGTTCATATTAAAAACATAGCATTTAATTTATAGTGCTCAGCTACTTCAACTTCTTGCCACCTTAGCTATTTTACTTTAAATTTTATATGAAAATAATAGCAAGTTGATAAAAGAATGAAATAAGCTGAATATATAATTATTTTTTCATAATAATCAAGGAAAATTAGTTTGATTTTACTAAAGTATTGATTTGTATGAAGTTGCGATTATTTTCAAATATTTTTAATTTCAGTGGAACAATGCATGCATGTGTTTATTACAAATTCGAAAAATCGTTTTATATTTTCTATGCCTGTTTGTGAGATTATTAAGTTTTTAGTGAAATCCTTCAATAAAATATTTCAATGCTTTGAGTCATTGATCATGCTTAAAATTGCAAACATTTTTGATGCGTTGTGTGCACTTTTTGTAAGCACAGGATAATAACAAAAAATTGAATACTTCCCGTTTCAGAGTTTTTGAGCCACTGATTACAAAATATTAACTTGCATCCAAAATTCTATAAAAAGGGGGATCGTTCACATATAAAATAATGCATTTTTAGATCTTCTAAGGCCACTATTGTGCCAAAAAGCCTACAGAATACATTTGTTTTAATTAAATGACAACAAAGCTGTGGAGCAAACTAGAAATGACAATAGACTTATATCTTTACACACATTAAAAACATATTCGCGAAAACCGCAACGCAATTCCAAGTCGAAACTTATGGCAAACCATCTTTGAATGTAACTTTTTCCAAGCTTATTTAATTTGTAAACCAAATAAAGCTTGTTACGCACCCACATTTCAATAACTTTATGTTTTCAGAAAGTAATTACACAATTTTTTGTTTATTTTCAAGAAAAAATCTTTTGTAGCACACAATATTTTGTATTTTGCTGAAGCGCTCTTACTAAAAGTGACGAAAACAACAGCAACAATTCTTGCAAAGAGTTAAGCAGCTTAAAACTATCAGATGTTAAGTGAGGCATGCAACCAAAAGGCAGCACAATGCGAACATTGCGAACAACAATAAAGAGGCTGCCATCTCATTGAATTTCATTCGAAATTCAATGCGATTTTTTCGAATGAAAAGAAGAAAAAATCCACTCATTTCACGCGCACTTAAATTTATAAAAGAGGTTTGCTCCACAACGCCACAGCCGTCGGCTGCTGTTTCCGAAGACTTGCACTTTAAAGATTTCGATTGACGACTCAAATACTTTGATACTTAAAAGTTGTTTTTAAATTGTTTTCACAGTGCTGAAAATTCGTATCGATTTGGCAAAAACAAGACACTGGCAACGAATGCTTTGTGTTTGTAGTATTTGGCTTGAATTGCTACGTTTTTTTCATAGCGCAGTTTTTGATTTTTTTTTGTAGTGTTTTTGTTTTAGATACTCTCGTTACATTGCTTCGCTCCTGTGTTGTTTTGTTTACAAAGTGTAAAGTTCGTTGTATTTTTCGAAAATTGTTTTTATTTGACACTTACGTTGGTTTGTTCGCGCATTTCTATTGTGAACTTAAATAGAAATTTTCACGCGAAAAAAGAAAACGTAAAATTTTTTGAACTTCCGTTTCTTTAGTTGTAGTGTTATGCTCTACTGTGGAGACAATTTGGAAAATAATCAATTGAAAAAAAGGTATCTTGGACAAGAAAAGAAACTTGATCTAAGGCTTAAATAATATTATGAATCAATATTTAAATGCAAATGAGTCGATTAAATACAAAAACTATCAAATAGTTTCGCAAATGATCACAAATATTAAAAACTATTAAAAAATTCGAATAGTAATGAAAAGCGCCGAATATGTCATATCGAAAAATATCGATATAAGTTAAAAAGTATCAAGAAAAACTAAGAGTACTGGCGTATCAAAACATTTTAATATATCTTTTAAGTCGATCTACTTTGAAAGCATTTTTCTTCGTTTATTTTGAACCACTGTTTATCACCGTCATCACTGCTCTTTCAATTGTTGGCTTGTTTCTCCCTATTTTTTTTTTCTGTTGATTACCTTCGTTCAAGTTGAAGTTCGAGCTCTTGAGTTCGACGACGTCATCAGCCGCGTTGCTGGTGCGAAATAGCATCGATTTTATATATTTTCTTCTTTCCTGTTTTTTGCCATTTCAAGCATTGCGACAAATTGTAGCACGAAAAAGTTTTCATTCCTAAGATAAAGTACTTTTCATTTTTTCCAACTTTTTTACGCTTTTAGCGCCGGAAGCGTAAAGGAAAGCTTGTCTCTATGCATTAGCTGTTAGATTACACTGGTAACGGTATTTGCGAACGTTTCTAAGTATAAGTGTTTGCGTGTGTGTGTGTGGCAACATGTGCATGCTGGTTTGTCTAGTAAGTGTGAACGATCGGAAATAAAAATCTTTTGTTATTGGCATGTTGTTGTCTTACTAGTTATTTTCTTTTGTTGACATGGCTATTAGATTAGCTGCGAAATTCATGTACTTTATATACGTAGGTAAAAGAATGAAAAAATACAATCCTGATTTCAGTATGGGAAATATCTTTACACTAGCTGTTCCCGCAAAAGTTTTTGCAAAGTTTTGGATACATGCACAAAGTTCCACAACTTGGAATAGTACCAAGAATAGCAATTTAAGTGTTTTTGGTTGAATGGGAGGTGCCACGCCAAAATGTTCAATACTGTTTACCTTTTGAGGGAAGCTGGGCACATACATAGATGCTAAGATATAGCGTCAAAAGTGTTTTTGTTGTCTGGAGTGTTATGCATCCCCGTTGTCCAAACGCCTCCACATTTCATGATACTTTTAGAAGTACCTAATTTTGATGCTTTTGCTATCATAAGTCACCAGACATTTTATTTGTTTTTGATCAATGAAAGGTGCCACGCCCCGCTGTCGAAATCCGTTCATATTTCATAAGATTCTTAACGTAGACAACATTCATGTTAACATCAAATTTCAAAACCCATGCTATCATAGCAACTCAGATATAGCGTTTTAAGTGTTTTTGTTGCTTGGAAGTTGTTATTCCCCGTGGTCGAATCCTATTGATAATGTGAAGTGCTTAGCATAAGCTATTTGCATCCTTACACCGAATTTTAAGACTTTTGCTAAAATATAAGCGCAGATATGGCGTTTTGAGTGTTTTTTGGTCGTATGGAAAGTGCGTTCTTGTTCTCCTATTTACGGTCTTTGAGCGCCTACTCGTTCTCTGGGCAGCACCGATAATTTATTATCATTTATATGAAGCAGATAAATAAGACCTGTTGTTTATATGCAAGGTAGAGGCAAAAGTAAGTTTGAAAAAAAAGTTAGCAGTGCCACGCCTCCCATATGCAAAAAATTACTGCAGTTGTTGTTTACATACAAAAATCTTGACAACAATTTGGCGTAGATGGATAAAATTTTGTAAATATGTTTCTAATGATAAATGAAAAATTGTAAACATAGTTTGGTTTGGCAAAAAAAATGGGCTATCCGCGCTATACGCCCATCCATATGAGAAAAAAAATCAAATTAATCATATCTCATCAAGGACTTGAAGCACGTACATAAAAAGTAGGGGCAATAGTAAGTTTCAGTGAAAAAAAGGGTGGTGCTGCGCTTCTAATATAAAAAAAAGCCGACATTTTTTATATAGTTTCATATCTAAATCTAGGATTTCAATATCAATTTACGGTCTTTCTGTTTGAATGGTCTTTACCAATGTTCAATTTTAAACATCAAGCAGATAATTTTTTTCATACGAATAACTCGCATAACTGCGCTTGAGCATTGGCGCGATTAATATTTGATCCACTTGCCTACCCTCTGATTGCGCGAACAACCTCTTTTGTCCAGAATTTCTTATGCAAAAACCTTAACCAAATTAAAGTCATCTTTCCACCTACCAGTAAGGGCAGAACAACGGCCTCCAGTTCAGCTAGTAATTAAATAAAGGCAGCAGCAGCTTTGTTACGTGCGCAAAAATCTTTGCATCATAAATTCCAAGAAAAATATACTTAAAACAAACAATCCCTCATAGCTTTGTTTACTATCAAAGCAAACCAACAAAAAATTTGTATAAAATCAGAGATGTCGACTGTAATGTTGCTTAAATTTTATTTCAATCCATATGAAATGAGTCTGCGACTTACAAATAAAAATAAATAAAACTTAATAAATACGCAAATGAGTTTCTCCGAGTATTCTTTGAATTTTCATACATAGCTAAAATACAGAACAGAGTCATTGCCATTCACATGCGAGCATTAGTTCTCTCATACATATTCTTACTTTTGTGTATAACATTTCATGTTCATGACTTGAAATTCAGAAATTCTATTAAAATTTCCATAACTTCTCGGGGTTAAAACACGAAATGCGCATGAAATAACAAAAAGTGGCATTTTTCAAGTACATGTACTTGTGAGTGTTTGCTCTTAGCTATTTTCATGTCTGCGTGTATGAATAATATTTTCATTTTATTAAAATGTTTATTGCTCATATCCAGAATTGTATTTTTAAGCCATTTGTAAAATAAAATTTTTAACTAAAACTGCTACTATAATTCCATGTAGGCTGAACCTTAAGCGGATTTAGAAATAAATTTAGTATAGCTTTCAAGGCCAGCACTAATCAGCATTAAAGTTATATGTAGTTTCTTAAATTCATTTTTTTATGCAAATTAAGTAATACACAAGTCATATCCTTTATCAATGGCTTCAACTGCTACTCACTTCCACATACTAAAATTAACTTCTGGTATTTAATTGTCATCGAATAATTGATTGGTGAGTAGTAAGCATAAGAAAAGAGTTAATGAAGGATAATTAACACAACAACAGCAAAAGTTATTTGAGTAATCATAATAAATGAAAATCCATCAATAACCTTCAAAGTGAGGGTTAAGTTTCATTTCATGCGGAATGAGCAAAAATATCCATACGAATTACGTAATTTACTTTTAAATTTAAATAGATAGCCAACCGTAATTTTTAAAAATTTGACAATACTAAAGCGATTGTTATGCTTACACTAAAACAGCATTACGATTTTGGTGGATTGAAATCCGGCTTTTCTGCTAATGAATTCAAAGAGAGCGGAAAGTTTCCCAACTATAACAGCAATAGACAAGGGCGCAATAATCTTCTTAAAGCTGGTGTGGAATTCTTTGAGTCGAGTTGAAGGAGGTGGACAAGGTTAGAAAATGATTATATTTTTAAATTGACAGTTGATAGTTTGATAGTCTGAGAGAATCATGATTATGAAAGAGTAATGTAGGAGTTTAACTAAAATGCTCTCAGTAATTATAGTGCACTTATAAAAAAACGTTTATTTTGTCAGGAGAACATCTTTTGTTAGGGCAAACGCATTTTTCCCTAGGCCTTTCTATCTAACTTGAGCAGTAAGTTACTGTTCGCCTATGGTACCGTTTCAAGTAATCAGCGTGCGATCTTATTGACGGCTTGTGAGCCGATAGGTTGATACCTATATCAACGAGTGAGTTCTATAACTTACGCTCACCAGCATCAATTCTGTTTCGAATTCAGTATCCCTATTCAATACATTTTTTTGTCCAGCTTTTATAATGGTTGTCGTCGAGGCAGCCACGACGAGAACTGCAGCGCTAACTTGTTAAAAAATATATCGAATGCGGTCCCCAAATTCGGAACAGAATAGACGCGGGTGAGAAAAAGTATATATTTATATATCAGAAACACGAACTCAAACTACGTTCAGGTTTAAATATCGAAGTTAGTGAAAACGCTGCCGCTGCTGCTGCCAATAACTATATAAGCTTTCATATAATTCGTATTTCTTATATAAAAACAAGTTTTTTGAAGCACATTTAAAGTTACCTTTGCTATATAGCAATTAAGTTAATGAATTTACTACTCCAAAGCATTATTATATGTGGACAGTTTTATTTAATGTATTATTAATATTAAGTTGTTAGTTTCTGTACATGTACTCGTATATTGCAAAAATACAGAAAACAACCTAAAGCCTTCTATGAAAAGAATATTGTTAAATCAAATGCAAATATTTAATGCCATAACCTTTCCCTAGCAACAATACATTCACCTTAATTGATCATACCTCAGTAGAACTTCAAGAACGTGTTGGTTTTAAATATTTTGCAAAATATTTTGGTTGCATTTCTGCGAGACGAAATAAAAACAAAAAACTAACAAACAAAGTTGAAAAACAAATATTTTGAAATAAAAATAAATCAAGAATTGAGTCGATTTTCAACAGTATTTTGAACAATTTTTTTTACATGTTACAAAATGTTAGCTTTATTTAATTTAAGCCATTGTTATGCAAATTTCTAAGCAGCACTTTACTATATATTTATAAGCTGAGTATATATACACACTAGGGTGGGTCAAATAAATCAAATGTTTTTTTTTTGAATCCGACACTCGGAATCTAGTTCCTAGATAGCTCTAGGGAGTACTTACCAAATCTGAGCTTTTAATATTAACGGGAAGATTATGCTCATCATAGTTTTCCATTTTTAATTTTGTCTCATATAAAAATGGTCATATCTTATCACCAATAGATTGTTAAACCAGTTGCATTATCATTATTTATAGGAAATTGAACGTTCTACAAAAATGATCTCGAACACTTTTTTCATTAATCTTTCCGTTTGAAAAATATTCAAGGTCAAAGATTGAAGTATTTTAAGGATAATTATTTTTTTGTTTTGAATTTTGTAACTTACTAAAACATAATTATTGTCAAATGAGCTTCAATTATTTCTATAGGAAATTAAACGCTCTACAAAAAAGGTCTCAGGTGATTAATCAATTGCTCTAAACATTTAGAAGATATTTGCAGTAGAATCCCAATGCCTTTTGATTTTAATATTTATTGAAAAACTATTAAAATATTTATTGAAAAACTATTAAAATATTTATTGAAAAACTATTAAAATCAATAGGCATTGGGATTCTGCTGGAAATATCTTCTAAATGGTTAGAGTAATTGATTAACCACTACAGACCTTTTTTATAGAACGTTCAATTTCCTATAAATAATGATAATGCAACTGGTTTAACAATCTATTGGTGATAATTTATGACCATTTTTATATGAGACAAAATTAAAAATGGAAAACTATGATGAGCATAATCTTCCCGTTAATATTAAAAGCTCAGATTTGGTAAGTACTTCCTAGAGGTACCTAGGAATTAGTTTCCGTGTGTCGGATTCAAAAAAAAAACATTTGATTTATTTGACCCACCCTAATACACACACATATATGTACAGATAGAATTGCATACATATTCACATAGACACAACTGCAATAAAATGCAAATCTCGTAAATGTTATATTTAATTATATTTTATTTAAAAATCTATAATTTTTCATTGCATACTTTTTAGCTGCATTTGCAATACTATGCAGTTTCTCGAATGACTTGGTTGCATATTTCTTTATATTTTATTTTTGGAATGTTTTCCACAAAAAAAAAAAACAAAGTAAGAAATGATTTTTCAATTGATTTATGATAATGGCCGCCTGGAGGTCGCTCAATGCAACAGTAAAATTGTAAAAATACAATAATAACGCAACGATAGTAAGTGAAAGCAAGAGCATGCACATATTTTGCATATACAGTTATAAAGGGTACAGTAAATGTGTGTGTGTGTCTGTTATTGTAATTGCTTTAAAAATGCTGATGCCATATGCAGTTCTTGTAAATTTCATAAAATATAAAACATTTCTATAACAATTTTTCCCCTGTGCAGAATATATTCATACTGTGATTTTTTTAATATTTTATTAATTAAATTTTCCAATAATTTTATGAACTTATGAATATCTATGAACTTATGCCCCGTGATTTTTTTTCTTCAAAATATATAAAACTTTTTCATAAGCGTTTATATAATGATTTTTAAATATTAACTTAAGGATTTCTGTGAAATACTCTGATCTTAAATATCTCTCATCCAAATATTTTTCAATGAAAATTTTATTTTTACATGGCTCTATTAATTAATTGAGGCTTGAAAATTATTTTTATTTAGTACCATCTTATCTCTTGGTCATTTATTATGTTTCTTGCATACTATAAGGTGACATGAAGTTTTTCATTTAATTTTAAAATAATGTTTGGTTGTAGTTGGTTCAAATTCATGTTTGTTAACTTAATATTATACGACAGTAATTGCATCATCTGTTCATTGTGTGCTTTGTGGTATTGCATTGCGTCCTATTCCAAACGATTGCATCAAATTATTTCGATGATTGTGCAATCCTAAATGTTCTTATCACGAAGAGAAGTCGTAGTTATTATCAGTTTTTAAAGGATCTGCTGACAATATATATCTTGCATAAAATTAATTTCGAGGAAGTCATAAAAAAACGGCTCTCAAAACTGAGCACCAGTAATTCAACACTTGAAACAGAATTATTTGTTAATAAGATTATATTAGTCAGCTACAAAATAGGACCCACCGATTGCAAGACAACTTCACCAGCGCTTAGTTCAATTCCTTCATATATTTTTTTGTTGCATATTTGTGGAATAATCTTCAGGAAACTATGAAATTTGTCCCGGCTCGTATTTGAGATGAAATTCCAAAGAATTTAAGATTGTTTGCATATTGTACTAGTGAGCTCATATCTCATTGTCAGCTATGATGTGCTTGACAAAGTTACGGTCCACAGAAACTTGAAAAATTTTGTCTTTGGTATCAACTTTCGATGCTTATTTTTTGAACAAAATTAAGCTCTTCTTCCACAACTCGATCGGGTACATGATTTTTGACTAAAACATCACTAAGAATGTTGAAAATGGACTTAAGAGAAATGTTTTACCAATATTCCTGCGACAATTTTAAAGCACCAGCTTTTTGATTTTGTCGATTTTTTTATCGCTCGTTGCTGTCAAAACTCTAACAGTACGAAATAAATAAAAAATCGCGCTTACATCGAACTAAGTTCTTGCACACATTCATGAGTGAACTTTTTCACTAAGCAAACTTTTGCACTTTTTCTTAATACTACGAATAATTACGTATCCTTAAGAAATTGCAATTAAATTACAAAATCAGATATAGATTTTTTTTTTAATACTTAACAAGCACTTAGCTTAAGTCCCTTAAGTCAAACTGTCAGTTCTTACCCTAAACCTTAAGGAATAAGACAACATTTTGTGGCCTCGTAACAACAACTAATCTACCACATCAAACCGCAACAGCTACAGCAGAATAAGAGCAACAGCAGCTGCAACATAGCCATGTTTTGGTTTTTTGTCTTGGCATTTTACTTTAAAATAAAAAACGATAAAGATGTTGAAAAAAGACAAGACATAACATTTTTGCAATTAACTGTCTTCTTTTTTCAAAGATGAGCAAAAACTTAATCTAAATTTTAAATTTTCTAAAAAAAAAGAAGAAAATCTTAAATGAACAACAAATTAAAAATAAGGAAATGAAATGAAATGGGATGATGGAATTCATGAAAATGAGAAAATTGTTTTTCCAGCTCCGTTGTTTAATTGACGAATTAATTATGCATGAAAATGTTGTTATAAGCAAAAAAAAAAAACAATTTTGACAACAAGGTGGATTTGAAGAACTTGGTAATGAAGTTTTATGTTTTTTCCTCTCTCTCTTTCTCTTTCTTTTGGTTGCACAAGTAGCTAAGCTATGTACTTTTTATGTTTTTTTTTTATTTTTTTACTCTAAGCGTAACATGTTGTTATGTTAAATAAAACTTTATTTGTATTTTCAAGTTTTTGTTTTATTTTTCCTTGACTTATTGCGGCGAAACTTATTTTTTCTTGCCTATTGTTTTTTTTTGTTCTTAAAATTGTCATCAAAGTTGTTTTGAAAAAATTTGTTGTTGAAAATTACTTAATTTGTTGCAAAAGATAACAACAATTTTGCCATGGGTGGCAACTTTAAAAGTTAAGTGATGACAGCCTCTTTTGTGTTATGTTGTTGTGGCCCTAAAATTTTTATTGTTTTCTGTTTTGTTGATTTGCTTTCAGTTGCATTGAGCATAACAAAGTTTCATCTAACGAAGTATACTGCGTCCATGGGGTCAATTATACATTTTATTTTAACATGACATCAAATACTATAGAAAAGCTGGAAAAAATCTTCACTATAAATTTGCTCTGATACTAGGAAGTACCTACATTTTATTCAACTATTTCATTAATCATATTGATATGTGAAAATACATTAAATTTAATGTTTTTTTTTGTGTTTGTAATGACCACGTCTAAAAGAAGAGATAATTCCCAAAAACGGTGAGGCATAAGTACACATAATTTTTGGTGCACATAATTTCTTCTTAGCTTAAAAATCGCATTCTAATATATTTTTATGAGAATTGCTGTGGTTATCGAAGCCAGTTTTGTATATATCAAACTAAATGAAGTGTTCAAGTTAAAAGAAAATATGAAGTAGGTCCGTGCTCGCCTTTTAATTATAAAACATTTCAATGTCAAAGTCATCGATGAAGTCCCATTTTCGGAATAGTTATCAAAATTTCTTTAGAATTTTCAAGCAAAACAAAAGTGGTCCCATGGATGTTATGTATATTGTAATATATGGTCGTAGTTCCCAAAAATCGTTTTGATGATAATGAGGTTCTTTATGGTGGACATAAGGCCTAAAGGTATTGGTTCATTATGTCCATGGCAGTTTTGATCAAAATTCGCCATATACTTTAGTCGGCGATGTATCATATCACCCAAAACCTTAACCCCCAAATCCGGTTAAGGCATAAAGCTCAAAATATGGCATAGAGCATGAAAAATGATATAACGCCCAAGTTTCTTGTTGAAGAAATTTGTTCTTGGTAAATCTGTCGGCTGCTGAATAACTCTTATAAAGCATTATTGTCGCTTGTGAAGCCGGCGATGGATATATTATAAACTGACTTGCCAATTCAGTGCTAGACTTACTGGAGAATGTAAGTTCTGAGCTGCAAACCAATGCCGCCCACTTTGCCAACTTTTATAAAGAGTTACTGTGGCAAGCGAAGCACATCTTTACTCGACAATAGATGCAGTCAAAAATATTCTACAAAGATCACATTAAAACATTCCAAGCCATCATTATTCAATGTACTATGTAAAATGTTGAACTTTGAACAGTCAATGCTACACTTGAGAAGGTGTAGAATGATGCTCTCGAAAATATTTTAAAATTTAAATATTTGCATTGTAAAAAGTGGGTCACATATAGTAAATTTATTAAAATATTTGAGCCTTAGAGCTTTGTCGCAAATGTTTGTTCGAAATACAACTGCTATTCCCCGTATAGTGGTTTAGTAAACGACAAAATGATTTAAATAAATGGTCACATAAATATAGAGTTTGTTTCTGAACAAGATTTTACTTCCATAGCAAAGCTACATTTTATTATATTGGTGCAATCGGAATAAAATTTCGAAACACATTTAACTATAAAATTGATTTAGCAAAACTGAGCTACACGGATATATGACAATATAGTTCCTTGCTACACTTAGCTGGAAAAAGTTGAAAGTGATAGAATAAAGATCATCAACGATGAAGTATTGGCAAAGTGGTTGTCATGAAAGATGAGAAACTAAAAGCTATAACCATTTTTTGAGAAATACACTTCCGTGATGAATTTTGTTTAATCAATTTCAAAATGTTATTAAAAAAATTATTAACTGAAAATGATAACTTTATTAGCTTGGTTTCTATGCAGTCAAAAAAAAAACAACATTTACAGTAAACCCTTAAAGCCTTTCCAAAGCTGTTAAATCTTATTAATGTCTACTGAAATCAACCTTAGTATAAAGAAAAGTTTAGTTTAGCTTAATAAAATTAATTGATCTTATTAATATATCACTCATACGACACGTTGTACAGTTTTTTCCATGGATTTATTCTCGTGGTATACATCAATATGTTCATTTCCATGAACATTTCTATGTGAAAGTGAAATCAATAAACAAATCCTAACACAAAAGATAGAAAAAATCAACAGAGCAACTAACTTAATTGCTAATGAATACTCATGTCTTTGTAGTTCAGCGAACTTTCTGGGTACCACCTTAGGCGCTGCACAGCTCAATAACCAATAAAATTCGACATTTTCGATTAAAAGCTGCATGAAAAAGCACTCAGCCAATTTTATGGTAGCACTTAGAAATGTTTCTGGACGTTCGGTTGGTAACAAAACCACTCATACGCATTTTCATATGTACAAAGTTAATTGCAATAACATGCAGATGTGTGTTGCCGTGAGTGTGAAGTTCAACCTAATATAGTCAAAGTGAGAACAACTGAGTATCTAAATAAGCCCAGCAAATCGTTTTAATCGCTTAGAATTGCAATAGATTGATTGCACGCAATATCTTATTCTGATATCAAGTGTTAGTTTGTTCTGAACTGTGCAGCTGTAACGATTTGACCATAAATAGACAAACAAACGAACAGCGATTACGAATTATTGAGTTTTACTATCAGAATTCGTGCTCTGTGAAAAATATTTTTTGAAAATTACGTCCATTTTATGGTCGTCATAATCGACCCAACGAAAAGGCTAATCAAGACATTGTGACCAAATTTCTCACCAGTTCCACTTAATTGAACATTAATCCACATGCAGAGAGTGCGTGCCGAGGAAAATATTGCTGCTGTATTGCCCAGTGTCAATAAAAATCGCTATATGTCAATTTGTCGCAGTTGTCAACAATTAGGATTTTGTTAGTCGACCACCTAGAAGATTTTACATAGATCTCGGCATGAAACCATACAAAATACAGCTGGTGCAAGCACTGAAGCCGGGTGACCTACCACAACATCGTTTGTTTGGTGAATAGGCCTTAGAAAAGTTGGATGAAGATCTAATATCTTATTGAAAAATTTTCTTCAGCGACGAAGTCTTTTTTTGGCTTAATGGGTACGTCATCAAACAGAATAGCCGAATTTGGTCTAAAGAGTGGCCAGATGCAATTCAAGAGCTACCAATGCACCCTAAAAATTCACTGTTTCGTTAGGTTTGTGAGCTGGTGCATCATTGGACCGTATTTTTTCAAAAACAATGAAAATTGCAACATTGCAGTCAATGGAGCAAGGTACCGTGCGATGATTACCGCCTTTTTTTTGGACAAAATGAAAGAATTGGACTTGGTTGACATGTAGTTTCACATGCCACACCATGGACCTATTAAGAGGCAAGTTTGGTCAGTAATTAATCTCACGATTTGAAGCATACCAAAGTAAATATAGAATGTTAGATTCAACTCTTTAAGAATATAAGTTCATCACTTGGAAGATGAAATCGTCCAAATGTTAGCTGGGTAGAGATATACCCGTAGAAGTGAGTATGAACAGATTCGAGTGTACGTACTTATTTGCATTTAATTGTAATGTGCTACCTATAGTGTCTGTGCTTCTCGTTTCATGTGTATGTATGTGTGTGTACTTTCACTTGTGCTTGAACGCGTTGTTACAGTACCTAAAAGCAGCTGCTACAATAATTATTATATTATTATTACTACTCAATGATGCAGACTCGCTTACAGTTGCTATGAAAATCAAATCTACCATTTGTATCCCAGCTAACGTATGGAAGATTGTGGACTCTTGCCTCCCCGTAAAATATGTATCAATAATATTTCTTAAAGCGATAAGTTTTTAATCAAGTTTTAGTCAATTAAGATTTTGTTACATGAATCGTGCAAATGCAACAGAAAATTAACCTTGCGCGTTCAAAACCGTCGCTTAGGCAATTGCACTATGACACTTTCGCGATTAAAAATGTTTGCTGGATTATTGCGCTGTCTGTGTGAGTATGAGTGTATGAATGTGTGTTCTTTTAGTTGCAATGTAAAAGATGTTCATGCGTCTACAAAAACAAAATTTATTTATGAAAAAATTCGTTCAACGGTGCGTATGAGTGATGTTAATAATTTTTTTGATTTTTTTATCACGTTACACTCATTGTATGCGCATTTTGAAAAAAAAAAAAATAGATCTTAGTACCATGGTTTTAATGTTCAATTAGTAATTATGAGCATTAAACATTACCTTAATTGACACATGTTTTGTATAAAAAAAAAATCCTTAATGCAGTATTAAACCTAATTATATAAATGATTTATTGTTCTATTGTTTAGCGGTCAGTTCATTTAGTACTTAAAGTGCACAAGAAAATTACATTTAATTTTTCAATTTATAACAATTCATACACATAACATATCCTAGAAAGTATCCCTGCAGCCAGTCATAACTATTTTTTGGTATTCTAAATAAATTTATGCATCGCAAATCTTACAAGGGCTATCGTTACATGGGCTATCGTTGACACCGATTGCAGAGAAGTTAATTTTTAATGAATTCCATAAGACAAAGTTAAGACAACAGTATATACTTTGATGTATTTTCTCAGAAAAAGGAACCTTACAAACATAAATTTTAAAGCCACGCCCCAATTTTCTATCAAATACGTAAGTTTTTATTATTGAAACCTGAGAAAAAGCCAATACCAGACGTATTTTTTTGTCTTTTGTAACGAATTCCTTTCTTTTTTTTCAATAACTTCAGCATTATTTAAGCTGATTGTTGACATTCTTAATAGCAATCTTATCAGTATACTAAACTGGGGCAATATATCACTGTCTTTTGTCGTCTTTGATTTGTTACATCTCAAAAATTTTTTTTATATAAGATCACATTTATGAGATGTTTGAAATTAAAAGCTGTCTGCATTGATTTCTGATTTTCAAAAGAATATATATGTATATTGTAGACTGTTGACTTTTCAACTTAATGCAATTTCTCATTTGTTTTATATTTACATGAGACAATATTATTCATATTTGAGCTACTTATATTCGTGTGATTTGATTAATTTTTATATTGTTTCTGACATCTTTTAAGCTACTTTCACAAACACAAAGAGATCTCAAATCCAACTGTATGTCCTGAATCCAACATAATCAAAGACATCAACTGGCACAACGCAAATGCCCTTCAGTTGATGTGGCTTATTTGTAGAAAGTTTACGATTCTCAAGATATTTCCAGTCATCTTGAAGCTCTCCAAATTGATCCAATGTTGCTCGCTTTTAATCGTTTTATCTGATTATTAGATACTGTCGGCATGGGGATGTCAGTTCACTTACCTTTTTTCTGACATTTCTGAGCATAATATTTGTGTGGATATATTCAATTATAAGGCCATTCGAGTTTTCTGGTTTAGATCGTAGTATCTGTATCTTCAGACAGGCCAGACATTATTTAGGAGCCTTAGTTTTAGCTTTTGGATTCATCTCATTATCTAGAAGTTGACAAAGGCAACCCTCTTCCAATAAACTTCCGATTCAATGTAATTTGCACCTCAACTCATTCGCTGTTGACTTTACCAAAGAGAGTTTACCACCGAAACAGTATAATACTCTGCATGGTTTTCTTCTGATCTATTTAATATATAGGGAATATTAAGTATATTATATCCATATAAATAGACGAAGGTAAAACAGATACATCCTTTTTAACTGGCATAACACAAACAATTTCCGAAATCGTTTCCTTTCGTTTTCCGTATACAGATTCCCAACTGATTATAGCTACATACATCGACTCAGAAAATGCACTGATATGAAATATATACAAACCGCAATAGTAATCACGCAGTTAGTAAACATAGTTTGTATAATATAAAAAGTTACGCCCAGGGACCTTTTGCCACTTATAAAAACACTGCGTACGGCCCTTCTCTCTTCATTTGCAGTGCTTCAAGTTTAACATTAAAATTATAATTTCTTCGGCTGATTAAGAAAATAAAAGAAAAACAATAAAGATTCTTCCACACAAACAATGACACAACACAAGTGACTTTATGCCATATGTATTAACAAGAAAATGAAACTTCGTCTTCTTGCCAACATAACACACACAGTCTGCCCTAATCAACTGCGACAAAATATGTTAATTTTCTTGTTGCAACTTTGAAGTTTAAAGCAAAAACACAGCAAAATTATCTTCGCACATGTTATTCTTTCAACAAGCCAACAAGTACTTTGTCAGAAATTTTTGAATGCAGACATAAATCTTTAAAATTAAAAAGTTTCCATGTTGATTTTCTGAGAAAGAAAAAATTTACTCATCAAATTCCAATTCTAAAACACAATCCCCTAACTGAAGAGTCGCACCGCTGACAATGAGGCCGCAGCAACTTGGAATTATGTAATTGTGAAATCAGCTCGAAGTTATTTTTTATTTTGAAACAACTTAAGTAAATACTTAATCAGATGCAGATAATGAAAACAAAAGTACGAGGTTGAGAGTTGTTGTTGAAATTACAATAAATGCGCAATATTTTTGTTATCTGGGCATACATAAACAATGGTTTTATAAAAATTAATGTGAAGTTTATTTGTGTAGTCGTAGTGTTTGGATTAAGAAAATAAGCCTAAGATTATGCAACAGACAAAATTTTTATAATTTTTTGCTAACAAATAAAAATGATTATTTTTGTCAGTTTTTCATTTGATAGTATTTAGTAAATTATGTTGAAATGTCGGAGACAATTTTAGAAACCTTAGCTATGGCATTTTATTCAGCTGATTTGCTCAATATCCCCAGCTTTTTTCGCTATTAGTTATAGGGCAGATTCGTACCAATATATGAATGAAATGACATGATTTCTATGTGGTTCAAACGTCATTTGAGGTTAGCAGAATATTTCTTCTCAAAATCTAAATTTGAATTTTGTTTTTCTTCACAACTGCCAAGCAACTAACGGTACTATTTTCAAAGAAGTCACTCGAAGGACTTTTAATTTTCTTTAGAACTCGATTAGACAAAATATAGATATGATAAAAGTTTGTCTTGCTTCGTTTGTGATATATAATGCAAGCTCATTGATACTTTCTAAGTCTGTAGGTATTTAGTGGGACATTTAGATTTCCGGGAAGCCCTATTATGGTTCCTAATGCTCGTAAGATCCAATGATCTAAGCATGAAGTGATCCAAACCCATTTTTGTTGCGTTAAATCAACTAGATTCGTGACATTCAATACTAAATTTTGTTTCTTTTGTAGGATTAAAAGTGACAGTAATTTGAACTCTGACGAACAAGGCAGTACTCAAAATTTCTCTCCGTAAATATCATAGACATCTCAACTTCGCCGATGAAAGTTTCTGCGAAGGAAGGCATCCTTGAAGTTACATGGTCAGAGCTGTTTTCAGCATATCGCATTACCCGCACGTCAATATAGTGATTTTCTCTGACTTTTTTGTGGTTTTCTGTGCAATGATCTGGTTAAACCCACATATTGAAATTAAATCGCAGCTGTTCCATTTCATTTAAACTAGAGTTTGTCCACTTTTTGAAATTCAACCATTATTGTGACAATACAAAACATTTCAGTACTATTTTACCTAATTAAATGTCACCGCTTCCAAAAATAAAAATCATATTATCATGTTTCCAAATCACTATATCTAGGTTTCAATCTATCTTCATACAAAATTTCATCACAATCGGTCACTTTAAGGAAAACGAGTTTTTAATATCCTTCGTTAATAGCCCTAATATATTTCCAAACCAAATTTCATTAAAATCGGTCTTTTAGTACAACCTTTTTTCCCTGTTAGAGGCGTGGCACCGCCTACTTT
The DNA here is from genome assembly GCA_963680825.1 of Meiosimyza decipiens. Lineage (NCBI taxonomy): Eukaryota > Metazoa > Arthropoda > Insecta > Diptera > Lauxaniidae > Meiosimyza > Meiosimyza decipiens. Next base: position 115,150,925 of record OY804258.1, on the reverse strand, counting down.
TTAGAAAAAAAAACATTCTGCACTGCAACACAAAATATCAAACGAAAAAAAAAAAATCAAGCGAATATGTTATGTTAAAGCATTCAAAAAGTGAGGAAACTGTTTTGCCTTTGCCAATTTATGTAACCGAGCATATTGTAGATTCTTCCAAATATGCCGCTTAATTGAAAGAGTACAATTTTATCAAAATTGCCGATCTACAGTACCTTCTCTCTAAACGATATATCTTTTTACGTAGATTATTAAAATTTAATGTTCATAATTTTTTTTTTTTTTTTCTATTTGCACAATTTAGTGTCTTTAATATCCTTTACATAAATCTTAAACACTTCAATTTGATCTTTATTTTAGTATTCACCACATAACCCTAAATGTAAGAAAAATGAATAAAAGAAAAACATCAACGCAAACAAAGGTGAATAACAACAACAAGCAGAACAATTTTTACACTGTCACAAATTTTGTTTTTTTTTATTTTCCTTTTTATATAGTCATTTATCAAGACTCATTCATCTACATTTCCGTTGACCATTTTTATGTTTAACACCTTGAGAAAAGGTGCAATCATAGATTGTACGGATAGCGTATTTCTTTCGTCTCACACTTTTTTTTTCGCTCTGCTCTCAAATAACAGAAGAATAAATATTTTCATTTATTACAGTCAAAAAGTATGCTTTTTAAAAATAGCACAAACGTCAAAAAGCCCAACCAGCAGCTGTAGCAGCAACGCCTTCAAAACGTGGTATATCCACTGCCAACATACGGAAGGTGAAGTGATGACAATTTGTTATGTCAATGAAATTATTACACCTTTGGGAATGTGTGTCATAATAAAAGTTGACAAGTTATTGTTGTTGTTGTAGTTTCATTGTTGTTGTTGTTATCATTATTATTGCTATAATACGTTGCTACAACTTTTTTTTTTCTTCTGCTGCTGTATGTAGTTGTTAAACGACAGAAAAACTTTTTACATAATTTTTTTCTTTTTTTTTTTCTTGTTTACCCCTACAACTTTTGGGAATGAATATGTTAGCTTACAGTGATGTTGCCATGGAAAGTATGACTTATTATATTTTTTAGGCTTTTAGCACTCAAATTTCAAGAAAAATGTTGCGTCTGATATTCTTTGAGAGTTCGTGTTCAGAGTTCCGTTTTTGTTGCAAACTCTTATTCCTTGACTTTGTTTTTTGTGTTAACTCTGGGTATCTGTACGCACATGAGTTCCTTCCTTATCGTCAGTAAATGCTATGTTTTATTCAGATTTTTTGTCCTCCACATATTTTTGGGCTATTGCCACAGAGGCTTCATATTAGCTCAAGGTGTGGCATTGTACCCATAAGTCATTAGCTGTGTAACTTGTTGGAATTTTTGTGAATTGCAAACCTGGTGTACTTGATAGTCTCTGGGAATTTCAAGTGTTCTTATTTTCCAAGCATTTTGAGGCTGCTTTTTGTTCACTTTCAAACAGCCATCACTCAGCTATTTATCCAAGTTAATATTTTCGTCTCTTAATGCTTAGAGCTTAGCGCATAATTTGGCAAAAATTATTATTATTTTTTATCACTTTCAAGCAAATACTTCTTGTAACATTCAAAAATCAACCTTGATCAGCTGTAAGTTTTCAGCAGTCAAATGTTGTCTACTATTCTTAGCAAGATTGCCCTAAATTCTACGAAAGAACGTAGTAAAAGACCAGGAAAGAACTCCAATAGTAAATGAGCAAAGTGTAATGAAAAGCATGAACATTTGTAGTAAAATTCGTAGTAGAGAATGAAAGCTTTTAGTTTGACAAGTTGTGCGTAACGCTGCAAGTTAAAAAACAGTTATACACGTGCACACATAACCCATACAAATGTGTTGATGTATGGCTGTATATCTCCCCTGCCGAAGCCATCATTAGACCAACTGACCCTCATTTGTCATTTTTGTTTGCGTTTCCTGCTTTGTGTGTTGCTACTGCGTGCGCTGTTTTAGTGTCCTTTTTACGTTTTTAATGTTGCAGCAATTTGGTACGCATATTTCTCGTAAGGTAGGGACAAGATATTTGCGGGATGGGGAGAGGCAAGCAACTTAAAGTTTGAATACGACTTTTCGTGTATACATTAGACTTACCCGAAATTTAATTTGCCTATAAAATCGATGATTGAACGATTGAGCACGTGTCTGTTGTTGATTTGAGTTGAGCTGATTTTGATTTCAATGCGTTACCATTTGGCTGTTAGCCGGTGATGGCCAGGTTCACTTTGTGCGGCGGCTGGCAATGTAAAGTGATTGAATAGAAGGTCGTGTGCAGGCATTGTTTGATTGAATTAGATGCAAGTCTTAATGAAGGTAAGGAATTAGGTAAAGTTAAATAATGAAGGACAAATTTTATGTGCTACGTACAAAAGGTAAAATGTTTTCATTGCCATTTGCCAAAAAGAAGAAAGCATTTGAGAATAAAGTTGTGTTGATGTAAAGGTTTTTATTTTGCATCATTATTTGTAGCTATTAAATAAGAAATACTGTGTAACATTTTTCTTTTTTTTTGCAAATTAGCTTAATTTTTTTAAGAAGCTTTGAAGCAGTTGACAGAAAATAATTGGTTAAAGGATGTTTTACCGTTAAGTTGTTAGTGTTTTACATAAGCCAAAGATTGAAAAGTGGAGGTTGTATTTTCCACTATAAAGTTAATACCAAGATTCTTCAAATTTATTTAATTTTGAGCCTAAACATTGTCATCAATTTCAATGACCTTCGGTAACGTTGAATCACTTCTTCACCGAAAGCAGTTACCATTTTGTTCTTAGTCTTCTAGGTTATCCACATCTTGCTTTGAAAACTGTACTGGAATTGTAGTAATATAGCTTTTAAGCACCGAAGCTGTTTAGGCTTACTTATGGCAACATATATTTCTAATCACCTGTTGCATTATATTTGTGTAATAATACCAGTGCTACGATCAATTGATCAAATGTCATAAATTGCAATATCATTTCATCGGCTGTACCCGCAACTCTGCTGACGCACTCCACGTTGTAAGATCCTGACTACATTTAAGGTAGTCCTTACTGCCGACAATTGGATCCTTAATTTGGTATAAGTGCAAAAAATTGCATTTTCTATATAGAATTAGCCGCGTTCATTGTCAAATCACATTCACTTTTTAGAAGTAGCTAGGCACAAACAATGCCTTAGGTGCCAATATATAGCGTTTAAAGTATTTTTGTTGTAAAGGGTGTTTTTTTAGAGGTTTGTTTTTCGAATAGAGATAAAACTAGCATTTTATGGTCAAATCTGGCAACTCTAATGTCATTTATGTTCAGTTTGGTTTGCCATTTCATCATAAACAGGTTGACAAAAGAACAACGCTTGCAAATCGTGCAAATTTATTTCGAAAATAATGGTTCAGTTCGCGAAGTTTACCGCAAGCTCCGTCCATTTTATGGTCGACATAATCGTCCATCAGAGCAATTAATTCGGTTAACCATGGATCGTTTTCGCACTACGTTTACTCTATGTGATAATACGCATCCGCAGAGACGTCGAACAGTGCGCACCGAAGAAACAATTGCCGCTGTAGAGCAAAATGTTGAAGAGGACCCGAATGAATCGATTCGCCACCGTGCACAGCAATTCCATCCATCAACTTTATGGAAGATTTTGCGCAAAGATCTTGGCTTGCGACCTTACAAGATCCAGTTTGTGCAAGAATTAAAGCCGCGAGACCATGCAATGCGTCGTGATTTTGGTGTATGGGCCGAAAATGAGATTGATCTCGATGCTGATTTTCATCGCAAAATTTTGTTCAGTGATGAGGCTCATTTTTGGTTGAATGGCTACGTCAACAAGCAAAATTGCCGCATTTGGAGTGAAGAGAATCCACATGAGACCCTTGAGACGCCATTACATCCACAAAAACTGACTGTTTGGTGTGCTCTATGGGCTGGTGGAGTCATTGGGCCATACTTCTTCCGAAATAATGCTGGAGAGTCAGTTACCGTTAATGGAGACCGGTATAGAGCCATGATAACCGACTATTTCGTTCCCGAATTGGATGGCATGAATGTGGATGAGTTGTGGTTCCAACAAGACGGCGCTACATGCCACACAGCGCACGTCACAATCGATTTATTGAAGGAAACATTCGATGAGCGCATAATTTCGCGGAATGGACCTGTCAATTGGCCACCAAGATCGTGTGATTTGACACCATTGGATTATTTTCTTTGGGGATATGTGAAGTCGCTCGTCTACGCCAACAAACCAGAAACGTTAGGGGACTTGGAAGCCAACATTCGTGGCGTTATTGCCGACATACGGCCCCATATGCTCGAAAAAGTGGTTCAAAATTGGACCTGTAGAATTGGCTTTATTCGAGCCAGCCGCGGCGGCCACATGCCCGAAATCATATTTAAACATTAATGGCATAAAATTATCCTTCCAATAAAGCCAAATTGATGGACATTAAAACGATTTTCTTGTATTTTATTTCAATTCAAAGCTCTATACCTCTAAAAAAAACACCCTTTATAAGATATGCTACGCTTGTTGTCTTATCCTGTTCAGATTTCGTAAGGTGCTTAGCATAGACAAAATACTCTCTAATACTTAATTTAAAAACTCCAGCTACCAGGTGCCAGATACCGCGACCCTAATTTTTATTAAAATAAAATATAGCCTATATTACTCAAAGAGAGTCTTGCTTTTGATTGGAATTAGAATTTTTAGAGTCTGTTCAATAGTTTCAGAGACTAACATCTGCATACTACCAAAAAAGCAAAATAATTAGCTCTTTACACTATACTAAATATAGTACGTCCCGCATTTTTACTTTTTAAACATCTCATGATATCTTCTCTCTTCAAAATTAAAAGTAAAGAGAAAACGAGTTTTGAAATTCAAAGCAAAATGCAAACAGTACAAGTAAGCAGAACAAAATGTCAACGACCAAAAATTCAAGAAGCAGCATAAGAACGAAAAATTAAACGACATTTCTATTGTGTAAAATTTTGCAGAAATTTATGTCTACAAAAATGGATATTTAGCGTTAAAAACTTAATAAAATAAGCATGCAATATCCTTTTTCAGCACAAATATGCAATTTAAAAAGAAAAAACATTATTTAAATTGGCCAACTATATTTTGCGCCAAAGCTTTACAAGCCCTTTCCACATAAACAATTTTTTATAAATAGTATATATACATATAAAAATTGATTGTTAATTGTTGTAATGGCAGAAAATCAAATAAACGTAAAGCAACCATATTTAAAGCATATGTACAAGTCAATACCTTCAAAAGAATTGGAATTAGTCTTAGAACTCGATAGTTGGCGCTACTATCAAGAAATTTACAAAAATCGTATTTATGGTCGATTTTTCTTCAAATTTAAAATGTATATTGACTATGTTATTACAAAAAAAAAAAAAAACCTAACTTTTTAAATAAAAAATTATAAAAAATAATAATAAGAATAACAACTTTTACATATGAAATGATTCCCGAAGAAAATTTAATCGAACATCTAATGGGAAAAGAAAACAAAAATTATTTATTTTGAAGAAATGAATACATTATATGGTTATTGTAAAGGGTAAAAGTCGCCTTGCTTCAAATAAATTAAAGTATTTTTACAAAAAGCTCGAAAGCCTTATTATTGAATTTAAATGACTTCCCTTCGTAAAAGCCATATTGTAACACAAGGTCAGATTAACCGTTATATGTGTTCATTGATTCCAAATTCAGATGACGCACTAAAATTTTTACAAATTTATTTCATGGGTAAAGAAAATAAACAAATAGTCACTCGGTGTCAGTGTACTAATATTGAAAAACAACAAGAAGGAGCACTCGCTTTCAATAATTTTTTGTCAATTTTATTTAGAAATTTATTAAGAAATTTAAAAGTCTAAAAATTTAGGAGTCGCTGGGTACAGCTAGTGATCTATTAGACCCATTAACAGATTGAGTGGTCTTCAAATTCCATTAATAGATAGAGTGATCGAGGATAATATATCTCCTGATAGAACTTCAATATGTTGAATGCAAAATGAAGCCTTTTTACTTAAGTTGTTTGCCGACATCATTTCAATTAATCAATTTTTTAATTTATTCTTCTTGCATCTAAGTCTTTCATTAGACAAACCAAAATATGCTTATAAGTAAGCATAACTATCTATAGCCAAAAATTTAACTTAATTAAAAATGCTAAAATTTATTCGATTAAAACAAAAAAAGAGCTATACAAAAACTTAATCAGCATACCAAATACTTGAAATAACTTTTATTTTAATTAATTTTAACAAGAACACACGAAATGCAATCAATTTAATTTACGAGTACAAATGAAAATTTCAGCCACTTCGACAGCTGCTGCTGCTGCGACTGCTACCACAAATAAACACGCATTCAACAATTAAGTTTCCACATTCGGATCCGAGAAAAAATGCAGGCTTTGATGTTGATGCGAAAAGTAAATGAGAATAAATTCTACGTAAAATTGCAGCAAAAACAACAGCAACAAGGACATTGATTGCATATGGCTCAATTGGCATGTTGGCAATCGCATTGCGCCGTTAGAAATTTGCAATAAAATTGGAATATCGAATTAGACATAAGGGGTTAGGGCAGGCTATAAATTGAATCGTTCTCAAAGCGAAAGCCTAAAACTATGCAATAAAAATATTTACACAAACCTAATGCAGAAAATTCAACAGTTGCTGTTGCATATTTGACAGAGTTTGTGGAGGAAATATTCCTTTAACAGAGTAATTATATATATAAATATTTATTATACATATTTTGAAAATATTTATAGTTTACCCTGTAATATAAGCGGATAAAAAGCTTTGAAAAAACCATTCCCATTTTTACAATTTCCAAAAAGTTTACAGCAAATAATTTCGATTGAAAAGCGAATTTACGTGTGAACGGGTCAACAAACTGTGTCACCTCAGCGTTTGCACCTCGTTGTTGACGAAATTTTGTGGAACACTAAAATAGAAGATTAAATGAATAATTGAAAAAAATCAAAAGTCACCAACCAATAAAGCACTCGTTTGGTAAAAAAGCGATTTTATGCGATTTTTATTCTGCTTTTATTTTTTTTTTTTGTGGCTACATGAGTGGATGACTTTTTTATTTTATCAACCATTCCGCTCTTCACTGCTGCACATCTGTGCCTTTTTTTTACGCATACATTTCATTAATTGGTTCGTTTGTGTTTGGCAGCAATTTTTCATTTCCGCTGCGCGTTTTCAGTATGTTTCCGCCGTGCGCATATCCTGCAAAGTTGCATTTGCAATGTTGCATGCCAAAATTCGTTGAATTCCAGTGTTGAACTTCAAAAGTGGTTTTCATTGCATTTACAAATTTATTTAAGGTTTATTTTTTATTCTTTTTTTACTTATTGCATTTTTTAGATGCAATTAATTTAAATGCATTTTTACTAATTAAATACTTGAATATTTACATGTAAACTTAAATAGTTTTTTAATGTTCAAATTGATGTGAATTTTAATTCAGTAAATTGCATTGAAGAAAGTTGAGTTGAGTTTGATTAAGTTGAGCTCAAATTGGAAAAGCAGAGCAACTTAAAAGCCGAAGAGAAGCTTAGTCACATGCTCAGTCTGTGAAAGTCCCGCGTTATTTCTCAATAAAAAATTAGCAATTATGCAAAAAAAAAGATTTAAAAAACAAGAACAAAAAAACGTTCACTCATAGCTAAGGAATCGGTGAAAATTTTAGGAATATGATTTTATCGTCATTTAAGCGAATTAGAACATTTATGATTAAATTGTAGATAGCTTTGCTTTTTTCATTAAATAAATTTCGAAGTTGCAAAAGCAAAACTCTATTAAAAAGTATTTTATTATTATTTTATACTAAACACATCATATAAATAAGAAAACTATAAAAGGCAGGCGTGCACACTGCCGTATTTTTAAAAACGGTTATTGTGAATATACATATAAAAGCAATTCTATTAAATAATTTCACCGTTTTCTTCCTTCATTGTCTTCAGTATAGCCCGAAAAGCTGAAAATACAAGTGGCAGACGTGTATGTCGCCGGTTTCTCAAAATATATGGGGTTGTGTTTGTCAAAGTTGTCGATTTTGGTCAAATTCGTATATTAATTTAAGGAACAATAGATTTTCCTGAATATAATTAATTAGATAGTTGAAAACTTGACTTTTTCGCTTCGAAATCCATATTGAATTATGTAAATCGATATCTTTTTTACTCCGAGCTAACGTAAATTTAAATTTGCAAGTTATTCTGCCGTACTCGACCTTATGTAAGTCTATATGTAAACCTGTGTAACAAATTTCAACTAACGAGATTTCGGAAAACAATAAAATGCTGAAGGCAAAAAACATCACAAAAATAAGAGATGTAAGAGCAAAATGATGCCCTATTTGGCGTGAATGCCCATATATATCCAGAAAAATAAAAAAAAAAATTGAAATGACCGAAGATATAAAATAGTAATGTAAGTTTTGAAAAACATAATTTGCATGAAATTAGTTTTGTATAGATATATCCATAAGAATATGCGCTTCGAGGGCTCAAAAACGTCTGCCTGCGAAAAAACAGTGATGGAATCGTTTGCCTTCACTATGTTCATGTTTTTCATGTTAAAGGAACCAGGCAGCCAAAAGGCAGACGCGATAAAATCATTTAGAATTAAGTTTTATTTAATTTTTATTATTGCAATATTTAAGTCGCACAGATTGTTTCTTTCATTTATTATGAAAATTTTTTAAACTGCCTGATGATAAAATCACTGAAGTTTGCTTATATCATAACATTTTTGAAAAAATTTAATTATTTTTAAACGAGGCACCAAAAAGACTCTTTTTTTAATATGAAAGGCAGACGCCATAAGACTGTTTAAGAACCCTCTTTTATTTTACTTTTTCGATGGGCTCTTAATTAATAACGCAGAGGCATTGCAGTGGCAGACGTAGTTCGTATTATTTATATTACTTAGAAATTCTTGATTTTCAACTTCTGTCTTACGACAAAATCATATAAAAATTTCTCACTCCAGTTCCCTAGCTATCAAAGCGATGCAGTCAATGATTAGGTGTTGAATTTTTTAAACTGATGGTATTTTAAGGCTTGCAAATTTTAAACTGAAAATGGACTATTCAGGTTTTCTCATAATTTTTTTTCCAATTTTTTTCAAAATAGTGAAAAGAGTGGATTCATTTCTGCATAAAAATTTAGCAGATATTTTCTTCACATCAAAATATTAAATATGATATGCTGCCATGATTTTTAAAATTATAAAAGTGAGAAACTTCTTTACATATGAAATTGAACACAGCAGGAAGAAAAATGTTTTTCGAATCAAAAAATCCTTTTACTCTTTGGGTGATGAATGAATTTCCTGCTGCAGTTGCGAGCTACTCCAACACCATCGCTTATATGAAGCATTGAAAAATGTGAACATAATGCTCGTATGTTCGTTTACTAAAAACAACACTTTCCCAAAAGCAAATGCTTTTTACTTTGAAAAAATATGCTGACATTTTTAAATTTGTGAGAAATGCTGAGCAGCAAATTTTTCGTTGAGAATTTAAGTTTCAAAAAATTTTTGGTCGAGTTGAGAAATTTTATCTCATGAACAAATACCAAATTGTCAAGGTGTTCTGATAAGCATTGCTAACGTTTGTCCTTTATGAAACTTTTTTTTTAAAAAATTTAACTTAAATGCTCCCCATAGGCGACTTAGGAGTGATTTTGGAGTGACAGTGTGAGGAAAAAATATGTTTGCCTTTTTATGAGCAAAAACTTTGTCTTGAACACCAAACCTCTCGGACTTGAAATTTAAAACGTCAACAATGGCAATGAGTGAAACCCTGGAATATGAAGACCCAGAGAATCTGCATCCTTTGGGTTACAACAACAATAACATAATTTTCATTTTGTATTTCAAAACAAAATGTAATGATGATTAAAACTTTTTCATTACTTTCTATTTATTTATTCAAAGATATTTGGCAAGATATTGGCTTACCGCCAAGTGCATGCTATGCCAAATCAGAACATCAACAAAATTGTTGACATTTCTTCAAATCAAAATTTATTGCATTTACTCTGGATTGCACATTACTGATGTTTCAATGGGTAAATGCTTATGTTTTTTATTTTGTACATACATATACATACAAACACATATAAGTATTCCCTCAATACTATCACAGTCGTATATCATTTCATAACCGTGCTCATTTTTGTATTTGATATACATAAATCTTGTTGGACATTTTTATTGGACAAGCTAACTTAAATCACAACAACAATAATAACACAAAATTCTACAACAAGAATTGGCTCTGTGACATGTTTGTTGTTTGTTCGTCCCATATCAGGAGAAGATTTTCCACTACTGATATTGTTTGCACTCATGTTGCTTGTCATTCGTTTTGTTTGCTAAGTCGAAAGTCTCGTCGTCGTCGTCCTCAATTTCATGCAACAAATTGAAATAAAAGTTGCTAAATTATATTTTATTACTATATATATAAATGTATATAAACCAATCTTACAGCTCAAACTTAGAGACAATTCCATAAAGCAGGTAGATTTTTCATAAGAATACTAATTTAATAATGTTGCCGCACTTGATAAAGTTGAATACCTGGAACAGCGCTTATCATTAATTTAATCAAAATAAAACACAAATTTAATGTTAATTTATCTTTTGCTGATTTTAGTGACATAAGCATTTTTATTTCAATTTTCTTTTTTTCAAACTCTTTGTGTGCATCTTCACATGGAAATACACATTCTTCACTTAGTTATGTGAACAACATGTGGGCCCATTGTGCATATGTGTTAGCAGAGATTTACTTTGAATTAGTTGTGCCTAAGCCAACATGGAAGACCATTCAAAGGACAAACACAATGAAACACTTCCGGTGTCAAGTGAAAATGTTGCCTGAATTATGCGTGACACGAGTTGCACATGAGTTTCTTATGCTTTTGTCTTTTTTTCTTGGTTTTGTTATAATTTTCCTCGTCTGGGAGATAGCGTCACAAGGCATGCACAATTTAGGCAAGTTTTTGCTCATACAGTTTTGAACATAGTGCCATAGATGGAACAAGGTCATACAGTGGACCCGAAATGAGCATCCTTGAACCAAATTCATGTTCCATCTCAATAAAGCCTGAAACGTTTTATGATCGCAAGACAGGTTTTTTTGATTAAAAGAAGACTCACTTTATGCGCAAGAAAAATTAACATATTTTTCGGCATAAGTCAATTAACTTGAAAATCACGGCGTAGTTCGAGAAATACGTTGTTAACGAAATTGAAGAAGATAAAAACAGTTTTAGTTTAATTAAGATGCGAATGGGAAAGTTATCAGGACAAACATTCAGCTTACAAAGCAATCATGTTTTTAAATAGGATACAAAACCACAGTGAAAATAGACGTAAAATTTCTTTAATATTCATTTAAAAAGTTCAAAAAAGGATGATTAAAAAGACATTGGGTGGCGTGTCACTGTGTGTTTATGTATTGTCCATAACTAAGTGTTAATGTAGAAATTAGGTGGGATGTCTCGCGTGTGTCTCTATACTGCAGACATAAAAGTAACTAGAAAGATCATGTACTTCACGGACTCTCTTCAAAAATAACACTAAGTGGAACATGTCTCTATATTTCATATACTAAGGACTGTCCCAAAAAAATATAAAAATATAGGTCTAAAAAGTCATAAAATTTGTTCTATATAAAGTGTCATTTAATATGATGTATACCACTTGAAGATAGCACTTTTGACGACAAAGATGTCTAGCAAGCCACAAAAAGTCCGCAAACTGATTTTGTCCTCACACCTGCGGTTATTTTTAATTTTAAGAAGGGTCTACCTGTTTCACGAAAATGGTTCAGGCAGAAAACCAGAATTTTTTAACCTCAAGGTAGCGACGAAGGTGAAGCGCCTTTTTAAGCAAAATCCCAACACCTCAGTGCGAGCTATGGCGGTTAGAGCAAGAACATCAAAATCTACTGTACAAAAGATCAACAAGAAAAGTAAGCTAAAGACATAAAGAGTTCAAAAAGTACCAGACCGTTCTGATGAAAATCAGTTGATGGCTCAGATGCGAGCCCGAAAATTGTATGAAAGGTACTTGACTAAATTTGTTTGCTGTGTTATGGACAACGAAACTTACGTCAAAGCAGATTTTAAGCAGCTACGTATGCACGAATATCATACATCACCGAAGAAGGAGCATGTCTCTAGTATATATGGTTTGGCAGGCCATATGCACTTGTGGTCTCAGAAGCAGATTTTTTGTTATGCAAGGCACAATCAATTCCAAAGTTTATATAGACGAATGCCTCGAAAAACTTCTTCTACCATTTATTCGTGCACATAAGGGTATCGTGGCCAGATTTAGCAACCTCTCATTACTCCAAAGCTTCAATGGAATGGTATGAAAGTAAAAAGATCAATTTCGTACCAAAAATAGCTAATCTGCCCAACTGCCAAGAGCTTTGCTCAATTGAAAGATATCGGGCTCTAAGGAAAATAGATTTTCGAAGGAGTGGTGAGAATGCAAAAAATTCACAAGACTTTCAGACTTAAGTGGAAAAAATCGTACCATATTGTCGATGAAACGACAACGAAAAAAGTAAGAAATTTTTATAAAAAAAAAATTGTTACTTTGTTTTTAGTTATTTATATTCTGAACATTAGCCATTATTGATAAAAATAAAAAAAAGACCAAAAAAATTACTGGGTATTTTTTTATAACTAAAAAGCAAAACGTAAGTTTTTTCTGGGACAGTCCTAAATTGACTTTATAAGATCCGATAAATAATTTATAAACGAAATATATTGTCTTTAAAATGTCTTTAATAGAAACTAAATGTTTTTTGAACTAGGGCTATAGCGTCATAATATTGGTAGGTACTACTGATTTTTTAGCTAGTATAAGGCACTTTAACTTTAAACATCGTATTTGGAGTTAGTGACCCAAACTTATAAGAATAACTTTATTTAAATTGAGATTGAGCATTCTTTAAATCAAAAATATTGCAGTAGATTGATGTCCAGCAAATAATAACCTTTGTAGCATATACAGCTCTTTATATTGATTTGAAGCAAAAAAATTGAGCTTTGTCTATGGACGGTCGAATTACCTCTGTCTGCAACTCTAACGAACTGAGCTGCAGACAGGCAGCATTGTATTGAAATGGTCAGCAACTATCTAAATAAGTTGATAATAAAAGTATGCAAATGAGTAAATTTTTTTTGTGGCGCTACCTTCCGGACCATGCCTATTTTCTTTTGTTTTGTTGGAACTGTCATTATGTTTGTAGTGGCAATTTGTATTAATAGAGCATCACTTATAAGTTTTATAGAGCTTTGTTGCACGTGTGAGGTTCTGGTCTTAAATATGTCAGAATCTGATAGGAACAGGGATGTAGAATGCATGAAACAGCATTTGTTTGCAGATAGTTGAATAGCCATTTTGCGGATGCATAAGGGAATTTGCTAAATGAGCCTAGAGATCTCCTGAAAGTTAAGGTCAATTACTGAAATAGAAATCTGTTACTTTTAGTAAGAACCATCGCTGCAGTTATGTTAAAGATGTTGTAATGGGTAGATTTTAAAAATTTTACTGACTTTTATTTTATTATTAATAACTTTTTCAGACTTAAACTTATGTTAATTAGTGTCTGAAAACAAAAATTGTCAAAAAAAATTCACCATCCGCAAGCAGAATTGGCTGATTCCCAAATTTATAAGAAAATTCATTTAAAATTTGTATTTTGAATTTTTTTTATAAAAAATCTATATATGCAATGTAGGAAAGGCCTTGATTTTTTATTTTTGATAATGTTATTTGGTAACTGAAGGCATGTACTCATGTCATATGTCAAATCTGTGGACAAAGGCTTAAGTTTTTTTTTTTTGACTGGTGGTCGAAGACCCAGAAGCACCATAGGAAAACCTCAACATGGTTTTAAAAGTTCAAGCCATCTTTTTATTTGCATACGGATGATTAAATGTAGTGGAAAAAATTTTGCAGCCAGTAAAATTTCCAAACTTTTAGAAAAGTTACTCGAATTTATTGCCCTGATCCGTTGTGATTTGCATTAAAACCTCAAATCGTGCAACCTATTCATTTCAAAATATTGTCGCTAAGGTTTTGCCAGTGATGTTTTTAAAGAGTAACGTGCGAAAAATTTTCGTGAGCCCATTTTTAAGGCTAAGCTTCGAAACCAAAGGCTCTGATTCGATGCCTTGGTCAACTAAAGACAGGCTTAGCTGAACCAATGCAGAGAAAAAAATCTCTTTTCTATGTCATGTCTTTTCTAGTTCAAAGTGTTTTCTCAAAAAATACTTAGAAATAAAAAGACTTTTTCCGAGGAAAGTCACCTTTCAGTATGGATCATTGCATTAAAAATTTACCTCGCAGCTGTTTTGAGATGGAACCTACACTGCAATATGTGCGACAATTCGCGTTAGTATTTGAGCCGACAATATTTCATCAGGCTATGTCGTTAGCTATGAGTCTTGGATAAGACGTCAATGTGTCATCGTTTCAATGTTTTTCGATTGTATTAAGGCGACCGATTTAGTTATATATTTTCATTAAAATTCTCCTTAGTATTTTGCAAAGTAAATTCGAATTACTTATGTAATTAAAGATACTTTTAAGCTATATCGAGCAAGCTGTTAAAAAGTTCCATTGCTTGACTAACCAACTTTTAAATAAATATGTAATCGAACTTTTTTGTTCCTTATGATCAAGAACATCCAGCGCAAACATTTTATATAAATTCGAATCGTATTGCATTTCAATTTAATACATCTGATGCATACAAATATGTTGTGTGGTGTTATTACAATGCGCACGTTATCCTGTGTCCCAAAGCGACAGAACCTGTACACTTCGTACATCGATTCAAAAGACTAACGTGAAACTGCTGACAGTAGCCCATAATGGTAACACCATTAGTTTCCCTTCATGTTGGCGTAGATCTTTAAGCAGTGTTGTGGTTACAAGGACATCGCTGTGCTCCTGTGTTGGCTGCTGTCGCCGCTGCATATGTGAAACGACACACGTATCACAATGACAAATGGGAAAAATTAGAAAATCCATCCATTCAACTGTTTTCTCTCTCAAATATTGTGATGCTTTGCTAGTCTTGTCAGTTCTTAACCAAAAAATATGGTTGATTGTCTATCCTTTTCAACCAGCAGACACAATATTGTGGAGCAATCTAATTGCAAATGATTGCGCCAATAATGAAATCTGAATTGTAATGAAACAAATTGATGTTGGCTACAATGTCACGTCAACAGAAGGATTAATATTTTTTCATTTTTTTTAAAGGTAAAATTATCTACCGAATATGAAAAGCTGTGCAAAGATCACATGTAATTTGCCAACGTTTACAGGTAAATAATTACATATGGCAGAAAGTACAAATTGAATCAATTGAGCAATTTTTTAAAGAATTAGGAATCTTTCATTTAAATCTTACAATAAAAAAGTTAATTAATTTTAAATTAATAATTCTTCATCCCAAGCATAAAAAAGTTTTGAATTCCCAATTAGTGCAGCGCTAACTGGTGGGAGAAAAAAATAATACGAAACCAAAATTTAATTACATGAAATTTAAAACTACAAAGCCGACAAGAAGTAAAAACTCCATAGATAAAGTTAGGAAAATTATTTATAAAGTCAAAAAGTCATACATAGCTGCCTTTCTGTCTGTCCGGTCTGTACTACAGCTGCCGCACGCATTGCTGTCCAGCACTCAGTGCCGCCAACATCATTCATCAACCAGCACAACAGTGGTCGCTGGCGGATTTGCTGCCTTTTTTCTTCTTCTTATTCTTTTCTACGGTCATGTGAGCGCTTAACAATTAGCGCTTAAAAATGTAAAACAAGAAATCCCAGCACCATTAGGAAGTGTAAAAAAAAATTGAAAGAGAAATCAAAAGAAAAAGGAAGAGAAATGCCCCTGGTAAATTTTTTTTTACCGCAATCAACTTCAAACATACAAGCAGACGCACACACACACACACTCATTTATGAAAATGCTAGACATCCTTTTTTTGTTAAGTGTTGCTTTAAGCTTCAGCAATTTCTTAGTTTAGCAGCCTTTCTTTTTTTTTTGGTTTCATCAGCCATAGCATTCAGCTTTTGCAACGAATTTCAAAACGACGCTGTTGATGACCGGCGCGTAACGTTCCGAATACAAAGGAATTTCGAAACAATTTCTCGTTAAGATTTTTCCCGCATATCCTATTTAATGAAAATTAATGGTTTGCCAAGTTTCCGTCAATGTTTTCTGTCTCTCTCTCTCTCAATTGCACTCTTTATCTTTACGCCTTTATAGCTTGATGCAACGCAGAAAAGAAACCAACGAAATAGCGGAAGCTTCGCATTGAGCGCCGGATGTAAGCGACGAGCGTTCATAAATTTTATTGCAAGGCAGCTGTAAGGAAATCATTAGGAAATTTAAAAATCGCAAGCATTTTTTTAATACTAAATTTTTTTTTTTAATAAAATTCCTAATGTAACAGTGAAATTTGCTAAATTAAAATCAAAAATGAGAAATTCTTGATCAAAATATAGAAATTTCAAGCATTTTTCAAATATGCAACAACTTGGTGGCAAAACTTTCATAAGGTGTTTCAGGCATTTAAAAATCGGATTTTTTTTCACAAAACTATTAAGTACTGGTACATAACTTATTGTTAAGTAAGCCATTTTAAATGTAATTTCATTCAAGAGCTCTTATTTTTATACTATTTATATATAACTCCTTACATGGAAATGGTTTGTAACGCTTTGGTGCAAAATATACTGAACTAATTTAAATAATTTTTTTTCTAAAATAACGTTTTTGTGCTAAAATAGGATATTGCATATTTATTTTTATAATTTTTGAAGTTAAATATCTCTCTTTTTTATGTTTAAGTTTTTTGCAAAAACTCACAGTTTGTTGTCCGTTGCTTATTGATGTGCTGCTACTTGATTTCTGTGTTGTAGTTGCTGTTTTTGCTTTTCGTACCGTTTGAATTTGACTTCGAAGAACAAACTCTCTACAATTCTATGTTTTTTTTTTTACTTTTGAAAAGATAAAATGGAACAATGCCAAGAGATCAATTTCATTACGAAATCCGTGCGAAGTGACGTGTACCACTAGTATTTGAATGGAATTTTACTTGACTAGAAGCTTACACTTTGTTGAGCTCTAGCAATGTCCGACCTAAGCCTTTTTATTACTTTTTGCAGAGTAACATGACGTCGAATCATGTGCCATTTTTTCATTTTGCATCGTTATGTTATCAGCAATTTATAATTATTTTACTAAGCTTACGGTTCAGTGCAGTGAGATAACACTAAAAAAAGTAACAAAAACAAACAACAACTAAATGACTTAAGCTCAAAATCATACTAGTTTCATCCTTTGCTACATGGAATCCTCAGTGGCCCTTAAGTCGATGAGAGAGAGTTTCTAAGCACGAAATGTCTTTCTTTTTGCATACATCTGTTGAAAATCGAGTTAAAAAGTAAAACAATGCAAATGTGTCTTTGTTTTGGTAAAAACGTATAGTTCGAATTGTTAGGTTCATCGAAAGCTAATTTTTTGTAATGTATCAGAATAGAAAGATTTATAATTATTTTGCTAAATTTATTCAGTACAGAATGTGATAACATCATAAGCAAAAAAAAAATACAAGAACAAAACAAGTATAAAAGGCTAATGACATAGTAAGTAGATCCCCTGGTTAATGAAATCATCATTGACCACTGACCCTAAACTTCGCTATTTTGACCAGTGGAGTGTTTTGCAAACGAAGCATTTTCCAAATACTCTTTGAACTATCCCCACTTCAATTCTTGTACACACCAATGTGCTTATTCTCTATAAGTATTATCTTCTATACAAATTAAAATACAAAATGAAACCAAAAATTTTGCTTCATATTAATTAAGTTCATTATGTTTATCTATTTAAGCATACAAACGAGCAAAATGACACCACATAGATAAAACTCATTTACTATAAATAGCAATTAAAATTCATAAAAGGGCAACAAAAAGTGAACTCTTTAATTAAGTTCTGATAGAATTGCATAATTGAGTAGCTAAGGATTCAAAGGAAAGCACAATCACATAAACAAAAAAAAAAATGAGGTAATACGATACAGATAACTATTACCTTTGACACAAATTCACCTCACTTCGAATCTACTTGACCCCAAATACCATTTGGATTTTCCTTTAAGAACAAAAAATCAAAAACAAAATAGAACTGTTTTCAAGATTTTGAAATGAGTTTTCATGATTTACATCATATGATTGAAACACCAAACAGCAGTATACTCTCAGTAGAAACTTTTTACATTTTCGACAGCACACTTTCAAGCTTATTGATAGTTTACAACCTACTTGCACAGAGTTTATGTGTTCAATCGATATTTGAAGCAACAAAACTTACAAATAGTAATCCGAAACCAAAATTTATGTGATTCCCTCCTATGCTATCACAGCGTACAACCGGCAATTCCCATTGGGTTACTGCTGTTTACGTAAGCACTCTACCTCAATATTTGGTTGATTTTTTGCTTTATTCTCATATGTATGCATGTGAGTATAGGTGCAATAGGATATTTAAATTAAGAAAAGTGAATCAACTCTTTTTTTTTGTCTCTTTTTGCTAAATTGTATCATTGACTTTGTAAATTGACATCAGTGTAGTATTAAGTAACACTCTATTTTGTCGCTCTATTTTTAAGGTATGTAGTCCTTTGAAGTATAAATATATATTGGTTTTCTACAAATTACTTTGGCGCTTACTAATTTTATTTTTCAAATTATATACATACATGCTGTATAAGACATATGCTGTTTTGTTTTGTTTAATTAAATAGAAATATGATGTTTCAGTTGGATTCCACAATATACCTCAAAAAAAATTTTTATACAAATTTCTTAAGATATCGCCGTTTATTCGAAAAATTAACATGGATTACTGCGCCGACTTCGCAACTAAAATTTGTAATTTTTTCTTAAGTAATAAATTTTTACAAAATTTTGATAAAGGTATGGTAACATGGCTTTCTTAGAAATTTGATATCATGATTAATAACGATTCCTTAATTAGTCGTTTTGAATTCTTGTACCTAAATATTTCAATTTAATATTCTACCTTCGTAGAGTCATGAATCTATAGGCTGCATGATGGATGATTCAAAAATTTTCCAAATGTTGGCTGCAAACCAATCAATATAAGTTTTTCTCTGCAATCTACTGACACAATCATAAGCAATTGAATAAAAATCAGTGCAGATAATTAAGATATGTTGTTGATCTCTATGAAATTGAAACTTCCCAGATACCACAATAACTCGTTGTCCTGTGTGTGCAAATTAGAAAAACACAAACAAAAATAACATTTTCTTTCTGCCTGCTTGGCTTCGTGACAAAAATACGTACTGAGAAAACCACACACACTTGCATGCATAAATACAAAAGCAAAATCTCATTTATTCACTTTAGGTCACAAGCATTCATCTGTATTAGTTATAAATGTATTGAGTACATGTCAAGACAAAAGTTCTACTTCAAATACAAATATGTTCTGAATTTTTTATTGAAAAAAGTTCCAAATACAGCAAAATAAAGAAAACAAAAACAAAAACATAGAAAAACATCAAAATAAAACAAATGAAAGCAAAAAAAAAACAAAAGAAAAGGAAATAGAACGTAGAATAAAAATTTGGAAAAATTGCAGCACGTATGTAATAAAGAAACACTTCCGGTTTTCCAATACAACAAATAAAATACAATACACACGCGTGCATACCGACTTTGACTAACACTCAGATCAAGCACATACACGCATACATGAACGCGTACACAGGCAGGCAACAAACAACGATGACAACACCAACGGCGATATTTGCAACAAACAGCAACAGTAGACATTTCGCAGCATTTTCGTTTTATTTTCCATTAAATTCACCACGTTGCGCCACTATTCAGGAAAGAAAAGAGGAAGGAGTCCCTGCTTTCTGCAATGCAGTTTCCTTATTATTTTTTATTTCATTTTATTTATTTCTTTACATTTTTATTTTTTAAATTGTGGCTGCTATTCGTTTAGTGTAAGATGTACAATTATTGCCAAGATTTTTAAGATAGATATGCATATAAGATAAGAGTAGTTGTGGCAAGACATTTTCATTTACATCGATTTCTTCAGAACAGTTCCCTGTGGTATGCCATCCTACAATATTGACTGCAGCCAGTTTCATTAATTTCATCAGAATAACAATATTAAGGACTGGAAATGTAAGCTTATTTAAAGCCGTGGAAATGTCGGGGCTGTTCACAGGGAGCCGATTTTTTACCACTCCTGTGGCCACTTATGGAAGAAGATCCCTTTGACATGACTATTATTATTTGCATTAAGTAAGTTTTCTCGAAACCTTCTTTAAGCCCTCCACAGAGCATATAATTCAGCAACAAATATAGTTGTTTTCTGTCTTTCTTGTATGGACCTACGCTGCGTAAAAACGAACATGAGCACCATTTTCTATGACAGTTCGATACGGATATGTATACAAATATATTATTACTCAGCGTTAGCTCAAAGATATCTGTCACTTATTGGACTCTCTTGCTACTGCGGATTGGGCATGATCACCGAATTCACCATACGCTAAAAATTATTTATTTACTCATAGTTTAGAAAATCTTTAAAAATTCTCCCTGATATATTTAAGTATTATGGCCCCATCTTCTTTTTGTACCCTATTTTATTTTCTTTCAATTTGTTTTCTCATTGTTTTGCCTCAACTTTTTATTGCATTCGTAAATTGTGCGTTGCCAACAAACCAACGAAAGCTCCTGTTGGCCACTCCTGTTTCTTGAACAAATGTCCTGTATCCTGTAACCTTCATGCATTCCAAATGCAATAGCATTCAGTGTCCTGCTGCCGCATTGAATTTAACTCTTTCGTTTGTTTCCGTTTTTATTTCTTGTCGTTTTTTTTTGATTTTATTTCATTTCTCTTTACTTTTTAATGCAATCGGGTTGCTTTTTAAATTCACTTTGTCATGGTGATGCTTTTATTGTTATTGCTTCAGGTTTGTTATCGTTGGTCGCATTGTTGGCTGTTGTGTTGGTCGTACTGTTGTAAATTGAGTCCATTTCGTTCGCTTACAATCTGTTGCAATATTTCGCTCAATTCGCTTTTCAACTTTCACATAAATTTCCCGTTCTTGAAAATTGAGCGTTTTTATTTTTTGATTTTGTTGTTGTTGCTGTTAGTTTTGTAACTTTTATATGCTTCGTTTTCTGCAACATGCTGTCCTGTAAGTAATAAATATGATGTCCTTTGATTATCTTGTCATTAAATTATGTGCTCATCATCATGAGCAGCATGAAATCTACATTAATTTTGTATCCACCACTCGCTGATTTATTCAAGTTTTCCTTCTTCATCTTGAATTTGTACTTAAAATCCATTCAATTTTCTTCAAGGATTTTCATAGAATTTATAAGTAATGAATGCAAACATTATTATTCCATTGTAACTATAGATTTTTGATGAAATGTAGAGCTTAATCAATATTTTCATTGCAATTGATTTTTGCAGGGCACATTAAAATAAATTGATAATTATATGGAGTACCTACTATATGTACGTTTAAAAAAATAAATATCTTGCGGGAAACGTTGAGTTCCATTTGCTTAACAGCAATGTGATATCATCAAAGGGGTACCAAATATTATTCTCCCAATTATTAAACTAAGCTCTTTTTATAGTCAAGATGTTTCGATTTCTTCCAAAAATCTTTTTCGGTATTTGATATTTTTAAAGAAAGAAAATAATTTTTGAGCGGGCTTTTTTGGAGGTAACCCAAGGTGCTTTTGAATTATTGAGCGCCATGTTTCTTCTACTAAATCGACATTTTTCAGAAGTTTTCGTAGTAATTTCCCCACAATTGGTTTTTTATTGGTAACTAGTGACTTAACATATCTAAGACCAGCAATTCTGAATTGCATTTAAGTCCGTCGAATTGCCCGACTAAGGCAAAGCTTCTAAATTTTAAGATTTCAGGACGTTTATACTGGCTCTGGACGTACGACAAGGCATTGCATCTTGTATGAATCTGTATTTATTATTGGGATGCCCTAATGTCTCGATGTAAGGCAGCCAAACATTTTTTCGAAATGTTAATGTACTGTTCGGAGCTTATAGTTTTATGAAAAAAATACATCGGCCCTGAGCCTTCGTAAGTTATGCGGCACCAAATCATAACATACGGTGGATTTTTCGCAGTTTGAACTAGACAGCTAGCTGGGTATCTCTGCTGAGGCCTCCTGTCAGCAAATTTGACCATTGTGGATACTGCTTACATCCGGAACTCATCGCTAAAAATAAGCTTTAAATAACTAAAAACATAAGAAATTATTCAAAAGAACATTTTTGAAAATAACGTTAGCTGAATTAAGCTGAATTAAAGTAAGTTCAGTTTGGTTTGCCATTTCATCATGAACAGGTTTACAAAAGAACAACGCTTGCAAATCGTGCAAATTTATTTCGAAAATAATGGTTCAGTTCGCGAAGTTTACCGCAAGCTCCGTCCATTTTATGGTCGACATAATCGTCCATCAGAGCAATTAATTCGGTTAACCATGGATCGTTTTCGCACTACGTTTACTCTATGTGATAATACGCATCCGCAGAGACGTCGAACAGTGCGCATCGAAGAAACAATTGCCGCTGTAGAGCAAAATGTTGAAGAGGACCCGAATGAATCGATTCGCCACCGTGCACAGCAATTGGAGCTTTGTCCATCAACTTTATGGAAGATTTTGCGCAAAGATCTTGGCTTGCAACCTTACAAGATCCAGCTTGTGCAAGAATTAAAGCCGCGAGACCATGCAATGCGTTGTGATTTTGGTGTATGGGCCGAAAATGAGATTGATCTCGATGCTGATTTTCATCGCAAAATTTTGTTCAGTGATGAGGCTCATTTTTGGTTGAATGGCTACGTCAACAAGCAAAATTGCCGCATTTGGAGTGAAGAGAATCCACATGAGACCCTTGAGACGCCATTACATCCACAAAAACTGACTGTTTGGTGTGCTCTATGGGCTGGTGGAGTCATTGGGCCATACTTCTTCCGAAATAATGCTGGAGAGTCAGTTACCGTTAATGGAGACCGGTATAGAGCCATGATAGCCGACTATTTTGTTCCCGAATTGGATGGCATGAATGTGGATGAGTTGTGGTTCCAACAAGACGGCGCTACATGCCACACAGCGCACGTCACAATCGATTTATTGAAGGAAACATTCGATGAGCGCATAATTTCGCGGAATGGACCTGTCAATTGGCCACCAAGATCGTGTGATTTGACACCATTGGATTATTTTCTTTGGGGATATGTGAAGTCGCTCGTCTACGCCAACAAACCAGAAACGTTAGGGGACTTGGAAGCCAACATTCGTGGCGTTATTGCCGACATACGGCCCCATATGCTCGAAAAAGTGGTTCAAAATTGGACTTGTAGAATTGGCTTTAGTCGAGCCAGCCGCGGCGGCCACATGCCCGAAATCATATTTAAACATTAATAGCATAAAATTATCCTTCCAATAAATTGATGGACATTAAAACAATTTTCTTGTGTTTTATTTCAATTCAAAGCTCTATAACTCTAAAAAAAACACCCTTTATATCGTTCCAATATGGTTTTCTGCACAATTTTTTGGTCAGTTTTTGGCTTTTTGATTTGGTTTTCTTGGATAATTTTGAGGAGGAACATTTAAGAAAACGACAGTCATATTCAAGGAAGAATCCTTAACCTGACCGGCTCATCCATTGGCATGCAGGACCGATAGTGAAAGGCTGTGCATGTAGAAAAATTAGTTTTCAATGTGAGCTCGTCGCAAATGGTTGGCTCTGAGTTACCGTAAAATGGAAGAAACGCATCCTTGTGTTGTGACACTAGGATTTCTACGGATAATGGCAAAGTGTGAAAAAAAAATAAAATTTGAATCGCAATTAATAAGTTAATGCCAGAAATTTGGCAAATTTAGAGTGAAGTACATATATAAAAACAGGAACTTTAAAACGAAGACTTATGAAATGTTGTCTGCAAAATTAAAAGAAATTGACGCTAATTCCTATTGGTTTCTTTAACTTGATTGTCATTGACGAATATGCTTCAAATAATTATTGCTGCTGCTATTTCAGCCATTGTTTACACAAATTTCTATAATTAAATTAAAATCCAAATGATTGCAGGTAGTGCTTCACCGAAACGAGAACGATACGATAATTCAAAAATTATCGTATCGTCCTCGTAGTGGCGCCAAGCTTATCGTTTCGTACGAAAATTTTTTAATCGTTCTCGTCTCGTTATCGCCGATATTTCTCGTTCACATTTTTATATACATATGCAAAACTAGCTAAACCAGCGGCTGTCTTACGCACTGTACAACCACGTCTACATTTTACGCAGTCTTTACTGCAGACAATTGGGTTCATGTACCGAATTTCACAAGTTGGTATAAGTACCAAGAATAGCAATATAAAGGGTTTTATTGTATGGGAAGGGCTAAGACCTATTATCAAACACCGGTCTCATTTAACGACTTGCTTTTCACAAAAAGTTTACATTTACGTATCAGGTTTTACAATTGTAGCTGCAACATATGCCAAGATATAGCGATATATGTATTTTATTTCGTATAAAGTGGTCGTCTTTTTTCAAAAAAAGTTATAGCTATATTCTAAGCCTTTCGACACCAAATCACCTATAGCTTGTAAATTTGAGAGCTAAGTTTGCTCAGTAGTTTCCAGGTCTATAGAAAACATACAGAAAGATATGAATTTTTAAATTTTTTTATTTTATGGGGACGGCAGTAAAATATGTAATATTTATTATTTGATTAGTTTACTATTTTGTTTTCTGTTAATAATGTTAAGAACTGTGAAGTATTCATATTCATAAGGCTATAAATAAAGATGTTTTCAATAATATTAATCCACCCTACAACATATTTAGTTAAAGAGACTAGATTAAGCATAAAACGTTATAATTGTACCTGTTACAATAGCATATGTGGCGTGATTTACTAAGAAGTTGACATTAATCAGTTTTATTAGACAGTCTTTTAATAAAGCTTGAAATAGAACAATGCTCTTTTACTGAGTAGAGAAATAATAAACTACAAGAACAAAACTTAAATTCGTTATTTACTGATTTATTGAATTCATTTTGTATATTAACAAGAATCAAATACATTTAAATATAACTTTAAATAATGAAAACCATAGTATCAAAAATTAAAAAGTAAATTTGCATATTTCTTCAACTAATTCACTTTTGCTCCAAGAGCTTTTACAAAGAATTGCGCCAATTACATCATCTTTCATTGATTGTCTTCTAGCACTTACGATTAGTGACGCATTTGAGAAAAGTATTTTTACTGGTACTTATATTTTTTCCAAGTAAAAATCATGGCACCCTAAGTTTTTTAATTTTAAAGAGGAAATATAAAATGCATAGTACAATTATCTAGGTAGAGCTAATTTGTCAAAATGAAATTAAATTCAACCATGAAAAGTGGCTCCATTGCTGGCAAAAATACACAAAACAAAAATAAAACACATGCTTATTTTGACAGGTAAGGTAGCTCTAAAAATTTAGAGGAAGGAGCACTATTTTCAGTTGCTGCTACCATGGTGGAATGTGAGGTAAGTCCTCACAAATTTGGTTTTTTTTTTTGTTTTCAGGATAAAAAATATTATCGTCGGTAAATGCGCGTATACATGTGTATGTATGTATGTGTTTATTAAAAAAATAGTGGAACATTTTTTTAAGCAAAAGTGTATTGTATATGCGCGTTCAATGTTCTAAATGTTTATCGTACCAAAAACAAGTGTTGATCGTACGATAAATATTACATTATTACCGAGGCCATACCATTCTCGTTCTCGCCCTCGGTTATGCGAGAAATAATTTTTTTAATATTTTTAATATTCTCGGTCACGATAACGATAACGAGAACGATATTTATCGGTTCACGGTTAAGCACTAATTGCAGGTATACATGCGTACTAGTGGATGGCAAAATATTTTGCGCAGCCGCTGTGCAAAATTTTGGGCAAAGTAAAACTTTGCGCATTCTGGCTACCAATAGAATAGTCCACTTAAAACGTATATTAAAAGCATAGTGAACAAACATACTTTCGAACATGGTCTTAAAAAGAAAAATTCAACCTTTTTAAAAATCATCCAACCATCACTTTATTGGAGTACACAAGATAGCAGAAAACGTAGTTCATCAAAAGTCACATAAAAAAGCGTTAGAGAAGGAAATCCAAGTTTTGGAAATGTCGTGGAGGAAATCAAAGTCAACGCAAAATATGACATTTGATGAAGATTCGCTTTAACATTCATTTTAACTCGAATCAAAAGTGACGCTCTTATCATTTTTCAATAGTGATAGCATAGACGGTTTTACCTTAAATATTTTTTTTAAAAAAAACCTCGACACTTTAACTTCTTTATGCTTATTCTATATTCGTGTTTGTGGAATGAATTATCGCTTTTTTTAGAATTTTTAAAAATAGAAAATACTTTTGAATTACCTATTTCAACAAACACCATTTCGGATGATTCAAATAAACAAAATAAAACCCTTTTTTACTAAAATTAGATAAAACGTTTAACAGCTCGTATTTAGCCTCAAATAATATACCTAAACATATTTTATTCACAGGATAATAAAAAAAAAAAGACGTTTCACACACGATCAATTAATTTGTCAAATATTCTTTATTTATTTGTACATACTTTCATTATACGTTGGCTTTATAGCAAACACAGATATGAACCCAATATCAAACATAATGACACATAAGCACAAATACAAACAAATACTGCACTGCATGCCAATACATTCCAAAAATTTGTGAGAAATTAAGTGTGTGTGTGTGTATAATGCGTAGAATGCATGGCACTGTGAATATGCAATATATGCATTCATGAATTCACAAAGTGATGACCACAATTATGCAGAATTGTAGAATAAATAAATACATATTAATGCGTATACGTACGAGTATGTGCGACACACTCTTATATTCCTCAAATACCAGTGAGATAATTTTGCAGAAAAAAAAAAAGTTAAGTGCTGCTGTTGCAGCAACACAATTTGATGAGGACAAAATTTCAACAGACACAATAACGAAGCTGATGAAATGATGCATCAGACCACAACGAAATAAATAAAATTTTTTAGGGTGTTAATTGAATTAAGAAATTTTAAATTTATAATGACACAAATTATTATAAAAATGACACAAAATCCAATTAAAATATCGCAATTCAAGGTTTTCTAAAATAATTTTGGAAAAAAGCTTTCGTGAGTACGTGTCACAAGGACTTCGTACCGGGTTGGAATAAATAAATGATAAATCTCATTAAAGTATAGTAATTATCTACTATACAAAATTTAGTTTTTGTCTGTCATATATGGAAGCGAAAATATTCGGCCGATTTAGATGTAGTTTTTGCAGTATGATAGTATCGATCAGGTGGGTGTTATAGGATATAAAAAATTTATTAAGGGTGCATATCTAGGGAGGGCCTAATACAAAAATATCTAAGGTTTTGTGGTTAAAATTGCTTTTGAGCAACACAAAAGTAAAAAAAATCTTTTAACTACTTTTTTGGACTTAAAAGACAATATTTTTCTTGGTTTATTCATGGAAAATGGTGAACATCACAAAAAAAATCAGACGATCCGCTAGGATTTCAATCCTCGTGTTTTTTAATGATAAGATCGTTCATGAAACAATTCCCTTTTTTCGTGTTCAAGACCACCGTGAGGAAAAACACTCTAATAAAAAAAACACTCAACGAAAAAAATAATATGAACCACCTTAAAAATAAATACTCATTCAACTATATAATAAAGATGTGCGTGTATGTGTGCACTTTTGAATATGTGCAGTATTACTGCGGTCAAACACAAAGTATGGAATCGATAAAACCAACAACTATAGAAAATCAAAGACAACAGCCACAAGAGCAGCAACGTTGTCAGAAACAGCGAAATTTACTACAAATTATATGAAATTTACTTGAATGTATGCCAATATATTTGTGCATGTGCGTACGTATATGTATGTGAGTAAGTGTTCATCGTATATGTGTCAATGTACTGAATACAATGCAGCTTTTGTGGTTTTAAATTTATAATACTGGGGCAAAATTTAATTTATGAACATTTATTATATTCATCAACAATGCACACATACATACGTATATATATAAACACATTATATGCAGGCAAATGCAGCAAATTTATATAAATACTTGCATAAATTAAATTTGTCAATATTTGTACCACGTGATGCTACTGCCAGCAGCAGCTGTAATAACATCAAAAACATTAATAATTTGTCATTTACCAATTTTTCTGCTGCCGCTGTTTCAACCACAAAAGTCTAATGACAGTGAAAAATCTAATAAATAACTAGTAGAGGTGTTATCTTCGGCCAGGCCGAAACTCACATAATCTACACAGCACTGAAAGTACTTTTCAAATAAATGTTAAAAAGACGTTGAAAAGGTTGAAGAAATCAAAAATAATGTAAAAAAGGTGAAAAGTGTTGAAACAATTGAAGAAAATTGAAAAAGTCTAAAGAATATGGAAACCATTTCAGAAAGTTAAAAGAGATTGAAAAAGACGAAAAAATGTGAAAAATGTTGAAAGTGGTTAAAAAACTCAAAAAAAGTTGCAAGAGGTTGAAAAATCTTCAAACAATTCAAAATTCATGAAAAATTTGAAAAATAATGAAAATATCGAATCAAGTTGAAAGAGGTTAAAAAAGAGGAAAAAATACATATGAAATATATTGCAAAAGTTGAAAAAGTAAAAGAAAAATGTAGCATCAAACGTTTATTGCTTATATGGGAGGGTGCCCACCGGAATTATTGTGTCAAGACGCCATAAGATACCTTTTAGCAAATACATCTGCAATACTAAATATCATAACGATTACTTTGGTAGTCCTCTAATTATAACATTTATAAATATTGTGGCCTGTGCCACGCCTTTCAACGAGTTTCTCGATATACTGACGCATATGACGATTCCGCTCATTTTTATATGCTAGCAGCTTGTAAGAAAGTGTGACCTATGTGCCAAATTTCATTGAATTAACTTGCTTAGTTTCCCCGTAAACGTGATTTCAACAGACAGATAGACAGACAAACAAACAGAAAAATAGACAAACAGACATTCAGACAAACAGATAAACAGACAAACAGGCAAGCAGACAAACAGACAGACATACATACAAACAGACAAACAGACAGACATACAGACAGACCGAAAGATAGGCAGACATAGCTATATCGACTAAGGTGGTGATGCTGATCAAAAATACTTGCCATGCCCCCTTCTATGTGTTACAAACGCAATGACAAAGTGCATATACCCTCTGTGTAGGGTATAAAAAAAGCGCTTCCGGTAACAGTTTTATGAAATATTTGACAATATTTGTAAATTAAATTAAATTTTTCGTTACAGCGAATTTATGAGCGCAATAGTTAAATGAATTTAATAAATCGACAACTGTAACAACTTACATACCGACAATGCAGCAGACAGCTTAATTAATGTTTTAATTTATATTTTTAATTTTGATTTTTATAAACATTTATTGCAGTCTGGAGAGTTTGTCTGTATTTATTGCTACTTAATGACAATAATTTTTTGATATATTCAGTCATCTATGTTTCTTGGGAGCCTTTGATTAAATATACATCCCTCTAAATAGAAGAGCCACTAATATGACATTTGAAAACTCTACATCAGTAGTTGCATTTCTAATCTTCAAATGTATATCGAATTGCACACAAAAGGATGCTGATTGTAAGCAAAAACTAAGAAAGTTTTTCTATAACAAAAAATAGTTTTTATGGGCATTTCTTAATATCATTAGGTGATATCCTTACTAATATAATTAACTTGAAAATGTGTTTGTCCTCCCAGGATGACAACGCTTCATGCTCCATTTGGTTATAAGCATCTCCAGACCATTAGACCCCTCTCAGCCGACTCAACAGCGGGTTGAATGTATTTATAGAAAATTTGTTCGCCGGGGTTGCAACAAACATACACCATACAATTTCAATATTTAATTCTGATGTACAACTTATCAGCCCCAAAGTACTCTGTGCAAAAAACTAAATGGTCGTAATACGTGTTCTTCATAAAACTCACGCCTTTTTCCCTGTTTTGTTTATTCAGGAAGAGAATTTTATTTTATGTTATCCGTCTTGTCGAACAGATTTCTTATAAATTCACTCCATCCATTGTTAAGTTGGCTGAGCGGGCTCTAAGGTTTTTCGGATATTAATCAGCAAATAGTTACCTTTCTATAAAAGGTAAGAAAACACAGATCAACAAGGGTTACAATAATGGAATGTGACTAGGTGTTCTCTATAGACTTTTAAAGACCGGAAAAAATGGTGCTAAAAACAATTCCTTCGCGTATAGCCTTTGAGAATACGAGGATTGATACTTCTAAAAAAGATATTTTTGAACATTTTTGAATAACCGTGGGCAATAAACCTTAAATTCTTTATTTCCCCAAGGATTCAAGGTCAGATGGGATTACATATCCATTTATTGTAGTGAAAAGTTCCAATTTAAGACATTTTGGAAGATTCTGAGAGTCCAGTTTTAGTGCCCACTGTTACTTAGAAATTTTCAAAAAAATTTTTTTGGAACTTAAACGCCCATTTCTCATTTATAAGTGATGGAAAATTTTTGAGCACAGATTTGTAGTAAGCGTGCAAACATTTATCGAAAACTGCTAATCACAGACCTTTAATAATAGCCCTAAAGTTGAAATATGCAGAGCATTGTTATCAAAAATTTTCAAAAAAAAGTCACCAAATCCATAAAAGTTGAATAAAATCGAAGAACATCGTATAACATCTAATAATATGGCGAAGCTTGGAAAAGGTCAATTCTCGTTGCATTAAAAAAAATTTCAAAAAATTCTTATGGTATCACATGAAGACATGAGTCGTAACATTGATAAATTGTACTCAGCTTGGGTCGCACGCCACGAATGGCGACGTAATAGTTGCGGAAAACCTCAAAAAAGCCTATGAAAATCGAAAAGTATCGAAACACCTATGATATATCGAATATTATCGATGACATTTTACACATATTCCAATAGATAATTCCGTGAATATGACACACACTTCATTTCATATGAAAAAATTTGGAGTACACATATTTTCCAAACTCTCAACTTAAATCGTTTAATTGAAGCGACAGACTTTTGTAATTTTTTATTTTCTCTTGTATTGTGTATAACCAAATTTAGACATTAACACTAGGTCTACCGAGCGGTCAAAATAACCGCTTGCATGAATTCATCACAAAATTTTTTAAATAAAAAAATGTTTTTTTTTTTTGTAAATGTATTATGTATTTTACTAAATTTGTATAATCTTGTTATATTAAAGATTACATAAATTTAGTAAAATACATAATACATTTACAAAAAAAAAACATTTTTTTTATTTAAAAAATTTTGTGATTAATTCATGCAAGCGGTCATTTTGACCGCACGGTAGACCTAGTGTTAAAAAGCCATTTGCAAAGTTGGTTAATTTTTTATTTATGGTATACCTAAATAATTCATTAACATTAACTATGTATAACGCTTTTGCACGCCACATGTTCAAGATAATTTGCATAAATTAAAGATTTTCACACTTTGCAAAAATTTAACACTCGGCAAAATTAAAATAACAATTTAAAGAAAATATAAATCAGCAAAAGAGAAGAAAGCCAAAAATAAAGCAAATTATAACTCTAATCGGATTAAGTATTTACTTAATATGCAAATAGTTGAGCAGCCAAAATAATAACGAATTTCAAAGAAAACGAAAAAAAAGTGCAAAATTAACACAATAAAAAATCCCTAAAAATGCTGAATGCAGACGACTCAGCAAAAAAAAAAAAAAAAACAGAAAACGTTTAATTAAAATTGAAAAAAAAAAAAAAATATTGAAGAAACGATAGAAAACGCAGGACGCCATTTTTAATTTCAAGTTAATTTTTAAGCAGTTGGAGCTAAAGTTTCGCGTATTAACATGGCCACGCAACCACTGGAGAGGCGAGTGAGTAAAAAAACATAGCGGCAAAGCCATTAACGTAAAAAGCAAACGTGTAAATTGTCGAATTTGCGTATTTAGCTAAAATTTAATCTTATTCACGCTAAGAACGTGTAAATGAGCTGCAAAAACTGCGTAACTAGCAGCATTAAAAGGAACGTAGAAATTTGAGTCGTTTTGCTGGTCGTCGCCTACTAAGTTCTGGTAGTTCTTCTTATTCACACTTTTGTGTTCAGCAATGAGAGAACACAAAAAAAAAACTAGAGTAAATTTGGATTATTTGTGGCGCAGAATATTTGATGCTTTTCTATGTCCATATTTGGGTTAGGTTCTTGCGAACTTCTTGTTAAAAAATTCTAACATTTTCTTGATGCCTCCCGGCTTGGAAGTTGAGGTGTGTTGAAAAATTATTTTAAGCAGTGAAACAGTTGTTCTGTGTACCGAACATTTGTCTTGAAACTTGCAAATGCAGGCTTAAGCTGTCGACTTTATAAGCTGAAAAGTCGTGAGTTTTTTCTTTGAGAACTTTCTTTTCAACTCCTGAGCAAACAAATACATAATGCATCAAGCGCGAAAAATTCTTACCAAAGTCAATCTGCAATCTGCCGCTCTTGTCCGTAGCTTCCTCAGCTAATCTTTGGGTAATTTTTCTATGGGCTAAATTATTTTGAATTCAAATCATTGGAAATTTTATTAAAAAATTCAAAAGCTTGAGATATTTTTCCATTTTCTATGCTGAAATTATTTACATCCGAAAAAGTTGTTAGTGAATTATTTGGTCGGTAAACCTAACGAC
The DNA here is from genome assembly GCA_963680825.1 of Meiosimyza decipiens. Lineage (NCBI taxonomy): Eukaryota > Metazoa > Arthropoda > Insecta > Diptera > Lauxaniidae > Meiosimyza > Meiosimyza decipiens. The sequence continues at coordinate 115,117,926 of OY804258.1, read as the reverse complement.
AAAGTAAGTAAATTTAACCGAAAACTATGGTCAAAATTAGTAAATTTAACCAATTTTGTTTATATTACTGTTTTTCTATTAAAAAATTTGTATGCTTACTATTTTTTATGTTAACTTATTGTACAAATATGTTATGCTACAAACTTTGTTTGTGAGGAAACTACAAAACTGGTTTCATTACCTTTTTTTAGTTAACATACAAGATAATGAGCATCAGCAATCAATTGCATGTTTCAAAATAAAATATAGGAACACTAACAAACTTTTTTTCAACATTTTATACACCTAATTAAATAGTGAGCTAGGTATTTTGTTGGTTAATTTTACTAACCATTCTAAATTTGTGTAGGTACCAAAATTTTTTATAAAAAATTTTTAAGGTTTTGATAACTTTTACACTTTTTTTTAATTTAATAGAAATTTTTTTTTATAAAGAAACTTAAAATCTACATATTTATAATTAATTTTCAAGCTTTTAGCAAGATATAAATTTAACTGCACAATATTAGCCAAATTTCCTTTATAAAAAATCAAATTTACTTTTCATAACATAAGCAGCGTCGTTTTATTGTAGTTGTATTCGCAGTAATTCGACATTTTTGTTGACATTGCAAATAGCAAATTATTTCCGCTGTTACCCCTCACTCACTGCGCTGCGCAGTTAACACAACACTTGCAAGTCAGCATTTAATTGAGGTCCTATGTATGCGTGCGCAAAAACAAGAAAATCTTTGCTTACTTTTCATTTGTATTTAGTTTCAATTTGTATTTTCTTATCTTCAGCTAAGCAGCAGCAAAATGAAATTAAATGCCAAAACGCAGGAATCACAGAAAATTGCTTAAGGAAACGGAAACTCAGGCATATCAGTTTATTGAGTGTCCTAGATCAGCATTTTCTTAGCTCGCTGATATTATTGTAAAATTGTTGTAGCTTGTGTTGTTGTTGTATCCAAGTATTTAGTTACTGGCAGCCGCATCATAACCAAAAATTAAGCAAACATCCGTTTACAAAGGATGCCACAAAAGGAAGCGCACTTAAGCCACAGGTCGTTGCATTCGCTTAAGAAACCCTTCCGTGCTGTTAAAATATTTTGTACCACCCCCTTATGCTGAGTGGTTTTCTCAATGTTCATTTTGTTGCTGTGCATGCATTTAACTTAAACGGAAATTCCATTTCAATTTTATTATTAAGAAAATATTTAGACGGAAAATTGCGCTACTTTGCATCAGAGTTAGTTTATTTTTTAATTTTTGATTTTTTCATAGGTAAATGTTTGGTATTTGGGTTGCAGAACTACACTAACAAGACTGTATTGGCTTATTTCAAAAATCTATATAACATCTTAAGGTTATATGGGCCAGTAATGAAAAGACTTATAAGTTGAATAATATTTCAAAGAAAAGTAAACTGAAGGGTCACCGAAATATGAAAAAGTCAAAGTGTAATAAAAAACAGCCAAGAAATAATATTTTACAGAAATCAAACAAAATTCAAATTTTTAAGGACTGCACTTGAATTTCCAACTATAACTCCTTAAAAAATTGTTAGGTGTTACTGAGCCAAAATCAACATTACTAAGGCAAAGACTTTCGCAAATCATTTTGGAAAACTTTATCCCCTATATGAGAGCTAACTCAGTTTTTGTTACGTACTATGTTATATCAGTCAAAAGCATTTAAAAAGCTATGTTTTAGACATGTTTTGAAGAAAACAACTGAAAAATAAGCAATTTTAAATTTTTCCCATATAAGAGTTGCGGTTAGGCCAAATTATGTCATCTAAAATATTTGGAGTCCCAACAAGGATTTCTTAAAAAGTTGTGATAACTTTAGTTCATTGTAAAGTAAGCATACTCCGATTAAGGATGAAATAACGTATCTGGCGAATGGTCACCGCGGCTCAGATGACACGCCATTGCTCGTTTCATGATATTTTTGATGAATTTTTCGCAAAGATGTGGCTGTATCTCACCGATGTTCCGGATCTCGGCCTTGATTTCAAGAAGCACAAAACTCCAAAAACAGAAATCGCATGATCTTGGTAGCCACTTGACATCAGAATTTCTTCAGATAATTTGATCTGAAAATCGTTGCTGCAATAAGTTATTTTGTTTCATGCGCGGTGTGGCAGGTGGCACCGTCTTGTTGAAGCCACATGTCATCCAGATACGTGTTGTTCTGTTGGGGCCACAAAAACTCCGGTATCATGTTGCTGTATCGAATTCCGTTCATAGTCACTGCAATTCCGTCCTCATTTTCAAAAAAGTAAAACCCGATCATGCCGCCTGACCAAAATCCGCACCAGAAAGTTGCTCGTTGTGGATGAATTTGTTTCTCATAGATCGCGTGAAGATTTTCTGAGCCCCAAATTTGATAATTTTGTTCATTCAAGAAGCCATTTTGATTGAAATGAGCTACATCAGCAAAGTTGACTTTTTTCGGAAAATCGCCATTCACTTCATTTTGCTCCATTACCCATTTTTGTAATAGGTTTTCACAATGATAATGCGTTGTTCTTTTGTGTAGCGTTCCATTTTTTAATAACCGCAAAAATCATAGATAACAGCAGTCAAATTTCAGAGTTGCCACTTGTACGAAATCCAAATTATGCAAAATTTAAAAAGTGCACTTCTGTTGGAGTACCCATTATTACTAAAATACCTAGTGCTTGGCAGATGATTAAAGATTTTTTAACAGTGTAAATACCAACATAAGTTTATTGTTTTTCATGTGAAATGTATACTCGTTCCTTCACTCCTCAATTGTCAATTAACTTTGCTTTTTGGACGCTGTTAAACTCATTGAATTTATAAACAACTCGAAATCCCCGCGTTATATGGGGACATGAAATCAGGTATTATAAAAACGCGTAATAAGAATACCGCGTTATATGAGGAATTACTGTATTTATATGAGCAGTGAAACGGCCGCAAACATGGTAAATTTGGGACAGATTTTAATCCTTGGAGTGTACCCCATATAATTGTTAGTCAGTTTTATAAAATTGTTCCTTTGGGGAAAATCTTTAATAGAGATAAATTTTATTGGTAAAAATGATATTGCTAAGGTGCATTGTATCACATAAATGAAGTTTATTAAAGAGCTTAGACCTGTGGGCCACGTTGAACATGACTTATAGAGTTAGAGTATTATTTATCTATGAATGTATTCAAAAATGTCTAACGATAAGTCACATCGATAGATCTTGGTGATGTACATAATATCGATGTATCATTGGTTACAAAAGCTCTTAAAAACATCATACTTTCATTAGGTTAAAGTTCTAGAATTGAAAAATACATTTGAAATAAGAAATTTTTATACGCAATTTATCCAAATGCAGTTCAGCTACTGAATTATTTTCATTTTAAATTTGAAATGACTAAAAATCTCGTAAAAAAAATAGTGGCAACGTGATCTTGGTATCAATACGTTTGTTATTTGATGCAAAATTTGAAAATTAGACTAAAAATTAGAAAAGCTTCTGGTCATTTTGACAGTAAGTCAATAAGTTTTGAAATTGGACAATGCGACAATTCTGAAATATTTTTGAAAAATTAAATGTGCAGACTGCGCTATATTTGGGCTATTCGTGCCATTTATATACCCAAAATAATATTCAAATACTAAATGGCTTATAATAAATTGACAAATAAAGCCAAAATTGAGGTCATTTGAAACTTTTTTTTTAAATTTTTTTTTTCAATTCAAAATTACGAATCTTTTTTTAAAAATAAAATGATATTGGCTTGCGTTTGTAAAGAGAATTAATATTATTCATCAATCAATTTTCGAAATAAACATACTGAAAAAACGATATTTTAATAAGTCAGTAATCATTTTGAGATATTCAAGTTAAGGGAAAAATAATACGCGATTTGAGCATATCGATCTCAAAGCATTTTTGTTTTTTTGTATATTCATGGTTTTATTGTAAGTACTTCATTTAGAATATTTAAAGATATAAATGATCAAAACCGAAACAATTTTTAAGAAGTACTTACATGGGTTCGTGCTGGGGGGCTACATTTCTTAAAATATTTCTATTACTTTTTTCAGAATATTTCCGTCGTGAAAAATCGTCTTCAGAGCTTTCGTCACATTTTAAGTACATTTTCGGTACATTTTCAGTACATTTCGACCATTTCTAAAAATTAATTTTTTTTTTTGTAAATTTACGCTAAATTTGCCTGCAGTAAACTTTGCTAACCTATTTTTTTTAGTAAAATTATCCTGAACTTTATTAATTGTTCATGCTCATGTCGAAAAAGTACATTTGGCACTTAAAAAATCATTTTAAGTTTTATTACATTTCGACAAAACCGAAATGCTATCACTGATCTCCATTGCTCTTCAGATGCTGTGAATATTCGATTTCTATTTAATTCCATTGGCGTAAGTGGAAATGGATTAAGCATGGCAACTGCTAAATTAATTTTGTCACCGCTCATTTAAATAGATGTTATGTGAAATTACTACTAAGTACCGTATTAACTGATTTGCTGTAAACGATGTTACTCGTTGGTGTTATTTTAATACGCTGTAAACGTCAACAGCATAATTGCAATCCGCTTTAGCGCAAGTGCACCAATACACATGCAGAGTATTACATTTTATGCGTACGCGTATAAGAGACTCTTGTAGCTAAAATTTCGTGTTCATCAAAAATTAATTTTCATTTGTATCCATAATAATAAATGCAATAGGAAATTTCGTTAGTAATGATATACCTACATATAATGAAAATTGAGGAAATTTACGCGTTTAATTTAGCATGTTTTGTTATGGCCTATATATAAATTTTAAATAGGTTTAAAGTACGGTATACACAAGTAATCAAATAGATAACTGTGTGATAATTGGAAAAACGATGAATATAATCACTTCAGATAAATAATTCCTACTATCCCTTGAAAAACACTGAGGCATTAATATAGTTATGATAATATCTATCAAACATCATTTGCCAGCTTCAATGTTTTTGTTTTTATTAAAGTTTTTTTTTTGTAAATTCCCTAACAAAGTGAAAACTTCAATATGCAAACAAAAAGAAATCTCAACTCATTTGCTTATCTATCAAATTTTGCATCCTTTTTTTTTTAGTGATGACGATGAAGAAGCTGATGTCAAAAAAAATTAAGTTTTATAAGGAAAATAAGGAGAAAAAAAAGAATTTCATTAAAGCTCATCCTTCAAATAGGCAGCAGGCAAACAGACAGACAACGCTAATATCACTGGTAGTTCCTGCTGCTGTTTGCTTCACTTGTGATATTGATTTGAACGTCAACGGCACCAGCAGCTAGCGATATAGCAACTGCAATTGATTTATGGATGAGGCTAATAAACAAAAAACACAAACAGAACTGGAACAGCAAAAGAAATCGCCTAACAAACTTTCTATCAAAGAGGACAATGAAAACAATGAAAAACTGATACATCATGGCAGGCAAAAAAAGAAAAATCGCGTCATGTGTACCTACACTAAACTGTCCATTATTTTACAAACTTTTTCCAATTTTCTTGAGGTATTTTAATGTTTTTATTAAAATACAAATTTAACATTCCCATAATTTTATTTTAGCACTTAAAGTTTTTTTATTTTTTTTTTACCCAAAAACTTGTAGGCCTACTGGTAAAATGTTTCAAACCATTTGTTATCTGACATATGACCTTTAAAGAGAAAGTAGCATACACTGAAACGCAATTGATTTTTTTATGAATCAACAGTGTAAGGACTTAATTTTCAGTATAATTTAATTTTACCTATAAGCTCCTAAAATAATAAACATAAAACTGTCAAATAATTTTTCTAAAAGTCAACTATTTTCCGAGTAACATAATAAACATAAACGCAACAATTGTTGCTCGATGGCATGATATTCCTGGTATTTAGCAAATGTTTTTTTTTGGCTATAAGTTTTAATTTTTTATTAAAAGTATTAGAGTTTTGCTCGGTTAAAGAAACTTGAGGCATAACGGACTGTCTCACTAAAGCTTAGCATAATAGTAGAGGTATTCACAGCCTCGTTAGTTAAATAATTTATTAGTGGGTAGTTCGGTAAAGTCCTCAAATGTGAAGATCCTGCTCTATTTTTATTTCGTTAACCTGACAGTATCATTAAATTTTGTGTTTTTAATCTTAAAAGTATGGTACATCGAACTTATATTATGAACACCTGGTTGCCATGTTATCAACTAACAGAAAACTATCAGGCATGACATCTAGTTAATTTGTTCCTCGATAGTTCGATATTTTTACAAATTGAAAATGTACATGAAAAAGAAGCACCTAACAGCAACTAACACATTAGCGAGGTCAGTGTGAATACCACTCATACCTTTAATTGAAAAGAAAAATTCTTGAACCGAAAAAGGTTTTTATTGTAGCATATTATGGTATGCATTCGTTTGGTATACATTTTAATAGTGATACCCTTGGCGCACGCCGTGTTTTTTTTTTTCAAAATGAATAAAGTCTTAATATATAGCAGAGACAAAAGTAACAAAAAAAATTGTTTCAATAGAATTTGAAATTTGAAACCATATGCCAAACGGTAGAAATGAGAAAGAAAATTAACAACAATAACAACACAGAAACCAAGAAGCAACAAAAGGTAGAACGATAATTTTGTGTGAGGCTTTGCAAAGACTACATCCCATGAAAAAAAATATATTTCATATAAAAAAATGAAATCAAAGTATGCAATATTCATTTTTAGCACAAGCATATTGTTCTAAAAAATAAATTAATAAAATCAGTTCAGTTTATTTTGCTGCAAAGCGTTACAAGCCATTTCTATTTAAGCAATTTTACATAAATAGTATAGATTTGTTACTCGAAAGCAAGTGGACTTACAGAATAAAAATTTGGTCTTTCTTTGTTCACTATCATGTAAGATTTAAAATAAAAGCGAGTACTTACACTGAAACAAAAATTCTTTGTGAAAATTTGTAATAATAATTTTCAATTTACTTCACAATTCATTAAATAGTTAATAAAACTGACGTTTCATTGATTTTGTTGATCAACTAGAGTTCTGCAAAAGAAAATAAATTAAGCAAAAGATCGTAAAATTCTCGGCGACACGCTAGAGTGGGTTGCAATGCAAGTTTTTGTAATTTAAAATTTATGTTTTTTTTTTCAGCAAATTCACATATAAGACAATCTCTTCGATTAAAGAATTAAAAAAAAAAACGGACAGTCTAAGCTATACAAACATTAAATCAGTAAAGAAGGGAAATTTCAAATAATTTTCAATTTTGTTTATCTAATTTTTTTGTTTTAAGTTTTTGTCCTTTTTTTTATTGTTTTTTTTTTTTTTTTTTTTTCAAGAAACTCTCTTTGTTTTCAATGAAGCGCGAAAATGTTTTTCTTTTTAACTTGTCTTTACTCAATCATAGCATATACTTTGCATTCTTAAGCCATAACAACACTGCTTTTATGCTATCTTTTTTTATTTCAAGTTCAAGTGAAGTGAAGTTTATGTATCACTTAGTTTATATATATTTGTATTATACTTATATATTGTAGTATTGCTGTAATTCCAAAGTAACACTGTAAGGTTAAAAATATCTAATCAATTCTATATAGGAGACTTTACATTTCACATAATTGTCTCAATCAAGCCAGTGTAATCACTATCTGTATACTCTAAGAGATAAGACTCCAAAAAGTACGTTGAATAAAACAGAAGTGACATCTAAAGATTTCCCTTTAATCTATAAAAAACTTCAATATTATATAAATCGGGAACTATTGAATTAGAGGTATTTTTTCAAAATTAGATATATATATATATGAAAATATAAATACATATATATATATGAAAATATAAATACATATATATATATATGATTTAATCTGAGAATCTTTATTACTACACAAAAACATCATTCTTCACAATAAATTTTTAAAGATAATTCTTTTCAAATGTTGACCGTAACTGCGGCTATCATAGTTCAATCTGAAGTTTCAAGTTCCGATGACACGTTCGAGCATTTCAAGTGGTATTTGGTGATTGACAGGAGTAGTGCTGGCTTTCAATTCCTTAATTACTGCCAGCTTATCCATATAGACTTTGAGCTTTACGTAGCCCCAGGGAATGTAGCCTAGGGGTGTGATATCACATGACCGAAGGCAATTAAGTAGTTTGATTATTTCAAGAAATCATGGGAATTTTAAAGGAATTTGATGATAAATTTTTTGTCAGTAAAGAAAATCAAAACTGGCTTGATCTTTACATGCATCATTGTTACGAAATTCCTTAGTTCCTGAATTGGAGTCATGTAATCACATTCGCGCTTGAATTGAAAAAAAAAGGATGGTTAAATTACATTTGAATGGAAATAGTTGCTTAGCTTAGGATATTATTGTTTCATTTAGCTCTTTTGACTTACTTTGCACCCAAATCGAGTACCTCTTTGGTCAACGGTGACAGTGTGCTCAGGACAGGTACCTTTTTCTTTTAAAATAAGCTACAAACTACAAAATAAGCGCGTTTGCAGTAAGACATACCAAATAATAGTTTATCTGTCAAACGAAATAAATGCAGGCTTTTTCATTAGTGTTCTTCACTTTCTGTTTAAAAACATCTGCCATTTTTGAAAAATTTTTGTAAGGCACCATTAAATTTTCGTTCTTTAAAACAAGAGCGTATAATATTATCATAGGTTAAGAGCTGAACATCCACAAATTTTAAATGTTTTCAAAAATCAAGAAACTTTGACAGTACCGTACTCTCCAGCATCCTGTCGAGTAATTGATTCTAACAAATAACTGTAGAAATAACGCTAAGCAATTAAGCGAATTTTCAAGAAATCGTGCAGTTAGATAACGCCCAATTTTAAGCCAAATGTAATCCAAAGCCAAAATAATCTCTTTTGTTAAGATCCTAAACAATTGCATTGTAGCTCCTCTGTCAAAAATATCACAAGAAGAGAGCTTATTGCTATCAAAAGTACGAACATTTTCCTGTAATAAGTTCTTAAATACGAAGTATTTGCAAATCTCTCAGCAAATTTTTACTCGAACAAAAAAGAAAACGTGAAATAAGCAACATGTTTGCTTTAAAGAAAAAGCGTTTGTTTCAATTTCAGTTTTATTTTACTTTGCATCGTTTGTTCATTCGTTTATTCGTTGTGCTTTGTTTAACTTTCTGCTTATGCCATTAACTCGCTGATGATGTCCATTATGACAGGAAAATGAAAAAGTTTTCAAACAACGGAAGCGGCAGCAGCAGCAGGTAGCGCACGCATCGTTTCGTTGCTATGTGTAACTCATCCAACTCTGCTCGTTCGCGCAGTTTACCACTTCTAACTTCCTTCCGTTTTCACTTTGTGTTCTACGTATAACATTTTATATTACTTTTTTAATTTTCTCATTCATCGTATATTTCAGCTTTATCTTTTTTTGTTTTTTTTTTTTTTTGTTGGTCCTTTGATGACTGTCCCTTTAGGGTTCCATTCCGAGGGTGTATTTTGCGTACCTTACTTTTTGATGTTTTTGTAATTAGACGAAATTTTGCACGATTAATCATTATGATGGCACTGGTGCGCAGCACAACAAAATTTTAAAGTATAACATGAATTTTATTTGAGACTGTCAAGAAATAAATCAAAGAGTTATGTAAACGAGACGCATTTCTGTTGAGACAGAATAAATTGAAAATTTTATTGTGTTTTCAGTAAGTAAACTGAGATAAATTCCTTGGAACTTCATTAAATTTAACATTTTCTGTTGAAGAAAAATTTCATCAAAATTTAGTACACCGGAAAACACTGGATGAAGCGAATCACTAAAATTCTAACAAAGTTTTAGTGCAAAATATTTTTGAAGGCTCCATTAACTAAACGTCTACATAAACGATGTTTCATTGCATGCGACTTCATTTTTCATAATATGCCATGGAGCAAACGCGGTAGTTTTTCTATCATTTGAATAGTATATTCTAATAAAGTTTTTCGCCTCACAAATTACCGGACCCAAAAATTGTTCTTGAAATCTGTACAACATGAATTTTTTCATTATTTTCGGCATTATGACGATTTTGAATAGAAATGAAGATTTTTGAGATATATATATACATTATAAAAAGACACATGAGAAGCAAGAAGTGCTTTTTCTCCTCTTCATCCTTATGCCTGATAAATTAAATTCTTGCAACCAACCTAGATAGATTAAATCCACTTTGAAAATCCTCTTGAACTTGCGACTTTATTGTTTGTAACCAAGAGGCTTGGTGTGATTTGTTCAAATGTCATTACCAATAGACTCCTTTACTTGAATGATTCAAGAATATCTCTTTCAAATTCCTTAATACTCTTGGAAGACATCACTGAAATATGTAGATACATGCTTACCTAGCATTAAATTAAAACCATAAATGATACTTAAGTTCTATTGAGCAAATGGTTACTTTGCTTACAAAGATTTCAAATAACTCTGTGCAGAAATATAAAATTAACACTTCGACTTATTTTAGTCATTCGAAAGTAATTACAATTACACACTACACGTAGCATGAGTTTACGATTGCATTACTACAGCATCAATTAAACATATGCACATACATTTGATGTAATTTAAATTTGTAAACTCACAGAGTTAAACACATGACAGTGTCTTGTACAAATATGTAGTTTGATTGTTACAAAAGAGTGCTCACATATTCGCATACAACCAAAGGATAGTACATACCAATGGACAGATGTACTGGCCCCAGCCACAGGCAAAAACAATCATTCAAACTAAAATAAACTTATTTAATCTTTTAATTAGTTACTTGATTTGTTTATAAATTCTTAAATAATTGTCAAGGATTTATATGCATGCTAAATTATGCCCACAGGATGAATTGCAATTAAAGCCAAAATTCTGTAAATACAGAGACAAATTATCAATGCTGCCATTGATGCTGACGATGATGATGATTATAATGTTGATGATACTACTGATGCTGGTAATGTTGATGGTGATGGCGATGATGTTTGTGATAATGCTAATGCTTTCAATTTAATGTTTGTTGCTATATTTGGTTTCAGTTGTTGTCCTTGTAAATTATGCCAGCGGGATCTGGAATTTTCTGCTGCAATGAATTTACAGATTTCCCATTTCTTGCTTTTGCTGCTTGCATTGTTCTTGTTGATTCCTGATGATGTCCTTATTAAATGCAGCTGTTGTTTGTTATTATTTTGAGTATTTATATACACTATTCATAGTACTTAGCAGCCGAAAATAAATATATGATATTAATGTTTAAGAATTAATGTTTAGAGTAAAAGGAAGTATTTTTGTTGGCTTCTTAAGATACATCAAAATAAATGCACAGAAAAAGAGTTTATATGGGAATACTGCGATTCGAAATAATTGCCACATTTAGTTTCCATCTTTGTTTTTAAAGTCAGTACTTGAAATTCTTGCAATGATTGGAAACGTTGCCAATTTCCTTCTTCTTCTTGTCAATGACAAAGCAGGTTTTATATATCAATTTATTCGTTGTGTGCCCGTTAGGATTACGGTCTGTGGGCGCACTTGATAGAGCGTCTGTCGGAATTCTGTACCTGTAAGTCTTAAAACGTCCAGCATAATGTGGAATATCGCCAGTGGAAATCGGTTCGTCATCCGTTTCGCTGTATAATGCCCTAATATTCTGTCTATGACACCAACTTCACAATTTCGTTTGCCTGCAAGCCTTGCACCTCAAGATGATGGCTGCTGAGGAGATATACCGCATTGCTGCTTTGAACATTTAAGGAAACTAATGTACTTTCGTTGCGCAGTGTGTAGTGAGCAATACCAACAGTATCTCCAACCCGTGCGGCTACAAAAGTGAAAGCCGACGAACTTTTGTTGGTCAATAACCTCGTTAGGAGGGTTCAAAGTCGGCGAATTGTATACTCAGCAAATTTTTATTTCACATTTGGACTTGGGTTTTTCGTTCATGTACTGAGTGATTTTTGTCCTGTACCGGCTTTCCAATAATAAATAGCTCATTTGTGTAATTAAATTTGGCCAATTTCTTATTTATAATAGGTCAATGATATGCGATCGATGCTGTCTTGTCAGTGGCTTCACAGTGCCCGCGATATACATTATCGAAACGAGTAGCTCGATGTATTTAATGAAATCGATCCCTCAACATTGCTACACGATATAAGGGTAATGATCGATTGCTCCAAAAATCTTTCACATTGTAATCGTTCCATTTGTGCATGCCAGTTGACAGCAAAATACAATATATATACAAATGTAGTTCATCGAATCCAAGTTGCTTTCGATGAGCCTCTCGCTGCAAACAATCATTTCTGACAACGCTAAGCATCTACCATTTTTCTTAAGCGCTTAGTGACACGATCGCTAGACTTCCGTAGAACAAGGAAGCTCGCTTTGCTCTTACGAGAATAACAAGAAAAAAAGCTCTTTCCATTATTTGAGATAAAACATTTTGGTTCGCAGTCTTCGCATGCTTTTTGTTTTTGTAATTCGTTCTTCAACGCATCGGGTCGTTCAGTTCATGCTATTGCTCAAGTAAATTAATTCCGGTTTACCACCGTCACTTGCGTTTTGTTTTTAGAATTTTGTAGTCAACGCACTTTTTTTGTTTGTGTGATGTTGCAGACACCAATTTTGTAGATTATTCTGCTCGCGGAAACATCAGCCTACAACTATACAGTTGCCTCAAGAGCTATTTTCGAAAAGCTTATGAGATTGGCGAGACTATAGCAAAAGTATAAACTACGAAATTTCTATAATGAATGTCTATCTAAGGAACTGACTATTTTTGATTTTAATAATGTTTGCATGTTAAATGACCTTTTGGCTTTAGAAAAAATCAAGAAACGCATACACATACATATTTATGTGTATATTACATGTAAATTTTACATAGAAACATTTATTAGATTTTTCTGTTACTTAACTGTTAATACTTTGTTCTTCTACTTAAATAAAGTATTGCTGTATTTTCCTGACTCGAAACTTAATTTACATACATACATAAATGATGGGCGTGTGCAATGCAATTGCATTAATATAATTTTACATAATTACACTGGATGCATTATTAATGTTGTTGTTAATTTCGATCAGTCACATTTCGTTGTCGCAGCCGTCGTCACCATTGTCATTGACCCCGATTTTGACTTTTGATTGTTGCTGTATATCGCTGCGTCTGAATTCATTGACTTTGCTGGCATTGGATTACGCAAATACGCTTTGTAATAGAAATCAAAGAACAAAACAAACATAAAGAGATTCTGTATCAAACCAACAAATGATATAAGTTGTGGATGTTGACATTTGTTGTACACTATCACCAGTAAAAAGTGACCAATTAGATAGCCGAATTGCAGTAGTTGTAGTTGTGTTATGTGACGTTTCCACCACAGTGTCGACTTAACGGGACGCAGTGATGTGACTAAATAGTACGCATACATCACAGTGTGAATGAAGAGATTGATAACACCCAACATGGTAGAGTGACTTCCTTCGGAAAAAAAGAATCGAAACGAATCGCATGTTTTTTTATTGTAAGAGGATTTTTTTGCTTAAAGCAACTTTACCTGGCATAAATGTCATGTAAATATAGACTGCAAAAACCATACCTGCATGATGGTAAACATGCAAGAATGTTATCTGATTGTTTTTCTTTCGCAGCACAAAGAATATCTAAAAGTATAGAATAATTTTATGCACATGAATTGTCAAGGTTTTTCATAAAATAAATCACAAGTACTATGTGTGCGCACATATAAATTGAATTTAAATTTTTTGATTTTCACCAGAATTAATACCCTGCTCTCGAAAATTTATATGAAATTATGCAAAAACCAAACATCTGTCACTCGAGGCTGCAGCCTTAATCTATACTCTTACACTTCTTGAAGGTAAAATTGTATTACATTAAATTTTTCCTTCAAATTTTTCAATAAATCAATTTGTTTATTACACTTTGTCGGAATGAAGTCATAAATTATTCAACTCCAATTTTGATTTCTGGGAAGGAATCAAAGAAACCTTGGAATTTCTATTTGTACTTGCTTTCAAATATAAGCTTTTTGTTATGAAATGTGTATGAATTAGATATCATTTTTGATTCCCTGAATTATATCAAAATTCTCTTCCCATTGAATTGGTATAGTTACTCGATTAATAATTCCAATACTTTCAAGCATTGATTTAAGAGAAACTTTTTTCTTAACTAATCATTCATATCCAGCTCTGTCTTCAGAAGGCTTTTCGTTTGAAAGAAAATTCATGAACTAGTTCCGATATTTATTTATGGTCAATTTAATCTGAATTCAGTTTTCCGTAACTACGTGGCCCCTTTTAACTCCAAAAATTGTGTTAACGCTGTCTTGGCACGTAACGTTTCTAAAACTATCAGAAATAGTACGTAACGTACCAGAAATGTTTAAACGTTACAAAAATCTTTTTTATATATATATCTCAAAAGTAAACTTTCACATGTAAGCTTTCTGAAGTGTTTCCAAAAGGTTTCAGATATAATAATTACTGAATTTTTCTTTTGAAAGCTACGCAGTGTTTTATGATTAGTACCGTGACGTAGAAAAAAGACACAACCATCATCTTATTTACTAACAATTTTCAATATTTCGCATGAATTTTTTTCGGTCACGAGTTAATAAACGAATGGATATTCAATTGACATATATCAACGTAGATATCATTAACAGTGTTTGTGTATCCATCTAATATCCATCTACTTGCATTTATGTTATTAAAATTTTTTTGCCTCATCCTCAAATCCTTTTATCCGCTTGTCTAACAAAATGTAAGTCTACACAAAAAAAAAAAAATAATTACTTACAGAAATAAGTAGCAGCCCTTGCAACCCTCATTTGAAACATAAATAGAGACTGCTAGGCCACTTTTTCTGTCCCATCACTTGAAGCACTTTATATTCATTACATAGTACAGACACTTGGCTTACCGTGTCAAAGAGATCCAAATATTTGGTTAAATAATAACCATACGTTATCAGGAGCAATGTCTGCATCCAAGGTTCTGTATTTTGGCTATCGATGGGTTGACAGATCAGACTGAATTCCTTGCGCCAGTAGGAGTTTTTTACACCCTAACAGCAAGCAGCAGATGAAATACAGCACAAGCAGCATGCAGCAAGTAAAACAAAATGAAATGAAGAATTAGAAGAGAAATAATGAGATGCCATTAAATAAATTGAAATACAGTGAGAGAAATATTTTTGCACCAAAAAAATTTAAATTTTTTGAGTACTTAATCAAAATTACGCTGTGAAGAATAACACTATGCAACATCGTTTTGCAGTCACGTTTCAATTTTAAGAAATTTCTTCAAATTTAAAATTTTAACCGAAATTGTAAGAAGCTTTACCACAAATTTTTGTTATAAGTCTTACTAAGTATAGATAATATTTAATTGTAATTGCTTTGGCGATTAAATCCATATTTTATCTATCAATTAGCTTAATATTAATATGCAATCCAAAAGTGTAGCTCAGGTCTAATTTTAGAAAAATAACTTATGACATAGCATTGCAAAAGATCGGTTTGAGTTGCAAAATATATATTCATCTTAAAAATATTCTTGTTATAAAAACGTAATTTAAAAGACTATGGTTCTTAATCTTTGAAAAATTTTATTTGAAGTCGCGCTTGCGTTTGAAAGATGGTAAACATCCATTGTGGCAGAAGGTTCAGACAATGTTTTTTTGGATATGTACAAAAAAGATATCGATATAATTCAAAGTGCATTTTGAAGGAAAAGAGTAGTTCTTTTGGTTTCAATTAATAGTTTCAAAAAACAAATCTACCTGTCGATATAATGCAACCTTTAGTACCTCTGAAAACTGTGACATTATTAATTTTCGGCTAGAGTATCTAGAAAACCATGTCTAAGAAGGAAAGCTATGGTCATTTTTAGAATCAGCTAGCCAAAATACCTAATAAAACTTTGTCTGAACATTGCGCCAAAACAAAATAAAAAAATTTCAGCCTTCAGAGTTTATATTTGCGATGCAATTAAAACATTGAAAATGCGATCTTCTTATAAATATTTGATGGATAATCTTGCTCACAATTAAATGATTACAGTGCGTGCAAAGACAAGATCTGAGCTTTAGAGGAAAATCAAATGATATCGACTTTAAGTGATTTGGGGTGGCTAAGCTCGATTCTGCCATTTTATTTAGGTCGACATGTCAGTGTTTCGAGACAACTAAATATTAGTTAACCGGGAACTATCACGGTTACAAACGCTCTAATGTTTTTTTTTTATTTACATTTGAAGTGGCTTGGTGTCTTAGGTAAAGATATTCCCTATAAAATGGCAAATATTTTTTTTATACGCTACCTCTTCCTCTTTAAACCTTTTATGGAGCATTTTATTTAAATTATCTAAAAAATTCTACAAAACTAAATTTACGCATGTAGATTTTTTCAGAAAATTTTTCTGAAATGCTCAATAAGTTGGCTCAAGGGTGACACTAGAGAGGTAATGTATATGAAAAGAATATTTTTCTTTTCACGAAGAAAAAGTTTGACTCAGACACCAAGCCTCAAAGTCATGAAAAAAAAAATGTACAAGAGATTTTGTAATCGTATCAACTTCCGGTTAAATTATGCAGATTCGAAGTCAGCAACCCCAAATTACTACATATTGACATCAGGCGATTTTCCACGAATTTCACTAAAAATAGTATTATCAATATTATGAGAGTTCATTTTCCGGTTAAATAAGGTCTCTATTACTATGAAAAAATTTGGTTTAATAGTTATGGATGGAACTTATTTTAGAAAATAATTATTTCTCGAATGCTGTTTAAAAATTTTCAAACTTTTGTGCATCAAATTCAATTTCAAGACTCCCAGGTTTAGAAAGGGTATGCGCGCAACTTGCTATGGCTATACCTTCGATAGATCTGGTTGACGCTTTCTCATGTTGCTACTTTCACTTAAGGAAAACTAGCATATGCTAGCTAAACTATGTTTAAAAATTCACATAAAATTAAATTCAATATATCATATAATTTTGACATGATAGAAAAAACTGCAGTCAATTCATAGTAGCTGCAAAATTAATCAAAACTTATCAATTTGGAACGTTTTTTGTTGCATAGTGTTTTTTTTTTTTTCACTTATGAAATTTATTTCTTGGACTTCAAACAACTTTGACTTACATTCACAAAAAGAAATAAATTGGCTAAAACTTGTACAGCATTATAGAGCTGCATAATATGTTTTAATTTGTAGGGCTGCCGGTGCTGCATCCATTTGGGACCATAATGCAACACAAAAAGCAAATAGGCAGTAAGTATGCAGGCCATTGGCAATGGTGTGCCAACCATTGGCATATGTTGTACGCGTGGATCTGAAACAGTAAGTCCAAAAATAACTTAAAGCAAACAATATGCCTTTAAAATGTTGCAGGATTTTAAATTATTTAGCTTTAAGGATACGAAAACTTTTTACTGCATTAGACAAATTTTATTTTGTTTTTCAAGACTCTCATAAATTTTTCGAAAATAAATATTTGGTTTTTTTAAGCACTTTTATTTAATCCTTAAACAAAATAATTCTTCACGCAAACCTTTGTAATCCTCAAAAACTTGTGCCAGTGACCGATATAAATAGTTCATAATATACGTCATTTTCAATAATTAAAGCTGTTAATTTTATTTTTGATTTCAAGTTACCATCAAATTGTTATAATTTGAAAAAAAACTTATCTAAAATTTTCTTTTCAAATATTTCTATTTCTCTATTTTAATTCTATCGAGCGCAGAAACAATCTGCTTCACTACACGCCAAAACCTCAAATGAAGCAAGGCCATGTTGAAAAAATTTTTTAAAAATGTAATTTCCACAAATTAAAGGTTGATGGCATCAAAATTCATTGAATTTGAAATATTTTGTAGTTAGTTTGCGATTTTAATTCGAATTGCATTGTATTTGTTGTTTTTAATTCCAAATTCTTCGTTCACATTCTTCCAGAGTTGTTTCAATTTTTTCCGTTTTTTTCACATTTTGTACTACAAACACATGCACTTTAAAAGCACTTGACCGACCTATGCAAATAATTTAGTGTGTGCTTGATTATTCAATGAGTATACACTGCTGCAAGTAAGTATATTAACACTTTTGCCGTAACGAAGTGTTTAAGTTTTTTTTTTTAATGTTGGTGAAAATATTGAATACTCGCATAAAAAAACTTAAAAATATCATACATAAGCTTATTCCAAAAATTAAAAGCAAACATTAAGGATGGTTTTGATTTTTACGGAGCTTTTATGTTCAGTACTTTTAGTGCAAAAAATTACAAGCGCATAATGCATTTTGTTTTTTTTTTTTGAAGAATTTTCACTTTGAGCTGACGTAACTGTCAAACGAAGCATGAAAAGAAGAAAATTAATATACCAACACATAAGTTGAAACCTTATCCTTGAAACCAGGAGCCATACTGAGCGAACACTAGAAAAAAAAAACAACACTTGGGGTAGTTTTACCAATTCAGCTATAACCTGCCGAAAGGCCGTGATATGCATTAGAGGGTTAAGTATACAAAATATGTTATTTTGAAAAAAAAACTCATGGAGGAAATTGGGAAATTGTGAGACACATGAATTTTGCAGCACTGAAATATTTGGCACTTATACATATGTAAGCGACTGTCATCGTCTTGTCTTTGGGCAAGCTTATTTTTCAATAGCATTCTGGTCCACGTACTTTTCTGTCATATATGAAAACCCTACATAAAATACCCTTACCTAAAATTAATCTCCGAGCGGGGTCTTGCAAATCGAGTCGATTTTAATGCAAACAAGACCCAATGTTGTTTGTTGTCTCAGAGACGAATGGATTATTCGCCTCCTCTCCTCAATATAGCTGAGGTAGATATTTTAAAATAAACAACTCTTACCTTTCTGGGCTCTCGATTCAATCGGATTCAAGGTGGATAGATCATGTGTTCGGTGTGTCGAAAGAAGCGGCCAAGTGTCTAGGTTTTTTAAAATGGTGTAGGAAATATTTCACTGTTGTTGATCTTCGAACTGTCTATTCCACCCACATTAGACCTAAACTGGAATACAATTCGCACTTATGGGCCGGTTGTGCAAAAACTACTTTTAAGCTGCTAGATAGAGTTCAGCGACGTGCGATAAAATTAATAGGGACGCGAAAAGTGCTTCCTCTATTGATTCTCTTGCGTATCGTCGTAACATAGGTTGTTTAGCCCTATCTTATAGGTATAGGTGTCATTTATTTTATTTTTATGGGAAATATTTTTTAATTTTTCGAAGCCTTGAACTCTTCAATACATTTCAATTGCTCTTTCGTAATCTTGGATATTTTTCGTTGCATTTTAATATGGTGTTTAAAAATCGTTATATAGAAAATTAATCTATAACTTAAGTGATTTTTTCTAACAAAAAATTTATCAGAAAAAAAAATATGAAAGTTCTGCATTAATTATAGGTCCAAGCAACTATTATTTGAGGCGTTTATGAAAAAGGTTAATTTTCTTCGTTAAACTACTTAATAAAGTTTATTTAATTTATAGATCGCCATATTTTATAAAGTTATTGTGCTTTGGCCACAGCACTTTTCTGTAACGTCTTAGCTTCTTGCGCTAATCCAGTCAGAAATCCGGTCCTATTTGGTGTTGATAGCCTCGATGTAATAAGAAAGTTAGCTGTGACTCTAAGTCTTATTATAACAAGAACTGCAATCTACGTTAAAGATATCAGAAGTTCATTGCATATGGCGTTTCATACATTCATAAATAAAGGCGTTTTGCTAAAGGCGGAAATTATGGACGAAGCTAAAAATTTTGATTACAAAAGCCCAAGATATGGCTGATTTTCATTATCTTCGAAAAATAATGGAAATAAATCTAAAATAATTTATTTGGGTGCTATTTCCATCAATCCAGGTAATTTATTGAGCAATGGCTTGCTTCCAGATCTATATAATAGAGTTTAGCTACTACAGCTATTAGCCTTCTTAGCAATTTAGCTTGAAGCTTTTAACAAAGGTTAAAGCTTATTAAAAAAATTAGGGAAATGAAAAAATTATCATGCAATTAATTTGTTATATTTTTATAAATTTTTCTTAGCTTTATCGCACTTTCTCAACATACCTATTCAGACCATATGTATAAAAGCACACAACTGCATGAATGCAATTGTATGGAATTTATTCATATGGTCTAAGGAATAAAATGTTAGAAAAAATTTACCCATCATGCTGTGGGGCTCGGACAACACAAACATAAAGACCTACAACCACCAAGCTACAAAATTAACTATAGTTATTTTTCAATCTTAACTTGAGTTGACCTTTTGACAAGCTAATATTATATACATTGCAATTATTAATGAGAGAATTCATCTATATATACTCAAAACATCATAATTAAAATTGTGTACGATTAATTTGTAATGTTTGCTTCTGGTTTTCATTCAAGCACAAGTAAAATACTTCTTGCAAAGTTTAAGTACCACTTAATAGCATAGGAAAGTGCAATCAAAATTTAAATTAATGAAAAGTCTCACAACATGTTGGACAGTAATTCTTTTGTTTGAGTCATTCCACTTCGATTGTAATTGATCTCATAACTTTTCCGTAATGTTCCTAGAGGTAAAATTCTAAGAAATTGTAAGTATTTATAAATCTTTCAAAATATTTTGAGACTTTAGATGTGCATTGCACTTGAACTTTGCCCTTTGCAATTTAATTGTAACTTTACAGACTCAAATTCGTAGTAATAGAAAAAGATAACAAAGTATTATTACGTTAAGAATATTTAAGTCATCGAATTATGTGCTACATAATGATTTGCGTTAAGTTCAGCAGTTTTTTAAAAATTATTATCTTTATCATGGCAGATACACTATTTGTTATCAGAAACATAAGCATTACCTACATGATATTTTTATTTATACCATCAACAAAGTGATCAACTGATCAAATTCTGCAATCAGATATTCATACCCTGAGCGGCTAAAAATCTAATTTCGAAACTAACACAGGGGTCTTTAACTAAGCTGACTACAGCAATTGACTTCTTTGACGCTTTATTTTGGCCAAATCTACAAACAAAACAATTTCTTATTTTAAAAAACTTATTATTTTTTATTCGCATCATTGATGTGTGTAAAACTATGATTGCGGATCGATGTTAAAGTAATGTGAAATAAAAATTTCAATAATACTATTGAAATTGTAATCGAACGATCAATAAATGTAATGAAAACTGTCCTTAACTCTGTAGCTCAGTGTGTTGCATCGGAAAGGAAAATAATTAAGACACTGTCACATTTTTTATAGACAAGCTATCTACAAAAGTACGAAAAATACGCAAATATCTGTTCCCAATAAACAAAATGAATGCAAACAGCATTGAGCAAAAAGCTTAGCACCTAATGTTCAAAGGTTTATTATATGACTGTATATTGTTATGTACATGTACAGAGTGTTTTTTTTAGAGGTTTGTTTTTCGAATAGAGATAAAACTGGCATTTTATGGTCAAATCTAGCAACTCTAATGTCATTTATGTTCAGTTTGGTTTGCCATTTCATCATAAACAGGTTGACAAAAGAACAACGCTTGCAAATCGTGCAAATTTATTTCGAAAATAATGGTTCAGTTCGCGAAGTTTACCGCAAGCTCCGTCCATTTTCTGGTCGACATAATCGTCCATCAGAGCAATTAATTCGGTTAAACATGGATCGTTTTCGCACTACGTTTACTCTATGTGATAGTACGCATCCGCAGAGACGTCGAACAGTGCGCACCGAAGAAACAATTGCCGCTGTAGAGCAAAATGTTGAAGAGGACCCGAATGAATCGATTCGCCACCGTGCACAGCAATTGGAGCTTTGTCCATCAACTTTATGGAAGATTTTGCGCAAAGATCTTGGCTTGCGAACTTACAAGATCCAGCTTGTTCCGAAATAATGCTGGAGAGTCAGTTACCGTTAATGGAGACCGGTATAGAGCCATGATAACCGACTATTTTGTTCCCGAATTGGATGGCATGAATGTGGATGAGTTGTGGTTCCAACAAGACGGCGCTACATGCCATACAGCGCACGTCACAATCGATTTATTGAAGGAAACATTCGATGAGCGCATAATTTCGCGGAATGGACCTGTCAATTGGCCACCAAGATCGTGTGATTTGACACCATTGGATTATTTTCTTTGGGGATATGTGAAGTCGCTCGTCTACGCCAACAAACCAGAAACGTTAGGGGACTTGGAAGCCAACATTCGTGGCGTTATTGCCGACATACGGCCCCATATGCTCGAAAAAGTGGTTCAAAATTGGACCTGTAGAATTGGCTTTATTCGAGCCAGCCGCGGCGGCCACATGCCCAAAATCATATTTAAACATTAATGGCATAAAATTATCCTTCCAATAAAGCCAAATTAATGGACATTAAAACGATTTTCTTGTGTTTTATTTCAATTCAAAGCTCTATACCTCTAAAAAAAACACCCTTTATTTCCCGTGCATGAACCAAATAAACAACTCATAATGTAGTCCGAACTTAATTCTTTAAGTTGAGCTACGCTACGTCACGATGCAAAGTCAATTGGATTTTATGACTGTATGTATTATATCGCGCTAGAATCTCGGCACAGATGCTTTCTATAAGGCTAAAGTCCACTTTGAGAGTATAGTGAAGAAAAAAGTGTGTTTTTCTGTAAAAAATTGTATGAGCTCGATGCAGCATAGTTTTTTTTTTTTCCGGGCCGCTCTAGAGTCTAAAATTTAGTGGTCTTTTCTGACTATTTCGTCTCTGCTTTTTCTAATGGTTTTCAAGTTGACACAATTTATACTGATTTTTCAAAGGCTTTTGACAAAGTTTCTCATATAGTCCTTATATCCAAACTATCAAAGCTTGGTTTTCATTTAAAATTTCTTGTTTGAATTTGCTCCTATCTGAATGATAGAGTTAATATTGTGGAAATTGATGGAATTAAATCTAGATCTTTAGTTGCTACTTCTGGTGAACCACAAGGAATCATTTTAGGTCCACTTCTTTTTATTTTATTTACTGATGAAATTTGCTCCTGCTTTAAGTACTCAAATTATTTATTTTATTCTGACGACTTGATGTTATTTCTAAATATTCGCAGTCCTTTGGATATAATTGCTCTTCAAAAAAGTTTAAATGGTTTATTAAATTGGTGCTATCAAAATCAGTTATTTTTAAGTATAGAAAATGTTTCCATGTTACTTTTTCAAAGCTGCAAAATTTTTTAATTCATCATATCGTTTTGAAATTATTACTGCAAGTGAATTGCTGGATCTTGGTATATCATTTGATTCTAAATTTACTTTTGTGAATCACATTAATTTTATCATGCCAAAGACATAACAGTAAAGAATTCAGTGATTTATATGCTCAAAAAGTCTTATACACTTCCGACGTTTTATCTAAGCTTGCATATACGTTGTCCATTCGTTTCTGTACATTCCAATAGGTTAGAAAGTGTTCAAAAAAGATTATTGGAGTTTGCGCTTAGATCATTAAATTTTTCTGAACCTTTTCCTGGCTATAGTTCTCGTTCCTTGTTGATTAATCTAAAATCTCTCCAATACAGGCAAATTATTGCATCTTTGATGTTTGTTTTTGATGCTATTTCAGGATACATTGATTGCTCACATATGCTTGAGGTTATAAAAATCAAAGTTCCTGTCAAACTAAAAAGGAAAAAAGCCTTTCAACAAAGACAATGTTGTTGTTGGTAAGTCATTTATACTCTTTTCTTATCATTTGATTTATTTGCCAACGCTAAGCTTTATAACAAAAAGTGTACTCACTGCAAACCCCCTAACTTGTTAACAACGCGGTAACATTAAACTCTCTCATAAATTTTATTTGACGCTTACAGAAGTCAGTGTGTAAGTGAGTCTCCAGTTGTTTACGTTTTACAATGTCGCGTTTTAAATCACATAAATAAATTGAGATTTCCAATGAAGTACTCAATGTTGAAAAATTCTTTTAATCTCTTCTCGATTGACAATGAGGTTTATTTGAACATTTCAGTGAGGGCAGCGTTATGTTATAAGCCAAACTCTGTTGTAATTTCTTTATAAGAAAATATCTGTAGATGAAAATGAAAATTGTCACAGACAATCAGAATCCTCAAGTTTATTAAGAGTTTTCGATTTCATGGCTGTGCGTAAGTCGTTATATGTAAGGTAAAATAAAATCTAATGCAATTGGTAAAGAATACATTTGAAATTTATGAAGCTAGTGCTGCCATTCAACCTGATAACTCTTACTATATATAATAAATCAGTGTATAACAAGCTCTTGAGGCTCAGAAGTGTGGAAGGTCGCAACGAGTTAATTTCTCAGAGTAAAAATATTCAAATTGTTATGATATAACCTTTTTTCGTTTCAGGTGCAGCTTCAACTCAAAAGTAGATGTTGATTTCCAGCAACTGCTGAACCTGAGTGATTTTTTGAAGCAATTAAATTTGTACAAAATGCTATACAACATACATATGTCTGAAGAAAACCAAAATAAAATTAATACTTTAGCAACAAAAAAATTTTATTTCTTATAAATAGTATAAACACCGCAATAAAATGTAGTTTTTATTTCCAAATTTAAATGCAGAGTTATCGAGTTAAAATAATGCTTTGGTTTTTTCCTTTAAAAAATAGCTACCAAAATTATCCCAAAAAATAAATGAGGTTCGAACTCGTTGACTTTCGCTGATTTTTCTTTTTGTCGCAGATATGTATTTATATAGCCTTTGCAGTATCTCACAGAAAAGTCCGCATATTAACCCGTATTAACTTTTGCTGTGAGCTTATGAAAATTTTTATGCGTCAAAATAAAATTTTGAACATATTCTGCTCCTTCTATAAAATATCAAAATCACATGCAACAAATGACATCGAATAAAAAAAAATTCAACATAAAAGTTTATATAAAACGACGACAACAACAAAAAAAAGCAAAATTTCAATTTTAATAAACTTCCAACAAATGCGATGTGCGGCAATTTGTTGTCGTTTCCTGCCTGTGACGCGCGTGGCTGCTCACATTTTAACGAGCAGAACAGCAACTACCAAACTTGTAAAGCGGCACCTAAAAGACAATTTCCCAGTTACATGAAGTGAAAAATTGTGTATTTACCTGAAGGATATCAGAAGATCAAAGCCTAATCAGATAAAATCGACAGGCAAACTTGCTGGCACCACAACAAAAGTAGAGCTGTTTACATGCACTCTGAGAAAAATTGTTGAATTTGTTTGAATGAATAATGAAAATAAACATTCGTATTACTTAGCTTTGGCAAGAAGGCAAAATATGTAAAGTCGCACTGCGATGACAATGCAAAATAGATTGAGTCTCATGATCGTACGCGAAACACATGTTGACCTGTCTTGTGATCACAGATTAACTTTAGATATTTTTTCTTATGACCACGGATATGATTTTCAATTGGCATATCGATCTGACAATAATTTTATCCTTTCAAAAATAAATAGCTCATTTATAATATCAGATATGGCTAAGTTAGGTATGATAAGAACTGACTCACCTAGACCAAGTAAAGTTCCATTGCCATGTCAATGGATATTTAGCCAAATCCGATTCGTACAGCCAACCAGATTTACTAATAAAACTATGTAGCCGACCTACCTACACTTACATGCTAAAGCTCATTTGGGCCATCTAACGAGAATTAACCAAGTCTTCTATTTAATGCAGGGCAGAAGTAAAGAAAATGCTTTATGTTTCCCTACTCTTTATCTACAAATTCAACAGAAATCTGGTTGCACAAAGTATTGACATTTTATCTCGTCAATAATAAGATAGAGTGTGAAAAACCCCTCGTGATTACAAACAGAGACATTTTTCTCCTCACACGAATATTTGCCACGTGCTCTCTGTAGCTGCAGATAAAACATTTTACCACTAGCACAGCAAGAACGCTTAATAGGTTGATGGGGTATGTCACACCCCAAGTCATTGACAGCGTTACAAGGAAACTTCACAAAATAATCGGAAAAAAATCTGAAGAAACGTCTGAGAGACTACAAAATCAGGTGTCACATTTAAAAACCATAGTTTCTAACGATCTCACAAAAAATTCGATTCTCGCAAAAAATTCGATCTCACAAAAAATTATTACTGCAATATGAAACGATAGCAAACAAATAAATAATAAAATTATTGTTTGATAATAAATTCATAATTTTTTCGCAGTGTAGCTACAGTCAAGCAAATGCTTAAGATGAGGTAAAATATTACAATGCAAAATCTGTTTGCTATCTCTTTCAATTACATTGACTATCTTGCCTGATTCACTTGCTGCTGCAGACTGCTGTCATATGCAGATTATATTGACGCATACACACACACAGCCATAGACTCACGTTGCCGTGTTGAGCCAATTTTTAAGTAAGCGACGCATTACCTTATTTAAGCCTCAAACTAAATGGCTAGATGTTTTTTTTTCCCCTTCTTTCTTTATAGTCATAATGAAGACTACAACAGAAGCAACAACATCTGATCAGGTATTAAGGATATGTAAGTGTGAAAGGTAGTATATGAAAGCAAGGAGAGCGGCGTAAGGGTAACAGTATGTATGTGGATATTACAATTTTTAAGATGATGCTTCTATGTTGATGGTTTGTTATGTACTTTCGTGTAGTTGTAAGTGATTAAGTTCCAATATCGATGATGGTTTGCTATGACAGCGCGCTCATCCCATGTAGGTCGATGTGGTTTTAAGTTTGCAAACGTTTGCTTGTCGCTGTTAATTAAAAGTTCCTCAATAATTCACAACATGGAAGGTAGGCATTTTTTCAATTCGTGCGTTAAGATTTTTGCTTCCTTCCATATTTTACTTTTAATTTTGCATAAAATTGATTTTTGATGAAAATTGATATTTAATTTAGGTAACCGTATTTTCAGAAATCTTTGATTTCACTAACTCATGATGTTTTAGTATAATAAAAAACGCCTTAAGTAAAATTAATTTTTTGAAATTGGGCAGTATCTAAAATACAATTGTTACTGCTTGCACTTGATAAGAACTTACTACAAAAAAACTCGCAACACTAACGCATAGCATTCGATATCAAAAGTAATGAAAATATGTCATATTTGTTTTCAAAAAAAAAAAAAAAACAAACTAATTCAATTTACAAAATAACTAGATTTTATATTTTTATTTTAACCCATTAGAACTCTTTCACTGACGACATGTTAATCGGCATTGGTAGTCCACTTCTTGACATAACAGCAACTGTTGATGAGAGTTATCTTCAAAAATATGGTCTTAGAGCGAACGATGCCATACTTGCTGAGGACAGACACCTGCCAATGTATGCTGAGATGGTTGAGAAATTTAAGCCGGTACAGTTTACTGCTGGCGGCTCAGTCACAAATGCCTTACGTGTTTTCGCATGGATGGTTCAGCGTCCCAATACAGCAAACTTTTTCGGTTGTGTCGGTAAGGATAACTATGCTGAAATAATGGAACGTGAAGCACGCGCCAGTGGCGTAGAAACTCGTTTTGATCATACTACAAAAGCGCCAACAGGGACCTGTGCAGCACTTATTACTGGAACAAATCGATCATTTGTTGCCAATTTGGGTGCGGCAAATATGTTCAGCGAGACCTATCTGATGAAACCTGAAAACCAAAAATTATTGGATTGCGCAAAGTTTTTCTATATCGAAGGTTTCTTTTTGGCAGTTAGTGTACCTTCTATTATGATTATAGCGAAAAAGGCCGCTGAGAAAAATGCTGTTCTTATCTTCAATCTAAGCGCTTTATATCTGACAAGTACATTCCACAAGGCATTAGGTGATGCTTTAGCATATGTCGATATACTCTTTGGAAATGCAGATGAATATATTAGTTTTGCCAGAGAGCATGGCTTGAAGACCACTGATTTGCGAGAGATAGGTGAAAGCATAGTCGCTATGGATAAAGTTAATAAGAAACGTTCAAGAATTATTGTTATAACAAATGACCTGAATCCACTGATTGTGGTACAAGCAGATTGTGTCAAGGAGTATAAGGTCTTAAATGTGGAAAATATTGTCGACACGACAGGTGCAGGAGATGCATTTGCTGGTGGCTTTATTTCACAGTACGTACAATGTCAACCGATTGATGTTTGCGTAAGAGCTGGACTTTATGCCTCTAAGCATGTGCTCCAGCATGTAGGTTGTACAATGGAAGGTAAACCAAATTTTAATCCAAAACAAGGTGGATGCTCTCGTTAAATTACAATTATATTGGCATACAGTGGCGGACAGTGAAAGTAAAAAATTTTCAGTTTTTAAGATCGTCTATTTGCCAAAAATTTTAAATTGATTCGAAATGTTTAAAAATGAAAATAAAAATGTATTTTTCATTAGAATGTTTCAACATAATGAAATTTATCATTGAATTGAACATTTTTAAAGTAATTTGCTAAATATCCTTAGGAAAGTATAAGCAATGCATAAGGCAAAGTCAAAATATTAAAAAAACAAAATTCTTTTTATGTTGTTATTTTTTTTTTAAACAGTTTTAAGAACTTTTTGGCCTAGTAAATTTTTGTGAAAGTTTCTATTTAAGAAACTTTAAGACGCTAAACAAAAATTGTATCAATGAAAAAAAAATTTATTTTAATATTTTGAACGATTCTGATAACTTTTACTTAGTGCGATTTTTACTGCAAATTGTTAGTTTAGGTGATAACAACTGAAATTTTGATCAAAACTGTTTTCATCCCTAATGCAAGGACCGAAAATTCTCCGTAAGTTTTTAAAAAACTAAGTTATGTTTTAATACCATAAAAACTGATCTTCTTGGCTGTGGCCGCCATCTTGACTTTAGCAAAGCCGCTTACGATATTTTGTAGCCCTAACCTGACGCTTCAAAACAAGCCCTCAGCTATTTTTCCGTCGCTTCAAATTTTGGGCGTGTGCAAATCAGAATTACTGGAGCACCAAGCAAGTTAATTTAAAGGAATTTGGCACCCAACCCACACGTTGAAATAAGCTTTTTGGGATTCAAAATGGATGAAATCAATTGAAGGACACTCCCACCGCCCATATAAGTAAAGCATATAAAACTCAATATTGAAAGAGTTATTTGATGTTGTGTAATCAAGCAAATTTCTTACGAAAAGATGATTTGGAAATTAGTGGATGTGGGACCCATCAAAGAAACAAAAATCTTAAAACGATACTCTAAGAAAATTATTTAAATTAATGTAACCAAGTTTCACACATATTGTGAAGAGCGAAAATGCCAAATGTAATTCTCTTACTATCAGTAGGCGGTGCCACGCCTCTTACAGGAAATAACGTTCCCACGTCTAAGTCAATATACTGATTTTGATAAAGTTTTGTATGGGATAGATGCTGAGCAATGATACATAGTTTTAGTGGGTGGTGCCATACCCCTAAATGAAAAAAAAATTTTTCACTGCTTAGGAAATGGATCGATTTTGGTGAAATTAGGTACAGAAATAGATTAAACCCTGAGGAAAGTGAACGGTGCCACTCCCTCGATGGAATAATAAGATTTCGCTGCTAAGCCAATGTACCGATTTGAAGGATATTTGAAACTTGTGAAAAAGTATTTGATTTTAAGTGTGTGGTACAACGTCTCTAACAGGAACATATGTTTTATATGAATATGAACTCTAAGAAACGGATATAGATAGGGATAGGATAACATGAAACCATGATTTTTATTTTTCAAAGCGATAAAAAAAATTATGTCTTAAATCAGTTTTTTGATACTTAAAAGTTTTTATGAATTTCAACCACCTGACGATTTATAGTAATATTTAAAATTGAATAGAATTTTTTATTTATATGTTATTTGATATAAAATTATGGATTTAATTTTTTTCAGTCCCCGAAGACAAATTGATATTCTATTAATTTGTTGACTCGATTATGTCAGCATTTTCTATAGTGATAGTATAGGACTACTTATTTTGGGCGTTAAATTGTTTTAAAAATTACAAATTGACACCATTAAACGCTACAGTCATTGCAATTAAAAGCTTTAAAAAGTTTACTGGATCATATAGCGAGAGTGCGAGGTCTGAAATTAAATAAATTTTATCAACACTTCGATGAATTCTCTCCAGCAAAGTTTTCAGCTTTATGAGTTAGCAATACAACACGAGGTCCTCACTGTTAAATATCTTGCTGACGAAAAAAGAAATAGTTCATTAAACATTTTTCTATCGCATCCAATCGAACGTGATCGAAATAATTCCTCACTTTTTAATAAGTTACTTAGCTGATAGACAAACAATTAATGCAGCAACTAAGGAAAGACTGGGCGGTTTTTCGTACATCTTTCTTCCAACCAGAGTGTTGCAATGTTTTTGTTCATAGCTGTTAAATGTACAATGTATTTACATGTTGTGTCAGTGCAGTTAATATCAATTATGACAGCTTTTTTTTTTAAATGTTTTCTGTTATTCTTTTATTATGCTGTTGTCATGTTTTGTTGGTTTAACAAAATAAAGTAAAAAAATTAATTAAAACTTTACAGATATAACAGGACAGCATATGTAACAATTTTTTGTCACAGTTGCTGTTAATGCAATCGTTTTCATTTGACATAAATGTCATAATTTTACTGTTTAATTTGCTAAAATGTTTAAAACCAATACAAAATAAATGCTGAGAAACCTTAGATGGACTTAAGGGACTTATAGCCCAAGATCCCGCTTTAAAAAAGTCGAGTGTATAAGAATACAGGATAAGATTTAAGGGAATCATAGTAATGTATTTTGGTGAAATGAATCAACCCGGGTTGCCTTGCCAAAGCCTGTCCCGATTCCCGAATTTGAGAAAATTTTGTTGTTTTAATTAAAACAGTATAATATGACACCTCAAAATGTATGCCAAATGATAGAATTCGAAGTGTCCCAAACATAATACATAAAGTTGTATTGCTGAATCCTATATATAGGGTTGCCTTGTCAAATCCACTATATATTCTATTTAGGTCTTCGAGCTTTATCATAACTGCATACCTGGAATTGCTTTTAACAGTATATCAAGTTTTGATGAAATTTTAAATCAATGTAATTATTTGGCATAAATAAATCTTTAGGAAAACAAGTCTACAATTTCTGGTATTAAACCCAGCATAAAATCCCATCTGGAAAAATAACTCAATTCTGTAAGTGCCAATAACGATTATGGTTTTACAAAAAAAAAAAAAAACAATAAAACGACACATTTATGTAACAATTTTAATGTCATTTAAATAGAATTATTGATTTTTCAATTTACGTGTAAACTGAACACGTGCAATAAAGTGATTCAGTTCTAAGCCACTAAAACCCAACCGCTACATTACCGCAACAAATCGTCTAATTGATGCGTAATGAACAGAATAACAACAGGTGTAAGTTTTTTTGCGAAATACCAAATATCATTAATATGTAAAATTATTTTAGATTTTTGTTTATTTGGCGAAAGAATTTGTTGTTCTGAAAATTGAATAAGTAATTGATTTCAGATGTGCGTCAATAACATTCAATGTCATTTTATATGTCATGGACATTGAAATGCAACAAATTATAATTGGAGTTATGACAGGAATGGAATATGTGTGTACACATGAAAAAAAAATGATTTGTCTAAAACTTTGTACATATATACATTAGGCTGTTACATAAAAATTAATTTTATGATATGAAGAAAAATTTCACCAAAGTTCAGCTAAATTGTGGTACAGCATTTTATAAGTTTGAAACACTACATTTTATTAAAAAGCTATGTGAATGAATAGGTGAGGAAATTGATTGGGCTACGGAAGGTCGTTTTTCGAAGTAATATTTTGCGCTGAATTCGAATCTCGACTCAGCATTAAACCATCACTTCAGAGTTATGAAATATTTGAGGTTACTTACAAAAAAACATGAGATTTTTGTCTACTCTCAAGGCCATGTATAGAATTCAAAAAAAGTTGTTCAGCTTACTTTTATTAAAATCATTATTTAGTACCGTTCATTTTAAAGTAAAAATTAAAAATTTTGATTTGACGTTACACCTAAAAATTTTGTAGGCAATTAAACGGTTCAGATATAAAATTGAAAGAATAATCAATTTGTGGCATTTTCAGAATATTGATTAATTTTATTAGGTTAGAGTATAATCTTTTTTTGAGGTCTTTATTACCAGCCTAAAGTATCATGAACTGAATAAGTTTTTTATCATCTACCATCTTAAGGTGTTTTGTGGCTCATGTCTGGAACCATTATAAAGGTGGTATTGAGAAATTATCTTTATATGAGGCTATCTTGAAATATGGTTGAAATTTGTGATCTCTGATTTTCTTTAAGCTAACTATAAATAGATTACTACATACAAAAGCAAAATATTTGAATAAAGAATCAGCAAAGCACGTGACCATATGGTTCAGCGCCTTTCATTTTATCAAAGAAACCCCATAGTCAAAACATATTCTGAAAGAGAATAAGTAGTTCTATCAGAATCAAAGGGAAAAATGATTTATTTTGTTTTGGATGGAAATGCCGATATTAAGAAAAAAGTTCTCAGCATTTTTTCGATTTTTTGACAACTGAAATTGAAATGCGAATAACTTCGTACAAAGGTTTCTCACTAAATTCGGCGGAATACGTGTCCTTTTATTTCCTCTGAAAATTAACATATTCTATCAGCAACCATTTCCGAAATCAGCCAGCCTGCATGATTTGTAATGGATTAGGTCAAACGCTCCTTATTTGTAGTTTATTTGCACTTGTATTTGTGTAATTATGCTTAAAAAATATTATGTCTATTAATATTTCAAGTGTAAATTTATGCATTTTAAGTGAAAATGCAAGCAATTAAATCTGAATGCAACATTTCAATTATCATAAATCATAAAAAATTTTTTTAATAAACTTTAATAACGTGAACTAAATACAACATATCATTAATAATGACGTAATTTTTCCAATTGAAAATTTTCCATTGTGTAGTCTTTTATTTCTACGTTAACGCTTGCAATTTTTATAATAAAATAAATGGGCGGTTTCATTGAATCTTTTGGGTAGGGCAGTTCGACGTTTTTTAATATGTATATATCGTATCATCAGATATTTAAGTAAACAATAAATAGTGGGACTTTTGGAGAAAAACAATGACTTGGAATATGTGTGAATTTTGAGTTCAAGTAAAAAAATGATTTTATATTAAAATTTAAAAGCTGAGTTTTAATTGGTGAGCACCGAAAAATTAAATTAATTATTCTTTATTGCTTGTACTTCTCTTAGAAAAGTATGTTATGTTGATGAATGTCTATATTTGTAAAGCTGTATGAGACTTCTTATTCACATCCTTTCGGTGCTTTTAGTGCAATGTTAAGTGTACTATAAACAGCCATGAAAACATTAAAGAATTATATATTATTCTATTTCCGGTTACGTAAAAAAATAGTTATAATCACTGAAAGTTGGATTTATCATTAACAAAAATTTCACACCGCTTAAATATGCGGAAAAAGTTTATCGAGACCTGTATCCGATCATAAAGCTATATTCAGCACAAATGTAATAATATCAGCAGAAAGCAATCGCTGCGAAGCGGCTGAAGACACGCAGTAGGTTTATTAATAAATAATTTGACTAATTCACTCTTTTGATATTTTTTTTATGTTTAAAACACATTGGCACGCAACGTTTCAGGAATAGTACGTTAAGTATCAGAAATGTTTCACTTGTAATATTGCAAACGAAACATTACTTACATGTAATCATTCTGAAGTGTTTCTGAAAGGTTGCATTTAATATTACGTACATTTTACTTATGGAAGCTACATCATATTTAATGGTTCGATTTTATTTTTTTGTTTACTCCATTGCATATAAATGACTTCAAATTTAAGTATTTTACATTCTTCGTTAGAAAAGAACTGTGTGAATGTTGCCAGGCTGGTTCTCTGTTTGATGCTGTGTAAAGTGTAGTTTTGCGTAATTATTTTCAATTATAAAAAAATTCAGAGTACCAGTGAAACAACAGCGCACGTGACGTGGATAAAAAATAAAACCAAAAATGTCAGAGTCTGATGGAATTACATTTGAATTATGTTTTTTTTTTAAGTAAGATATTTAAATTCGGTTATTTATATATGTCTGTATCAAGCACTTAAGCTCGACAATATTTTGTCCATAATGAATGTTGCTTGCCTTGAGAACGTATGTATTTCATTAATACACTTCTTGATGTGCATTGACAACTGTAATAAGAATGTCTTTTCTATAAGCTATATGATTCATCGGAGCTAAAAATCAATGAGTTTTTGGAAAATCATAAAAAATCATATGAATAAAAAGTGTCAAAAATGTTTGGTCTCACAACTTTGTGTAGGATTTACTCATTGAAACTTTATGTAGTTATTTTTAATATTCGAAATATTAATGCCCCAGGATTTTTATAAATATAATAGTTTGAAGTGTTTTTTTTTTTCGAAAATCGTTGTGAAAATAATACAAATACAAACGCTCGTCCTGAATATTTTGAGAATATTTTTCAAGTGCTTGGCGCACAGAAACAAGGAGTTCAGCCAAATGGCTGTCTTAAGTATCAATCTTTTTAATTGTGGAGAAATACTTAAGTTACTCACAATTTCCCAAATGCACTTATCAATTTTTGAAACTCAAATTAAAAAAACTTCTAAAAACGAGAACGTCTTACTCGGTTATGGTTGTACTCTATTTAAACCATAGCAAATTTAAAGCAGCATAAGATTTTTTGAAGATGTTATGAGCTCCACTTGATATCATATTACACCGAAAAAAAAAATGAAACATTCAACTTTTGCTGCAGTTTGAAGTTCACTGAAAATCAGTAAATTTGCTGCATTTTAAGTGGGGAAAGTTTTGTGTTTTCTCAGAAAATATTTAATATTCATTAAGTTTTTTAATCCACTTAAGAAGATTTGTGTTTTCATTAATTTTCGCCCATTTAAGAATGTTCGTGCTGCTAGCTAATACGCCCATATGATCGCTTATGCATTGCTAAAGTTTTCAGATAGGGAAATTAATTTATTTGCATTGCATTGTGTTAATGCAATGCAGAATATCTGTATGTGTGTGTGTGTGTGTACGTCGCTTTCCCGCAAAATCTGATAGCTAAAAAGTTTTCCCATTAAATTTCATTTTTTAATGCTTCATTTTGTTTAAAGTTTATTTTTTTATTTAATTTCTTTGCCCCGAAGAACGTTGTGCCTCGTTGCAATCTTTTTCAATGTTAGAAAAGTGTTGAGAAGCAAATTGCTGTTAAAAGAAAAATATGTGGTATAAAGCAGAAGTTGTGCTGCTTTCGTAGCGGGAACAATTTTTTTAATTTTCATGATGTTGTCAACAGTTGAGTAACTATTTTCATATGCAATTTTGAGGGAAAGCTTAGTAACCTTTTAGTTTCAGAAAACATATTATATTCGCGAACTAGGAACTGCTTATGCATAATTTAGCACACCAAGTCTCTTACGTACATATCAAATATGTCAGAAATGCAACATATGTTCTTGAAATCACTGAAAGTTTCAGTATTTAATTTTTGAAATGAAATTTTGCGTATTTTTGCCAACTACAAAACCTTAAACCCGTTGTGAAAATTGCAGTTGACATCAAACATTGACACAAAAACATCAAAAGTGTCGAGAAGGAAATAAAGAAAAACAAATTTTACAACACCAAAAAAGAATGCTGCAAAAAAAAAAAGCGTAGCTATATATTGAAAAGCATGCAATAACTATCACAACAGGAAGCGTAAAGTGTGGCACAACGCGCCAGCAATGCGCACGGTAAGTGCAACAGCAAGCACCTAAAAGAGGGCACTACTTTTTTTCTTTACATCAGAGCCTAAAATTGTGCAACAGCAATAACTATAGGAAACCAGTGTTGCCCTGGTATTTAATATGAAGGCAAATTAGTTGTTTATTCTTTAAAAATGGCTGATGTTAGGATTATTTTGTATAAATTGATTATTTTTTTATTTCATTAAAAAATACGAGTACTTTTGAGTTCATGAAAGGGACAGTCACCTTAGAAAGAGATGACACTAAAACTGATAATTATTTTAGCAGATTGCCTTTAAAAGAGATGATCGATACATTTGTAAGGTGTCATAGAAAGTGGTGAATTTGTCTCTTTTTGATATTTAGCATCCCTTTTAGATGTGAGCAATTTCAAGAATATTGGTCAAGGTGTATTTTATGAAGAGAGTTCTAAAAGAGTAAGATTTGCGCATTTTGCTTTAATGAAATAATTAAATTGAGCTCCTTGTTCTAATAAATCACAATATTTTGTATGGAAAGTAAGTTTAATAAAATCTTCATCTAACCCAATTCGATAATAAAGGATTATGGAACCGCAAAATTTCTAAAAAATTACCCGCATTGTCCACATTTTCAGCCACATGAAAAATGTGGACGTGGTTTGACAACAGTAGGTATCACCTCCCATGCGACTAAAATACTCAAACCTTGTTTTCAATCCTGAAGCTAGAATATAAACAAACATAAAAACAATAAATAGATCTACAAAGTTTCCGAAAAAAACTTTATTGATGCATTGTAGAAAGCTTTTTGAAATGACAATGAAAGATTTCGGAAACGAAACTGAAGGACATCTGAAAGGTTTTAGAAACAAAATATGCTGAGCGAGCATGTTGCTAGTGGCACTTGTATGCAACATCGCTGCATACATATTTGTAAGGCGTGTCTTTTTTATGAGGGGCTGTTGCCTAAACACTGATGTTGTTTTTAAAATAACTTTATTTTTGAGTTTTCTTTTACCATGGTCATTTTTGCATTATTATTGAAACAAAGACTAATAAGATTTTTCAGTGATTTTTTAGATCAAATATTTAAAGGTTATTCTATTTGGTAATTTTGTGTACAGCAATTAAAAAATGCCTTCAATTTGTGAAAAAAAAAAGGGAAGCTAGTAAAAGTGAAATATCTACGGGAACTTATTGATGCCCAATAAAAAAGAAGCCAAAATTACTTTGTAGTGGCAATGCACCAACACACGAATATATTGATATCATATATTGTTTCGTTGGATTTGGATATGCAAAATTTTCTAAAGTGGCAACCCTGCAGACAGTGGTAGTAACGGGAACGAGGCCAAATGTGCATAAATCAAATTTTATTTCCTCCTGAGAATGTGACAGAGAGACCGAGAGAGAGTGAGAGAGAGCGTGCAATACAGAAAGCTGAAAATATTGCTTACGCTAAAGACCGCAGGATATGACTTTTTGTTGTCACAGCCACTGCAGCAGGCAGTTGGCTGTTGTTGCTACTTTTTTGGTCACATCGACATAGCTGTGAAGCCGCAATTTTAATATATGGGAAATTACACGACAATGTGAACGAACATGAGAAGAGGATGCACCCAACAGCCTGTTTCATGCATTGAAGCATCGTGCAACGAAACCGAGCTGCAACAATTACGGCAAAACATTTGATTTATTCGAATAGTTTAAAAAAATATTTATACGTTCGAACGACGCGCTAATATCTTTGTTTTTCACATCTGCCCTTAGTTTTTGTTTTTATTTTGCATTATCCTGTGCGCTATGAATGCTGGTAGTGTGACAGTGTGAAGTGCAATTAATTTTAGGATGCGATATTAGCGCGCCAGCACACAAGGATAATGACCCGTTTATGGTTTATGGATGTATAGTAATATGAAAACTTTAGGAAAACAAAACAAACATGAAAAAACACCACATATTTCTAGGCGCTAATGATAATTAATTTGTTGAAATCCTGCAGGAATACAAAATGCCCAAGTGGGAGTGAGTTAATTGCAGTTTTATTACAGCAGACATACATGCACATACACACATACACATGTACGTATGTAGCCATTAACAAATAATTAATCGCCCTAAAAATATGCAGTGCTAAATGTGAATTACAGTAGGAAACGGAACGTGAATTAAATTTATTAGTTAATGCTTACGTTAACACTTCCGTAAACAGCAGCAAGCACGTGACACATTTACACAGGTAACAGGGCAGAAAGAATGTTATCGTATAATAAATTAAAACAAAAACAATAAATGTAAACATAAACAATAAAAGCTGCTATGAAAATGATTCAGTACAATAATGGCGTTAATTAATTAGGGTAAAATAAAGTTGGGAAAACTATTGCAAAATTAATTGGGTTTTTCGCTGCTACCGAGATAAAAGCTATATTTTTCTATATCATTATTTTAGGCGCAAGCAAATCTTTACTAAAAATAGAAAGAAATTATATGAAATGTGGTCTGCCATAAAAAATTATAAGAACGTTGCTTTAACCCTAGAATACTAACCTTATTTTACCGTACGAATTTTATACGATCTAGCCATTTTAACTTGATCGTTCTTCGACCAGGACAAATAATCTGTCCCATGGTAGCACAATGAACGAATTGTGGTCTAAGTGAATAGTTAAAGTGAATAGTAGAAACATGTTTTTTGGTGATAAGTATATAAGTATATGAATTGTAGAACATACGTGCCGCACTATCTGTGGTACATGAATTTTTTTTGATTTATCTTTACTCTAACTAATGTAGATCCCATTCTGAAATCCCATTTATAACTCCTAAGAGTCTTAATTACGTCGGAACTAAATAATTTCCTTATTAAATTCACAAGATAATGTGCTCAATGTGTGAACGTCTTTACTGACGAGTATATTGGCTGATTTATAGATAAACTGACAGAATGAATCTGCACATAACCTATCGACTTAAGCGTCCTTCGACTTTTTCATTAAAACTTTATCTCTTTTTTTGAATTATTAAATAGTTTTATCAAAATTAATCGAATTTTTCAACGTTTTTCACCAATTTGGGACTATTTTTAACAGTCATCGATTTCGTCAACAATGTCTGAATTTTCTTATACTCGCTTGTTATAACATGATTATTTAACGTTTTGTGGGCCATGAAACTCATTTCATCATATTCCGACTTCGAAAATGTTTTTCGAATTTGACTAAATCTTCCGAACTTTTCAACATTTCTCAAATTTTTGAACAGTTATATGCATACACTTTTCAATATTATTCAAAGTTTTAACATTTTTCTATACATAATCTACTTTGAGCATATATCAAGTTTTTCTGGATATTTTGTTTTTTAAACATTTTTGAACTTTGTCCTAAACTTTCAACATTTCTCGACTATTTCAACATTTAAATGTAATGGTCTCAATACCTTTTCAATTTTACAGAGCTTTTTCGACTTTCTTCAACATTATCAATGCATAGGTTACAAAAATCTTTAAGCTTTTTCTATAGTTTTTGACATTTTCCAATAGTTTTTAACTTTCAATTATCAATCAAAACTTCTTGATACTATTCTACGCCAATATAACGAGATGTCCTTGAGACCAAGAATCACAAAAGCTATATAAATTGCATTAAGTCCTTTCTTTTCTGTCAAGTAATGTTCCTTAAAGTTTCAATAAGCACATATTTGGCTTTATTGAGAGCCTGTTAGATACACCTTACTTGATTCTGAACTTCACCGAAGAAGTCGAAATCAATTGAAGAAGTCGAAAAACAATTGAAACAAATTTAAAGAAGTTGAAACAGTCAAAAAAATATAAAATTTGTTGATTTGAAAGTTGAAAGAAATTCAAAAAAATGGTTGAAAAATTTGATAAAGTTGCACAGGCAGGAAAATGTTGAAAGAAGCTGAAAATGTTGAAAAAAAAAGGAAAAGGTTAAAAGAATATGAATAATGATAGCTAAAGCCGAAAAATTCCAAGCCCATTTTCCTTATTCAGCCTGTTTTTAATTAAACAAACTATATTCGCCATCGGCATCTGAATTCCAAATTTCATCACAATAGCTTGCATGACTTCTGAGATAAGCTGTGATTAATCCTAAAATTTATGGCGTAACACACCTACTCATACAATTCCGCACAATTTTGATCCAGATATAGGTTTTTATAAGCAACATTCTTACACCAAAATTTAGTATCATACCTAGTAAGTTAACGACCTACATAAAATTTCATACTAATTCCTGCAATAGTTAGTTCACTTAAAACATTTTGTTAA
The DNA here is from genome assembly GCA_963680825.1 of Meiosimyza decipiens. NCBI lineage: Eukaryota > Metazoa > Arthropoda > Insecta > Diptera > Lauxaniidae > Meiosimyza > Meiosimyza decipiens. The sequence goes on along the minus strand of OY804258.1, from coordinate 115,077,832 downwards.
TGTTCATAGATGTAATCGCGTGAAATTGCATATAATTTTAAAGCTTACCTTACCAAAGAGTATACAAATTATGATCCTTATTCTTTATTATCTAGAAGTATTGCAGTAGTGTTTACGAGTACATCATACAAACAATGTCATAAAATTAAGATTTTATTAAATTTTTATTTGCCATCTACTTTTCGTCAAATCACAAGTAGCAAGTCATTGTTTAAATTAGTGGCAAGTGACGTACATATACCATAATTTATGAAAATAATGTCATCTACAGTCTATGCGCTATAAAGTTATTTGTCTGCGGATACTGATTTATTATTTTTGTCTAATGAATTGTAATTTTTTATGTCTCTGTAATTAACGTCTGTACTTCTGTACTTATTTTAAATCAGTACCTTTAGAGACATTTTTTTCTATAATACAAAGCAGTTGACTTAAAATCAGATGATGCTATAATGCAGCATTACCGCTTACGCTCATTTTATATGAATTTAAATGAAGTGTTTAAAAATCAGTAGCGCTTCGAAAATTCTGACTAAATTAAATTCATAAAAAAACATAAACATCGCAAGCACTAAACATGAACTTACAAAAACAGAAACAAAATGAAAATAAACAAATATTGACAAGCACTGAAGCAGAAAATAACTTGTTTAAGGATTTTTTCATTTTATTTTGAAGTCAAGAGGAAACGGAAACAGTTCACCGGATGCTTAACTATTTCTAATAGTTGTGTCCATCTTCAGTTGTTGTTCTAAAGTTATTTCCTTATTTTTAATTTTTTTTTAGTTGTTTACTGATTGTACTCTCTCAGTTTTGTATTGTTGTTTTTATCCAAGCACATTTTGAATTGCAACTAACGAAATTTGAAGCTACGAGAATTTGCCGATAGTTTGCATTTCAAGTGAAAAGTAAATTTCTTCTTTTTCAGCATCCTTGCTTACTTTATCAATATTTTTTTTTTTATAGTTTCAGTAAAATTTCTTTTTTGGTTTGCATCTCAATTGTTTTCTATTTTCTGCAATTGAAATTATAACAACAAGGTTGTTACATCGTCTGTTGCTATTAAAAGTAGTAATAGTTTAGTTTTGTGTAAAGTTTTTTTTCTTGAGATTGATGTGCTATTATGAAGTGTCTACATGGTTAGGAACAAAAATATATGCTTTTTTATAGAAATACTTAGGCTTCTGGAGTGTGGAATGGAAACTCAGACGATATTGTAGTTAAAAATATGTTTCAATTCAGCTCGGCTCGTATCATGATCATTAACAAAATTTGTTTTCAAAGCTTAATCATGAAATCATGCAATAAATGTGTTTCAAAAACTGCATATGTTGTTTTTGTTCTCTTATTATTGTTTTTTCTTTTCTTTGCATTTGTAATATTTGTATTTGGGTAAGATGTTAAAAGAACCAAAAATATTTTACTTATTTTTTTTGTACCGGCGGGTACCAATAGTGTAAGGATATAAATATTAATCATAGCTGACAAACTTAGTTCAAAATTGGTTGCAGCAATGTGCATGAATCTTGGGACTAGAGCACATGTGGGAGGAATAAGATTAGACTCTCCCTAAAGCCTTAAAATACTAATAGAATAAAATAAAAGAAAAATTTGATTCAATATTGGCACCTACGATTTACATAAAGTTTTCACAAGGATATCATTGAAAGCAGCCCTTAATAGCAGATAATTCGCTAAACTGCCAAAGCTCGTTGAAGGGCGTAGCACCACCCACAGTATTTTGAAACGTCATAATAAAATAAATTTTAACGTTATCGCTATGAAACTAAACATGGCACCTTCAACACAAGTAAAAAACATTAAACGATATACAAAGATATTGTGCTATAGATATAATAAAATTTTTTTTAGAGGTGTCAGTCATTATGAACTTCGAAATTATATGGAAATCGATAGGATTGCATTAGTGGGCGTGACACCTCCCTTTATAACAAATAGTTAACGTTATTTCAAGTGAACTTTTCAAGCTTTTGGGATGAAATTTTATGTAAGTGAATTACTTGATGTGAGGTATATGTCACTAGATAGCGGGAGAAATAGCAACCAGTGAGCGTGGCATCGCCCGTTCAAGAAAAATACCTTAAATAGCATATCTAGCAAACTCTGAGCAATGACACTAAAAATTGAATGATATATTAAATCTTATCAATATAAGTTAGTAAGTTTATATTGACTTTTCGTCATGGCTTTCAAGCTAGTTTCACAAGTAAGATTCAAGATATGGTGCCACTTGTACAACATTTATGCAACAAAAAAAAAAAAAAATAAACTGCAGTTTGTAGTTGATCGTACATAAAATTAATTAAATTCCTGTTAAAATCAGAACAATTTAAATTTGCATATGAACAATGGGGCTATTTTCACAAAACTACTGCAACAACAACAAGTGGCACATATCAGGCAAACAAATGCATATCCCTTAATTCTGTTATTTTTATCCCCTACTAATTTTCATACGAAATTTAACATCATTGCTAAAATTTCGGTCAATATGCGCTACGGGATTTCCATTTTCGAGCGTGTAACCAAAATGTAGTTTAATTTGAAGGCACAGCAGTCAGCGACACATACGCAGTGGTCACATGAGACTTGCAGTTCCTACTTCTCTTGTGCCAAAGTCTCCAGCGGCACATTTCACACAAGTGCACACGCACACGAACACGAGCTTGTAGCTGAAACAAAATCATGCAACATTCAAGAGTGTTGCATACGTTGCGGCACATAGTCTTGCGAATTTCATGCGAAGCACTTAAATTAGTTTCAGTTACATTTCAGTAAATACATACACAAGTAGTAGTGTACGTGTTTGTGGATGTAAGTTTGTAAGCTACATGCATAACACATTAAAAGCGTTGTTGTTTCTATTGTTATGTGCGTGTGTGAGATTGTTATACTCCAAGCCATTACGAACGGGTCACTTTTGGTAGAGTGTAACATTAGGCAACCAAGGATCAGGCTCGTTCGTTTTAAGTTAAATGAATAGAACAAAGCAAAATTAAAATAAAGAGAAAACAAATGAGAGAAAGATATAACAATGGTTGTAGTTTTTTGATGTATCATTCAACCCATTGGAATCGTTCTCTTGCAGAGACAAATTTTTAGTTCGATAATGAAATATTTCTTCAGAAAACTTGATTGCTATATTCTTAGCTCTTCCAACACATTAACAAATTTCGATGGAATATGAATTTCAAATGAGCTTATTAACTTTTCGGAGATAACTTAAAATGGGTTAAGTACCTATGTTTGGGTATGTGTGAATTTTCATAGAATCAGTTCTCATTTTTAATAATTAAAGGCCAATTTACTTTGCTACTCTTGCCATCTCTGATGTTTTATTTGGTTTTGTTGCTGCTTTTATTGTTGGCAACAGCTGGACAACATGACAGTAAATTAAGTTCTGGGTGAAGAATTTTGTGTATTAATGGATAAATTTCTATTATTTCACTTTTGCAATGCTCTGTGCTCTTTACCAAACTGTAGTACGGTAAGTAAAAGATCACATATAATTTTCTCTTTTGTATGTTTTAAATTGCAATTTTATTTCTGTTCCTTTTTCCAACTTTCTTAATTCAATTCTCATTATGTCCTTTAGGTTACGTAAACAATTTTTCATTTTCTACTTTTCACAAAAGGCATCCGTTTCAAGCTGAATACCAGCCGCCGACTTATCCAACTGCTCATGAGAAATGAATGTAATTTTTTGGTAGCAATTCACTCCATCATTTTAGCCTGAGTTGAATTCTTACTTGTCCCCGAAGCCTGAACAGTGTTGCACAGTTTTAGATTATGCTGATTTTTTCAGACAAAATTTTAGATCTCTGTTTTTTGTGCCTTAAAATATTTTCCACTGAAAAACTAAATCTTAGATACAAGCATTAAAAAAATTCCAAATATCCTTCTTATGTAAAATAATCTTGCACTTTTCTCATATAGCGCTAACCTATAACTTCGCGCTACCACATTCATTTCTGTCAGCTTTCACTGTGTGAACTGTTTGACATTCGCCAAGTTGTGCGCTCAACATTGTATTATTTTTTTTTTTTTATTAGTAGGCAGCTCCAGCTGCATCAAGTTTGCCATTGTGTGGCAACCCTTTGCACCAGTCTGTTCATATGGCTGGAAAACCCATCCAGTTTTTGTTATTTTAATTCAACAGTGGTTTGAATGCAATTAATTGGTGCCCGACTTATTTTTTGGGGCTTAAAGTTTTTTCGATTTTTATTTTCTTTTACCAAAATAATTTCTGTCATTCTCAGAGAGCATTGGCTAATGGAAAATTTAATTCACATTACACTTAAAAAAATTCGGAACATTAAGTGTGAAGTCTTAAATTGAGGCTTTGCTATGTAGTTGTTCTAACCTTATAAGCTAAAATTTCATTAAAAAAGTGTTCGGTTTTCAAAGCAAAACGATCACTATCACCAAATATTCATCATATTGTTAAGTAACTGCGTTCTCTATATTTAGATACAATCTGTGGCCACGACACAGCATTGCCAATGTTGAACATCTTCTACCAAACGTTGCAGATTTTTTCCATTGGTAGGTTAAGCCTGACGTTTGTTGGATTAAGGTTAGGTTAAAAGGCATGTAAATTTCACTCTGAGGCAGCGTATCCATTGTGATACTCTACATACTATATATGATCCTTCCTCCACACGCAGAAGCCTTGGTGAAATTGAGGGTGCTAGTGAGTTCTACTTTGGCTAATTCCTCTAGACCACCAAGGAACGCAGAACGAAAATTTGTAATTCGTTTCCTCATTAGTCCTCTGCATTCACAGAGTAGATGTTAAGCCATCTCATCCTCTTCTTCGTCTCTACATCTCCTGTAGAAGTGTTTGGAATAGGGCATCATATCTAGTAGCCATAAGATTAATGACACAGTGTCCCATCGGCACTCCTACTTAATTTAATTTGAAAATTTTTTGAAGGTTCCAAACGATTTTAGTAAGTTTTTGAGAAAACTTTAGTAGTTGCAGCAGCGCTTGCATGCGCAGACTGTTTCGTTCCGCTCCGTCTTCGGCAATTCTATAACTTTTACTGAATTTTGTTTTAAAAATCAATTGACTCCCGTGTTCCCAAAATGGCGTCATCAACTTTTTTTTACATCTATTTTTGTGCGGAAATTTGCCATCGCATTTTCCACAAGTTTTTTTTTTGAAGAAAATAAGGTCTGAACGATTTTGCTTCTCAACCAGGAAAGCGGTTAAAATTTGGGTATTAATAGCTTGCATTTGAGGGCATGCAAATTGGAATCTAAATTACTTATGTCAAATTATTAATATATTAGTCCTTAAAAAAATATTCGTTTGATATTATTTTTAGTGTAATGCTCAGATACTGTTGCAAATAGAAAACATGCCCTCCAATTGTTACCACTACTGCTGCACTAAGGCGGCAACCACATTTGCTTCAGTGCGTCAGACTTTAGCCTAAAAACTTTAATGTGCGCTCTTTCCAATTTCATCACACTCGTAGTTCTTTGTATTTGCCTTCTCCCTTTCTGCTGGAGTACAGCAGTATTAGTAAAGAGGTTTTCATTAAATAATCTTATGCAAGGACATTTTTCGGCTTAATGGTTACAATTTGTATGTTCGGGTTAATTTTTTAGGTTTTATTTCTCTCTCTTGGTTTTGGTAATTTTTTTTTTCGCTTACTAATGCTGCCTTTCGAAATCGGACTTTGTATTTAAAATACGAAAATTCATTGTAAAAACATTGTGTTCTACCAAAAAAATGTACTTTATTCCATTTGCCCAATGCTTCGTTGCAATGTTGTAGTAGTAGTTGGACATGTGTTGGCCTCAGCCTCAAAAGTAATAAAACGGACCAGTGACTTGGTAGTTGTCATTTAATTTATTCTTTTACATTTGTTTGCTTACGGAGTGGCGAAGGGTATGTGTATGTGTGGGCATGGTTTTCATATTTTGTTTCAATTAAAATCCATTAATTATCTTATCTTACCCAGTTGTTGCGTTTTAATTGACACAATTATTTTTAAGGTATAGAGAGTGGTAATTTTATTATTAAACTGAAATTTACAGCTCTTAGTAGGCATAATATTATTGATCTTTTGCAATATATTCACCAAGATGTAACACACAGTTCAGTAGAGGCCTTATAACATAAGTGGAATTGTCTGATACCGTGGTTTGTTATTATGTGTCTCAAACTGACGATGAAGGAATACTTTGTTTGACTTAATAGCCATTAAAAGTTGCTCTCGGAGTAAAAGTGCACACCAATGTCATATTGAATGACATTTTAGCTGAATGCAGATATAAAACAAACATCAAGCCAAAACAGATTCATCAAAAACTTAGTCAAAATATATGGAAATTCAAATTTGAAAAATACGAGAAAATGCTTTCAATATCAAAGAGTCATTAAAGCTTTTAATAAAATCATGATAAAATCAAATTATATAAATGAACAGGAAATGTACAGACAAAGAGTGTAAATAAATAGTGCTGATCTTTACATTTTGTGCTAATCTTTTTAAAAAACTGAAATATTTATTATTTTTGTGTCAGTTTTTAGCCATAAATATCATTAAATGCCAATTTTTACCCAAAAATTTGATTTTAAATTCGTCTTTCTTTTAAAATAATCGACTGAGAGCAATGTGTCTCGTGACACCTAAAAAGAACAATAAATTATATCATTTGTCTCATATATTTACAAAAATATGGATCTGCTCTCTTCGTTTAAAGCAATGAATTTGGAAATTTTGCAGGTAATGAATTTCTCTTTGTACTAAAAAATATCTGTCGCTGAAGACAATAGTGGCATACTGCGGTAAGCTCAAGATTCATCAACTCAAATTCAAGAAGTGAGTTCTTTTAGAAATCATGGACAATATTAGATTATGTATTCTAATTAGTGCTTCACCGAGAACCGATAAATATCGTTCTCGTTATCGCCATCGGGACCGAGAATGAGAACTATAACGAGACGATATTAAAAATATTATTTCTCGTATGACCGAGGGCGAAAACGAAAAAGGTCTGACCGATATCTCGTTCTCGACGATAATGTAGTGTTTATCGTAATATAAACACATGATTATCTTACGAAAATAAACGAGAAATATTGGCGATAACGAGACGAGAACGATACGATAACGATACAGATCAAAATACGAGATGATAACCTTGGCGCCAATACGAAAACGACACGGTAATCCAAAACTATCGTATCGCTCTCGTGTCAGTAAAACACTAATTCTAATAGAGTGCAGTATGTCTACTTTTGTGAACAGACTTTAGTTTGATAAATCAAATATGTTTTAAGTAAAAATCATATTAACCTGGAAACACTTGTGTCGATTTTTAATAAGGAAGCCATAAAAAATGTTTTCACAATTTCAAATTGGCCTCTTATTTTCTTCGGTACCTGATATTGTAGAAATTCAGTACATCAAGTTTTTTAATAAAATGGTCATATGTTATAGTTACTCTTAAAGCAATCTTATATATTGCTTTTTCAGAAGCAAATTTCAAATTTAATCATCAAATTTTTAAAAATTCCATAATGCTCTCTCTCTCATGGGAATTGAAACAGAGAGTCCAATATATTTGGTCTTAAGTGACGATTTTTTTCAAGCTTCTAGATTTTCATAGCTTCAATAGTTGATCAAAGTGATCTTCTACGCTGAAATATCTCTTTTTCAGCAAAACTTACAAAAATTTAAAAATTTTAACAAAAGTAAACTTACAACTATTTTTTTCGATCATGGCGGCAATGTCGCTTTCCACTCATCTGGATGATTTCTTTTATTTCCTTGGTTATGATCACGTCTTAAGATACTTCTCTCTTCATTAGCTCCCATATATTTTCAATTGGCTCCATGCCTGGCTAATCCAAAAAAAAAAAATATTGGTTACTCAAAACTTATTTGTATGACTGACTTTCTCCGTGTGGCAGAGAGCTCTATCTTGTATAAAAGTTAATAGTTCCTTATAATGAATCTCTGGCAGTATCCGAGTTTGCAAGACTTCTTTATACTGATTTTGTCGAATGATGGCTTTTACTTCGTTGAGACTCTTTGCCACTGATGACGGACGATTTCATTTCTTTCGTGTGGGGTGCTTAACGGTCTAGGCGACGCAGTCATGATTGAAACTCTTTCTTCGACGAAAACGAACAGACTAAGGTTTGTTCGCTAAGATTTCAAATATCTCTAATCTTTGGCTTTTAGCAAATTAAATAGATCTCTCTGCGTACCACAAAATACGAAAACATAAGTAAAACACCTAACATTTATTTTTAAAGCAGTTTGCACATATTAAATTTTAATATTTCATCGTAATGGGCATTTATTAAAAAATTACAACAAAACTCATTTCAAAATTTCAACCTATGTGGAAACTTAATTTGAAGCTCATTTGTAGACTTATAAATTAAACCGACGAAGCGCTTCAATTTTTGAACACAATGAAAATAATTTTTCATTTTCCGTGCGATTTAAGCAGATTCCAATTTCAACTGAACACTACGTGCGCCATATTAAATTGCCATCTCACCTGGTGAATAGCAGCCTACGCCAGTAATTGTGTGTGTGTGGGTGTGCGCGTTTCTATGCAGTTGTGTGCATGATGCTGCTCTGTTTCATTTCCTGTATTTTAAAATTTCAAAAACTGCGGAAATTGATTATGTCAGCTTCATGCACACATAATTCACGCAAATAAAAGCGTGTACGCGTTCAGACAACGCCCACGTAGTTGCATAAAAATTTAACTGTCGGCTGGCTGAACACTGAAACACTTTTTTTTAATGTTAAAACAGTGGGTATGTAGAATATTTTAAGCAAATAGCACTTGCATTTTGATTTGCAGCACAGTAACACCTAACCGTTTGTTAGCTGCACGCGTATGCAAGGATTGAACTGAAAATACGATCAACCGCTAATGTGCTGAAATAACATAGGGTAAGCACAAGTAGGCAGTAATAATGAAATACAAAAACAACGGCAACCGTTATAGAAACAACAACGAAATCAGCAAATTTTAACAACATTCTAACAAAACAGCTCAAATAAACTGTAAAACCAAGTCATCAAATTGTACGCACACATTTATGAATGCTGCTTGTGTGTGAAAAAAAGCGTTGCATGCCTTTAGGCTAAAATGTCATATTTGCAGCAATTTACATAAATCGTTGACAACAAACGCATTGCTGCTGTCACCTAATATTTTCAAATGCATCCTTTTTGGATCTCCTATTTTCTATGTGTTGCATCCAGGTAAATCAATGATGTTGCACGTATTTTGGTTTATAATTTTGTTTGCTTTTGTTGTATGTCTATGATGTAGTTACTCGGCAGTTTACTATGATGCTGCATAGTTTTGCGGATTATCAATATTATTGGATATGCTTCATTTTGAAGTAGGAAATTAAAATGTTGCTTCTACAACATCATTTAGCAAATATGGATTTTGTATTTGTTGCCACATAATTTCCTTTACCGTAATAGACTTTTTAGTAGCTCATGAATTTGTACGTAACGAGAAGCATAGTTTTAGATGTAACACGTGCTTTAATTAAAAAATAAAATATAATCACTGGCATAATTTCAGAGCAATTTAAATTTTCTAATGATTTCTTCCGAGCTTAAATGATGTTTTAATAAGGTTCTGCTCCTTCGTTGCCTGTTTTCAGCCATTTAGTTTATTTTGATTACTTATAAATGGGTCTTTGCATAAATTTTTATAAAATAAAAAAAAGTTTACCTAACGTAAAAATTATCAAATTTGTGTATCCTTGTGTATGTGAAAAATAGAAAACTTCGAACATATATAAGAGCAATCCGAGGGTATTCAAGTTTTGAGGTTGTTTATGTTTCTGAATATAAAATATAAAGATCAAAATTTTGTTCCTACCATGTTGCCTTAATACTGCTCTTTAAGGAAAATACATTTTCTTAACTTTTTTATTCTTTTTGCGAAGATTTTAGTTGTAATATTTAGTTGTAATAGCAAAGGTTCATGAATATTTTTACATGCGGAGTATATACACATGTACATGCAAACGATACATAATTGTTTCAATTAGTGGAAGGTTAACTCTGCGAAGCAAAATTCAATATTTCTTTTTATTAGAGCGTTTTAAAAATAAGATTTACTTATCAAAAATATAAGTTATATTTTCTCTGTTAAACACATTTTTGAACAAAAGATAAGACGTGGAATGGACCATGTGATATAAGAGAAAAACAGCAACTGAGTAAGGGATGATTATAATATGCACGCGAACACGTATCATTAAAATAGCAAATAGTATGCATTGTCATTATTATGGGATTCCACGAATTCTTAAAAAAGTAGTCACTTCTATACAGAAATGTTGAATATCTTTCTGTTCAAGTCTTGGAGCTTCTAGATTTTTTCACGTTTCAGAGTAGTCAATGTAAGAAATATAGTGTTCACGTTTTGGGGATGTTCATGATTTCGGGAGTTCATGTTTTTCAATGTGCACTATACTGTGAAAAAAATAAATTTACTTCAGCAGTAAGTTCCTAGAATGTAGAAATAAAAGTACACTGATCAAATGAAGCAAAAGATACTGGCGTCAGTTTGTTGTTTGCTTGTGTAATGCATTTTTTTTTTTCAAGAAAAATTATGTGTTTTGGTTGTACAGCGGACTACATTTCACAAGTAAACGTAGCCAATTTATTCTCTTTCCGTCGCTTTCTTTTGAGCTACTGACACCGAAAAATTGCACAATGTCACGCTTGATCTATACTTGACAGTAACTCCTACAATCTGACGTCAAAGCAAGTGGTTTTGCATTAGACCACTAGGAAATAATACTAATAACTGTAGCAATATATATTAGGCTGACAGTTTTTCAAATGATATCAATGGAATGTTCAAAATATGTTTTCAGTTTCTAATAAAACTTAAGCTGAGACTATGGGCATTGGCAGTTCTTTATGCTGAGGTTTGACACTCTAGATAATACCGATGATCTCCGGGCATGAAGTTAGTACATTGCGGATAATTAAAATGGATCGTTACATGGGTGAACGACGTCTTTTCATTATAAATATTGGCATTTTGGTAATTGAACCTTAGAAAAACAAGAATTAAAGCAAGCAAATTAACACCATTGCATTCCTTTTTAAGAGGAATCTTTAAGATTGAATCTTATTCGGATAATCGTCAAACTGTTAAACACCTCAAGGACAACACCATCGAGCAAATGGCACTAATTGAGCCAATATCAGCGAAAAGAAAAGATATTTGAGCAAATTCAACGGCATTTAATATAAAAAAGTTTGTAGTTTAAGATGACATTTACAGTTATTTCAAAAAAAAAAATTTGCTATGCGACATAGCCTCAAACTTAAGCCAAAAATCGTGTTTTTTCCCACTATAAGGTTAGAATATCTCAAAAATCTGACGTTATAGAGCAATTCAGAGGCCCGAAACAGATTCAGCGCACCAAATTCTTCGGTAAGTCTATAACTTGCTCGTGGTATAGAAACTGTTAGTGTAATGTAAACAAAATTATATCGGAAAGAAATGTGAATAAGTAATCAAGTATTTTTTTTTCGTTTTATATGAAAGCAAATAGAACAGCTTTAAACTAAGTTTAAGTTGAAGTAATTGAAATAAAATTTTTTATATAAAATTTCATTAGCATGCACCACTGCTCCAAGAGTTCCATAAAAAATTTCACTGTCTTATAAAGCAACTTTTGCAACAGTCTTCTTGAAATCATATCGTAAGTGCATTAGGTACACTATGCCTGCTGTATGTTAAAAGTTTTCAGAATATTTTGATGATAAAAAAAAGTTTTTTAATATTACAAAAATATGGAAAAATCCCTTTGTTGCTCGCTAAAGCATAATATTTTGTCATTAGTACTTGAATTAATTAGTACTATATATCAACTTGTTATAAAGTGCACCAAAAAATGTTTTCAACATATTCAGCTAAAAAAGGCAAACATTTTATTTTCTCTTATCATTTAAAAAAATAAATTTAATTTCGTGAACTCATAAAAAATGTTCATATATTTTTCTTCTGTATCGTATATTTATTTTCACAATTAATTAAACTTATGCTCGTGTTGACATAGAGAACTTGGTTGCTGAAATTGCTTCCTTGTTTCAACAGGAAAAGAAAAAATAAAAACACCGGCAATAATGAAAGTGACTGTGAACCAGAAAAAGTTGCATATGTCCCCAATGCAAATACGCGTCGCTTATGTTAACAACCTTGCTACGCTGCAAAACCCATGCGGAAATCTTATCAGTTATTTTTTGGTAATGCAAAGCAGAAATGAAATGTAGGTAAGTCAAAGACAACACATGTCACACATAAAAAAAAAATCCCGAAATATTTCATATAATGACTTTTCCTTCATATTCGTTTCTTTCATGTTGAGGTTCTTGAAGAACTTCATGGTCATGGATTTTTACTGAAGCTCAGCTGCAACAGATTTTTTTATTCTCAATGTCCACCACTAAGAAATTTTTGATTGCTTTCATCCGATCATTATAACTTTCTATGCTATGTAATCAATCGCAAAACATTATCGCTATTTTAGTCAAGAGAATAATCTTTTTATATAAATCGCCAAATTATCTCAAATACCATTAATGCAGCGTTTGTAATATTTGCCTATTGGGATGCATATAGAGTGTGTGCGCAGTGTTTATTTTGATTAAAATGCCCATACATACAACGAATGTACTCTCTTTGAGCAGTTTTTTCATCTAGTGAACAGGTTTACTTAATTAATGGCCGACATGCAGGCAAAAAGGCAGTCGGCCACTTAACAGCGCAGTGACCACTCACCACTCGCCATTGGCACTGGTACTTGTTGTTGTTATCTCTTTAATTTATATCTCAATTACATTTATTTATTAAAAAAATAAATTATATAAAATTAATTTTAAAATAAAATAAAGGAGAAATGTTTAATAATAAGTTAAGTAAATTATTTAATGATATCTACCTTTAGGCGCTGTAATGCTATCTTACAGCTGCTGCTGCTGTGATTGCTCTTTTTTTAGATTTTAATGAAATTATGTGGTGCACTGCATGTGCACCAATCAATGAAATTGTATTTCAATTAATTCGCTTTTAAGCTTGATTACGTCATTGATATATGGTGTTGCTAATTGTGCTAATGTACTACATCATTTTTTTTTCAGTAAAATATCAATTTTATTGGAATAGATTTTTCTGGCACTTTAGTGATATAATTTATCACAACGAAACAATTAATGGCCGTAAGTTTCTAAGGTTAATATGAATGATAAGAAACAACGTAGAAAAAATTAGTATTCATTTCCTACACAGAAAATAAATATTTTTAGAGTAAGAGTAAAATATTTTTCGTGCAATGTCTGAGAAATTTTTTATTGATAATTCTTGATATATCTTGACCTTTTTGAATTGTTTATATACTGCTATGCATTAGATTCATAACTTTTTTTAATTTATTGTGAGCAACGTACTGAGCACCCACGCGGGATTTGAAACCCAATCTTAGTTGCTTCTTTTGTTACTCATACTGTTAAGTACTATAAGATTTTTACAATGGAAAATTTAGCTTAACAAAGAGTTTGTCTAAAGTTTTGGACAGCAAGTAAAATTTCGTTTGAGTAATCACTCAAAATGTTAGAAAGGACATTAACTTGAATATTATAAAGCATTTAAAGAAGGCCAACACTCGGATTATTTGCATCATCCTTGTCGACTTTCAACGGCTATTAGCAATGAAATCATCGACAAAACAGCTGCTCAAAAACTGTTACATGAGTTTTGAAGAGAGAATATAAAACGTTAACGTATAATTCAAATCCGCTTCAAACATTCCAACAGCAATCTTAAGCATAAAACGCGTCACCACTGAATTTGTGACAAAAAAAAACTTAATTTTATGAGAATCAAAAGCAGGTCAGCAAAGACATGATTTCATGAGCTTCCGCGCAGCACATTTTCACGAATCTCATAGTAATGGACGACGTTACATGAGTTTACAAGTATGACATGCAAACAACCAACTGTCATCAGAATGTCGCCTCAAAAACGAACTGTAACTGTAAATGGTCGTTCGGAAATGAAGGTTATGTTAACAATTTTCTAATATTACCACGATGTAATGCCATGTGAGATACCTCTAGAAGGACATATGATAAACAAGACTATTGCATAAGTATTACAAGGCCTTTGCGTGAGAGCGTCTACCGAAAAAGAACAGATTTGTCGCAAAGCAACTATTGGACTTTGCACTAAGACACCTGGCATGGCGAATTCTGACAATTTCTGTTCCCGAAGCTGTAACTACCACCTCAAGAAATGCGTTTTGAGTCACAAAAGCCAGAAAACCAAATTCAGTGAAGGCTTTTTCTTAATCAGCCTACAAAAAAATCTATGAAGGACTGGTTCAAGTGCTGACGTAGTTGTATTGAATGTGGTCGAGTCTACTTTGAAGGCAACAAAATAAGTTTTGATAAAATAATGGTATTGTCCCGTTTTGCTTAACAATGCCAGTTACCTTAAATATGTATTATTTTCAGCTTTTTTCTCTCTTTGCTACTATACAAATATTTTTTTTTGTAGATAATGCAGTGACAGTCTTTGAACTTTTCGCGAAAACACTAAAATTTAAGGCGGATTGTACTTTAACACTCTTTTAAGGTAGTCGTGAAGTCGCTTGAGATTTCACAAATCCAAATGTTTTTTATGAAAAATTGGTTCAAAATTTTTACTAAGTAGGTTTGTATGTCTCACAGTGAACTCCAATATTCATTTTCGACCCTTCCCAACGAGTTTTGCAAACATAATTTTTTCTAAATATTGGGGTAATCGGGGATCTCCTTATAGCTTCGGAAATCTAAGTGTTACACATTTTTTTTTAAAAATTTTTGTCAAAAACATCCCAGTTTTGGAACTTTCTCTTTCAATTTGTGTAAGCAATGGTGAAATTCAAACCAAAAACATTATTCCAAAACAGACCATTCTGAGGCCTGAAGCCAGCTCTGCTAATTTTCCAAATTTTGATCATATAGTAAAATTTTACAAAGGGCTCAAATAAAGGTACTAAGGACAATAACAGGAGCACCGTGATACATTAGAAATGAGCGTATCCATCGAAATCTCCATGTACCCATGGTAAAGGCAGAATTTGAAAGGCTGAGAGGAAATTATCTCCTAAAACTTCAAAATCATACCAATCTATTAGCTACGCCACTTGCTAACACTTCAGCACATTCACATTTAAAAAGTGTGGACCGTCCAGATATTACAAATGGTTTTGTATAGAGATGAATTCCTGAATAAAGTTCAAAAGTTCGGCAATAACATTATAAATCAGATATTGGCTCTGCGTCAGCTTGTCTGGGGCACTGTCCTCTAATAATAATATATCCAAAAAAAAAATCGCCACTAGCTCGTTTGGCACGGACCGGGACCTAGCTCATCTCGGCCGCAGCCTGATGAGTGGAGAGTATGGCAGCAGAAATATTGGAACACTGTGGTTTTAGGGCGAATTTGGGTGCTCAAACTTGTTCTCGTGGCACTAGTTTTCCCCAACGCAATGGACCGGGACCTAGCTCGTCTCGGCTATCATGACACGTTTCTAACGTAATAGTAAAGTCAATGGTGGTAGACAGGGACCTAGTCCATCTATGCTACCACGTTAACACAGACCGGGACCTCACTCGTCTCGGCTGAAAATAAGTCAGAGGAAAAGCAACAATGAAAACTGCGACTTTGGAATGGTTGTCATGAGCCTGTCACCGCACCACTGCTCCAAAGGGTTATCCCATTCTCACCTATCGCAATTGCAGTAATGAGCCGAAGTGCTGTTTTCTAAAATCTTATTTCAGAACAGCTAAGATTTTTATAGTTTCACAGATCTTTTAGTTACTCCTTTTAATGCATATTCCAATTTGTATATAATTTAAAATTCGTAATTGTTTTAATTAAGAATAAGAGCTTATAACTTGCTGTTAGTCTTTGCATTTCAAAGGGATACAATAAAAAAAAGAAAAGTGAAGAAAAAAAATAAAATATGAGAATATATGTATGTTTCACGAAATTTTGTTTTGAAAAACCTTTAAATTTATTAAGCTTTTTGTGAATAATTCGAAATATTTTTGCATCTATAATCAATGATATTATTTTTGGAATATTCTTTCATTCAATACAAGACACTATAGACGCTGAATTAAATTTTTTTATACAAACGATTCCATAAAAAAGTAAACTTATAAAGAAAGTAAATAAATTAATTTTCGACCAGATGAGAACTAAATAAAAAGCGAAACTAAAAAACAAATAAAAATTAATTATGATAATAAAGTAAACAGAGCTGAAAGTTAAAAACGATCAGTTGAGTGAAGGATGTTTGTTTACAAAAATTTGCTGGAGATTTTCGCACGGTTCCTTTCTCAAAATATTGTAATTGCAACGCAAATTGGCTTAAATTATATGCGGTCACTGAACAGGAAGCAGAGTAGTAGCGGTTGCGACCATTGCAAATTGCAAGAGAAGAGTTGTTTCGGCTAGAGACGTAAATGCTTGTGGGTTTGTTGCATTTGTGTTGCTGAAAAAGTTTGTTAGAGTTTTGCGTTAAAATGTTTTCCGTTTCCGCTACTCGTTACCATGTTACTTTTTTTACCCTACAATGTTGTCAATTAATTTCCGAATTCCGAATGAAAATAACTCCAGTTTTAACTTCGTTTGGTTTTTTTTTGTTTTTTCGTGAATATAAAATTTTCTTTGCAGTACATATGAGGTTTTCGCTGGATAAATAAAGTTGTAGCCACTGAGTAAAGCTTATCAAAAATTTACCAAAAGTTATTTATGCAAGTTTGACCCAATTTTATTGTAAGGCAAATGTAGGCCTGTGCGAGTATGTATGTACATATGTTGGCTCAATTCTAATTTGTTGTTTTAATTTTATGGAGTTAATTAGGTAAATTTTTCTGGTTTTTTGTTTTATTTTTCATGATAATTTAACAAGTCCTTTGAGGCTGTTTCTGGATTTTGGCTACACAGTTGAATGTATGTATTTAAACTCACTGCTAAGAGTTAAAAAATTCCCACTATTTGTTCCTTTTCATTAAAGTTTTTTTAATTTTGGTTGCTGGCATTAACTTAACATAAAAGCTATTAATCTTAATAAACTTGCTAGTGTACTTGCCTTACACGCATATATCCATGTCCTGTATAATCATGTGACTACAAAAACATGACCAATTACATTAACGCACATTTGTTTAAATAAAATATGCGTTTGCAGAAATGCTTACAATTCGGTTTAATTAACTGCCAAGGTTAACTATAGAGCCAAATTGTGTTTCAAACTTGAAAACAAGAATTCGATGCACAGGAGTTTTCTATAGTGCCTTAGAAATTGCAACAAAATACATTCGAAAAGATTTAAGTGAAAGACTTAACTTAATTTAAACGATATCTTCATGTAACATAATGGGTGATTTTTTTGCTATTTGTTTTTTTAGTATATATTTTTAGACACTTTGCGTATGATCTGCAACATTTGATAAATTTTAAAATACTTAATAAAATTTTCCACTTAACTTTAAATAGACTAAAAAACGGTGGCATCATTGGACCGTACTTTTTCAAAAATAAAGGAAATCGCAACGTTATAGTCAATGGAGCAAGGTACCGTGCGATGATTACCGACCTTTTTTGTCAAAAAGGAGAGAATTGGATTTGTTCGACATGCCACACGGCACGCAATACCATGGACATGGCGAGTTTGGTGAGCAATTCATCTCACGTTTTGGAGCAGTCCATTGGCCGCCAAAACCATGCAATTTGACCTCATTTGACCATTTTTTGTACAAGGACAAACCAGCCATAATTGCAGCCCATAAAGACAACATTACAGCTGCCATTGGTGAGATACCGGCCGAAATGGTGGAAAAATCATGCCAAAATTGAAACTTACGGATGAACCACCTCAGGCGTAGCCACCGGAAACATTTACATGAAATAATCTTCAAAAAGTAAATGAAAGGAATCACCCTTTACATCTATTTCATTCAGTGTAAAAGGTAGCTGAAATTGTTTAATACATCGAATAAAAACATAGAAAAAATACATAATTCCTCAAAATTTATTTTGTCGCCTTTAAAGTAGGCCTGATCCCTTGCAATGCAAAAATACCAGCTCTTTCTCTAGTTAGTTACATGTATTGATTTGTGGTCTGATTAAGGAAAAGCCTTAGCAAGCATTGTACTTATTGGAAAATTTGTAAAAATTAGAGTAAGCATATGTAACTTTCAGATATTAATGTGTATCATAGACATTCTCTACCATAAGATAGCACCCCCATCACGACGTGTTGGGGGTGCTGCACAACTTTCACTTACGAAGCAGTCATGTAATCAATTAAATAAAAATCATGGAATTCTTTAAGTAAGAATGTTTTTTTTTAATTTTTTATGAATTGAAAAAATTTTAAAAAGCTGCACAAAAAAAAACTGAAACAACGAAACGCAACAATAATTTATCATCAATGCAATCAATGTCACCTGAATTTTTCTTTCAATATTCGCAGTTTTTTAGTAAGGCACATGGACACAATTCTTAGTCCTGTGACAAACATCCTCATTTGCTAAGGACCAGCATGCGCAACTATACAAAAATCAACATTTATTATGATGATGTTGATAAAGAAATAGCAATGTGGAAAAAAGATAAAAAATTTTTCCAAAAAAAGAAAATATTTTCTTAGCAAAAAATTCTTTACATACACATACAATCTTTGCTTGTACAATATTTTTTTTTTTATGTGAATTTGTCTGTGCGACCTTATGTGAGTAGGTGTGTGTGTGTGTGTGTGATTGTATTCAAGTAACAGCCTTACCAGCACACAAAATTGTCCCCGGAGGATTTATTTTGATAAATTTTTGACATTTCGGGCTGGCAAAATATTTTTGTTGATTGCTTCGATATGTATGTATGTATGCGTTTATGTAGTAGCTACTCCTTTCGGCCTTTTGGTGTCACTTTGTTTAGCTCTGTTTTGCTTTGCTTTAGAGTGTGTCAGTCAGTCACTTTTCTTCTTCTTCTTCTCTAAGTCACTTGCTGTCTTCTGGCCGATTCACTTTGACTTACTCACTTACACTTTCAATTGTGTGCGTGTGCTGTGCTGTGCTTTAAGTGTTGACTTTATCAATGCGGTTGATTTTGTTGGTGACGTTGTCCTTTTTACGCTGCCACGGCAAAAGT
Source organism: Meiosimyza decipiens (assembly GCA_963680825.1). Classification (NCBI taxonomy): domain Eukaryota; kingdom Metazoa; phylum Arthropoda; class Insecta; order Diptera; family Lauxaniidae; genus Meiosimyza; species Meiosimyza decipiens. The sequence goes on along the minus strand of OY804258.1, from coordinate 115,058,581 downwards.
TTGTGTGAAAATTATGTTGATTTGGCCTTTGGGTGTATTTGTTTTTTAGTAGACATACTCATGCATAAGTATGAGTGTCGACGGGTAAGTCGATTACAAAAAACAACAACTAGAACAGCAACAGCATCATGATATAAATTGACAGCTGAAGAAAAGCAGAAAAAGTTGAGTGATTTTCACATTTGTTATCTGGCATTTGTATGTTTATTTTTTTTTTTTCGCTTCTCTTTCTTTCTTTTTGTTTATCTGTATGTGCTGCATATTTATGTGTTTGTTAACATGTTAGCGTGTGTGTGTTGGATTGTGATTTGTGTGAAAATTAGTTGCAAAAATGGCCTCAAAGGTAAAATTTTCCTTGGCAATGTCTTTATTTGTACCTCTTATCAGTAATTTTTGTACATTTAAAATAATAATGCGCATTCTACAAAACGGATGTCATCAGGTGACAGTTTAAAATTATTTTGCCTCCGTCATATTGCAGTTTAAGAGAAGAAGATGGATATTTTTCTTTAGATAGAAATATCTTAATTTTGTCGCTTAGAAATTTTGAACGTCAATATTAATTAAATAAATGGTATGATTTTTTTCTAAGAAACTTCTACCCGTCTAACTTATGTGTTATGCAGATGTATTAAAGTAACAATTAGATGAAATTATATAGTTTTCTAGCATGCTACTTGGTTTATTTGTATTCCTATACTTTATGGAATATCGGAAAGAAATTTTAAGAGACTCATTAAGATATGATTCAGATATTTTAAACCTTCAGCACTGAAAAGCTAAAATTGATTTGTCTGAAATGCTGAGTCGAGATTTTAACAAGTGTCTCTTACATATATATGTCTCTTCTGTGAGTTTTATAACGTCATAACATTTTTTCTTTTTAATTTAGATTAACTTTTATTTTTGACATCAAATTTTCCTTACATGACATGAATGATTCTTTCACGATTCTTATGAAATTTTTGTCACATTTTTTTTCTTGCATGAAGATTTATTATGCTGAGATTCTTGTCACGGGTGATAATTATTTCATGTTATTTTTATCACATGTTATTTTTATCTCATGTTATTTTTTATGTCATGAGACTAAAAAAAAATATTTAAATTGCTGCTATAGGCGAGTAAAATAGTGACATTTTTCATTATGTAATGTAAGTAGACTTTAATTGTGTCTTCCAATTTTGCTTCCATAAATGTTTTTAAGATTTAGTTAGTGCATATAATATTTTTATTGCATGGATTTTGCTCTTGCATGTATTTTCAGTTTCCTGTGATTGATATCTCGAGCGTTATTTCTATCTCATGATGTATATATCGCATGTTATATTCATCTCATGATACATTTATCTCATAACGTTTTTATATGGGAAAAATTTATGAGTGCTGCTGTGGACGAGTAAAAAACTAATTAAAGTTTACTTGCTGTCTATAATAAAATATGTTATATGCATATAGGAACTACTCAAAATAAAAACATAATATTATTTTCCAAAAGTTAAACTTCCTGCCTTACGATCACAAAAGAGTCAAGAGATATTGATGGTTAAATTCAATTGAAGACTTCAGTTTTATTTTACATAACAAAACATCCCATTTACAATTTCAATACATTATTAGCTCTCAGAGGTGATATGAAAAATGTTTCTAAGCAAAGCTTTCGAAATTCAGCATTAAAAAACAAAATATTATGCACACGTGTAAAACTTTGTTTCATTTATAGCTAGAGCCCACATTTTGGAATATCGTTGCTACATATCAGCTAGAACAAAAACAGCAACTGCGACAGGAACAGCAGTTGAAACCTACATAAAGATACTGATAAAGTAATACGTTCTGATGACAATAGGGAAATTTATTTATGCGTACGGAAAGTGAAATAAAAATTTCATACGACGCATAAGCGCTATAAGCTAGCAAATATGGCACACGCACATGCCAACAAAAAGTAGCGAAAGAAAATTGGGCAAAACTATGAAAAATGTTAAAGCATAAATAAGAAAAATGGAACGAGATGCAGCCATTTTTCAATGCCAACCTTTTGGTAGCATTGACACTCCACCCATTATCAGGACATTCTTCAGTTTGTTGAGTGGGTCTCACATTTTTATTTATTTTCTTTTTTCAATGCTGTTGATTTTGATATCTTTGCATTCGTCTGTCCGTCTGTTTATATATTTGTCTGTCCATGTAGCTATTTGTATTTAAATTATAAGGTAGACCTTAATCAAAATTTTTGGAAGCATGTTCAATAATAGTATTTGAAATATTAGCTCAGCCAAGAATTGTCTGATTAATTATTCCAACTGTTTCTCGTGTTTTGATTTAAAATAGTAATTTCTATGTTCTTAGAAATCTTTCAAATGGCATTTTTATTTCTTCACTGTCTTTAAAAAAGTTTCTATCACTCCAACAGAAATCTTCAGTTCATTAACTTTTACTCAAACGTTGTATGATAATGACAGATTTGCCGTAATTGGGCTTTTCCTACCCAAATATGGTAGATTTTTCCTCTTGGTAGTTTCGTATTTTAATGATGACTTTGGTAGGATTTGGGTTTGATTGAAAGGGTTGCTTGCCTATTGCAAATTTCACTCGGAGGCAGTTTTTCCATTGTGTTTCCTTAAATATCTATAATCCCTTCCCTTCTCTTAATATACTCTCACTCAATGGGTGCGAACCACCCAGAATCTTTGGTGAAATTGAGGATGCTAGTGAGTTCGAACTCGGCTAGTCAAGATCATCAAAGAATGCAGAGCAAAAATATTTGATTCATTAGCCTTTGACATTAGCACAGTAGATGTTTAATCGTGTAGATATCTTCTCCATCTCCACACCTTCTGCTGATCTGGCAACCATCAGACCAATGACGCAGTGCTCCGTTAGCACTTATACAGCAATTCTTAATTTTCTTCTGCTGAATCTTAAGAGAGTTTGTTTTTTTCCTTGGCTTAGTTAAGGGCACAAGTTTCAGGGCGTTTTGCATCCGTTCCACTTACTGTTTGTTTGTTTCTTGATTGTTTCCACTATCCGAAAGTGTAGTTCTGCTAGTGGTTTCCTAGGGATAATTGCGAAATTATTCTTTTTGAATGGTTTTTAATGAACTATACAAGCAATATATCGTTTAGAAGCTTATAATGTTAGAAAATTATGAAACCAAGTAGTCACCAGAAATATTGGTACACTCCATTGCGCTTGTTTGCTGTCCTCTTTCCATTTAAAATATTGATGGCCGGAAGGATGTGCTATCGCGCATTGCCCTTTTTTTTTGCATATTCTGTCTTACCAGTCCCATTCATACTACTCGACGTTGTTGTCGCCGTCGTCGTCGTCGTCACCGTGTATTCATTTTCATTTAATTTCTTTTGCATTTTATGCTCTTCAGTGTTTCCTGTTTTTGTTTGTGTGTGTATTTCTTTTACATTATAGCAATGCTTCATATTGTTGTTGTTCTTTTCCTTTCGCCATTCATTTTGTGGCTGCGTTTTCATCATCTACATTATTTGCATATTTTTACACCTCGTTTATTGTCGCTCTGTGCCAACTGCACACACACAAACACATACGGATATGCACACATATAAACAATGTCATAGCCCCCCTTGTTGAAATAAATTTTATTTCGCTACCTCCGATATTCAGAGGACACTTTACCACCAGAAAGAGATATGCACACAGTAAGGAGTGAGAATGATTGCTTAAATTTGTTCTCGTGGCTGTTGAGTAGGCGAAATGTAGACAGACGCATGGAAAAATATCAACAAATAAAAAAAAACTTTTGATTTTCATGATGCAGGCATAAATTCAAAGATATAAATTTTTTCCAGAACAACTCAACAATGGTACGGGATGCTGGAGAAGACAAGAAAATTTCAAATAAAAATGAAAATAAGGATATAGCACAAAGGGACCTCTTTCCACGGCATCTCTTTGGCATTGCTTGGAATTTGAAATTGTTACACATTTGCCTAACTGCCTAATAAAAAATCATAATCGCCCAATTATTCTCTAAAGTATGTGCCTAATAGGTCTTTGTGAATGTGAGTGAAAATGTTTTTAATTTTAAACAAATATCCCAGTAGAAAATGTGTTGTTCACTGTCATTATTTTTTTGTCAGAAAACAGACGACCTTCTAAGATTTTCACTCACTAGATAGAAAGCATCCGGTTTTAAGATATTCCCCCTTGTATAGGAAACTGTCAACAATGAGTTTTAAACATTCCGTTACATTTATGGCCCAGGTGCTACTATTATATGACGTAGGACCTGCAACTATCTGAGTTGTTGTTTGAAACAGTATGTTCTTTTGAAAAAAAAAAAAAAATATTGCCGTGTTTTTTGCACTTTAAGTTGGAGTATCTCAAAAACCTGATATACTACAGTAATTCAGCGAAAAAATGTGGAAATACCACATTGGCATCCCAACTACAAAACAAAAAAAGTTGTTTGTGAACGTATGTTATTATTGAAAATTTTCAGAAACAAAACACTCTTTACGAGATAAAGTTTTTCTATGAAATGACATCCATTTAGTTACTAGATTTTCTACCGGGAAATGATACGTTTAGGTATGCGTCAGTTTATTTATGTGGAATTTCAGTAACCTATATAAATTGCTACAAAAATTCAGCAAATTAAAAAAATTACATATCATATATTTTGTACAAACGATAATAATTTAATGTTAAAACATTAAGTGCTTACAACACAAAGCACCAAATGCATTAACATTCAATAAATTAGGCAAATTAAAATTTAATCTTTGATATAATTATATATAGTCCGGGAGGTAGCGTTAGAATTTTCAAAGTAATTTCCTTCCGCATGGTTAAATCAACTCAAATGGTGACGCTGTCAAGAATATAACATGTGATTTTTTAAGCGTTTGGTTTTTGAAAATTAAAAAAGCACAACAAATTTGCAACATTGAATGAAATATTTATTTTGAACGATACATCAATTTCTTGCATTTATTTGTTAAAGACTATTTGATGTATTTGATGAGGTGATTGATCCGTAAGCTCCAATTTTGTCAAACTTTTTACAGCATTTTAGCCGGTATCTCACCAATGGCAGCTGTACTGTTGTCTTCTTGGGCTGTAGTATGGCTGGCTTGCCCCTGTACTGCACGTAACTCCATAAAAAATAGTCTAGTGGCGTCAAATCACATGATCTTGGCGACCAATGTACTACTCCAAAACGTGAGATTAAATGCTCATTAAACTCTCCTCTCAATAGGTCCATGGTATTGTGTGCCGTATGGCATGTAGCACCATTTTGTTGAAACCACAGTCCAATTCTTCCATTTTGTGCATCAAAAAAGGTCGGTAATCATCACACGGTACCTTGCTCTACTGAATTTAACGTTGCGATTTGCATTATTTTTGAAAAAGTACGGTCAGATGACGCCGCCGCCCTACAAACCGCACTAAACAATGTATTTTTGGGGGTGCATTGGCACTTTGGCTGCTCTTAAGAACAAATTTGGCAATTCTATTTGTTGAGGTACCCACAGCTGAAAATGAGCTTCAACACTGAAGAAAATTTTCCATAAAAAATTGGATCTTCATCCAGCTTCACAGAGCATGAATTTTGATAGTAGAATTCAATGATTTGCAAGCGCTGTTCACTTGATAGTCTAATAAAATTGAAATGGCATACCTTATTGAGCATTTTTGGTTTGACATATGTTACTTGTCACGCGTGAGTTATCAAAAAAATTTCACAGAAAAGAGAAATAGCAAAAAAAATCAAACATTATACTCGTATACATATAGGTTTCTAGGTACTGCTTAAAATCAATAAAGGCTATCCAAAAGGTTGACTGAAACCTTGTCGGAATTTTTTCTCATCCTCTATTAAGTGACTCATAAGCAAGTGTAAATTTGCACACAAATACGCTCAAAAGTTTGAAATTTATGTAGCGTAAATGTATGCGCCACTCTGTGGTATTTTAATTAATTTACTTTACTTCTGCACAATCGTTACTCAAATGTTTGTAAAAAAGTATCAATTCAGTACCTGCTTGTAGATACTTTAATTAATGCACATGTTAACGCTTTACGTGTTATCCCCCTCTTTTAAGTTGAAATAAATTACGCAACACAAAACTCGGAATGGTTAAAAATGCATCTCAATTAAAATTGCGCTTTTTCCACTTATTAACAACATTTTTGCAGTACTTAAGCATTAAAACACCAGAGACTGTTAGTTGACGATACCACTTACACACACTCGCGAAAATATACAGTTACATAGTTGCAAGTGAACGACTCTTAGTGTTGCCAACCAACCAACCATCCAACCCACACACTAACCAACCAACCCACCCAGATTACTTTTAAATTAGGATTCCTTTTCCCGCTTTTCTCACGTTCGCATGCAAAAATGTGCGAAATCGTGAAGTTATGCAGAAAAAAAGGGAAATTAGTTTACTTAAGAGTTTTTTCTCTTGCACTTTATTCCGTAGTTTATTTATCATTCTTTTTTACTTTGCTTTACTTTTCTAGCGGCAACGCAAAGGTGCTGAAATTAATGTTTATTTCAATTTAAATAAAACTTCCAGTGCTAATTTCGGATCCTGGTGATAAGTTATAGTCAACGAAAAATAAAAAACTGGCAAGGCAAGTTTGAAATATTTTTTCAAGGAAAATCATTTTTATAAAAAGAAATGATATTTTTCAGGTTCAGTTTCACATTATGACAGCTAGTAGTCATTGAGATAAGACCTTTTTAATAAATATTTCTTAAATATCAAGCTCTGCTATCAAATCTTCATTTAGAAAGGCAAGGAACAAACTTTAAGACTTTTAAAATTTTCATAGAAGTATAGCTGATGGCTTAGTTAAGCCATAGAAACTTTATATTAAGCGGAAATAAGAAATATACTGGTATTGATTTAATCCTAGAACCTCGAACTATAATCGAAGGACTTGCAAATAATTTTGGCTAAATAGTTATATTTTTGGGAAAATTGCTTCAATCATTAAACACGATGGTTAGTTAACATGAATTTAAATTAAAAATTTGAAAATCAAAAAGAAGCACTCCATCAAATAAAATTTTCCATACCGGGCACACCCTCTTCCATGCGATACAAACGAAACTACAAAGTGAATATATCCAGTGCATAGAGCCTTAAAAAATATGCCAAACAAATTTTTTGATAATTTGGCATAAATAAAAGTTACACGCTTGGAGTTAAATTTTAATCTGCTGAAAATATTAAAGTAAATATTTGCAATGAACCAAAATAAAAAAAAAATCTGATCGTAAGCTCCAGTCATCAATATTGAATGTTGGTTGCATCCGGTTAGGCTGCTGCCATTTTATGCATGTTGTCCGCTGTTTGACTAACATATTCATGTATGCATCGTTAAACCCTTTAAGCGTCTAAATTCCCAGCTGAAACGACTGTCGGTGCTGCAGCGCAAACATGAAGGGTAGCAACGTCCATATAAAACCATCCTCATGTGTAAAGGAAAATATAAAATTTAGTAGCGGAAAATGAAAAAATTAGTTGCACAACAGCAACAGCAACAGCGACTAAAACTACAATAAATAAAACATAGTTAAAGTAAACAAAACCCAATGGATCAAATGGATGGAGGTTTAAAAAATTTGAATTGAAGTAAATTGTAGAATCTCGACAAAAATCAAAATAGCAAAATTTTTCACTAAAAGAAAAGTTGGTATGCATGACAGTTTTGGGTTATCACATTACAAGAACGAATTGGGACGTAGAAAGTAGGTGTTGTTTGTATTTTGTACCACGCAGAATAATTGGAAAAAAGTAATACATAAACTCAATGGTATTTCGATATTTTAGTATAGAATGAAATCAAGACAAATTTAGCCATCTCATAATGCTAAAAAAAAGTCAAACGCAGCTTAACCAGACAAAAATTATCTGAGCATTCTAACTGAGCAGGTATTTCGTAGATCTTTTTGAGGAATCATTTTGATCATTTTGAAACATGTTATTTTTTGAAAACACTGCTTAACCCGTCTTCAAAAAGCTCGAAAGCTCTCTTTCTTTTTTACCATACGATTCTCTCAGCTATAAATTATTTTTATTGTTCTCTGTGTCTACAATGTTTTATTTTAATTAGCGTAGGGTAATCCTTTTTATAATTTATCTCAAAATTTAATGGAAGTTTATTTTTTTAAAACCTAGTTCTATACGACTAAAGTTGTCAAATAAATGAAATGTGCTTTTAATTTAAAATTATGTTTTAATTAGAGCGCATTTTATCTTGCAACTAAGTATAACTACGGGCCAAAAAGTTTTTAAAATTATTTCGTATGGGTTATTACTATATATGGATTCTTAAACTTTTTGAACATGCTTGTTATTTGTTGATTAATCTTACTAGCTCCTGGATAAAACAAATCGTTTGTTAAAAGAAACCTTAATCAAAATTTCATTCATAAATTGTTTTGCATCGTTATTTGAATATGAGAAAATATTTTACTTACATTTTTCTTTAATGCAAAATGCAAAAAAAAAAATGGTAAAACTTAAAAAGTTTTTCGATTGCTTAATCAACTGATTCTAAAAAGGATCCAAGTTATGAATTTTCAAAATTTTTTAAAACTCACTAGATTTTTGATAGAGCCTTAAAAAATAATATTTATTGCTTTCAACTGTCGGGATGTACTTTATTAAAAAAAAAAAAAAAAATCGACAATTTTGTTTCAGATCTCAAAGCTAAGGTGAATTGACTTTGGTCCCTTGTAACAATCACCTTTTAATTGATGTGAAGGAAATTTTATTTTGTGGCTGTGACAGTTGTGCAGCTTAAAGTTGCCAAAATTGAACAAAAGGTCAACATATCTTGCACCATGCAGAGAGAGATTTTATTTTAAGAGTATTTTGTAATTTTGTTTGTTAGTTTTTTGTTTATATATAAATTTTGTACAAAATTCAGATGTTTTTTATTTTATTTACGCTTAAGGCAACACATTTTTCTGTTATTTCAATTTAGTTATGCTTTGTTATATTCGCTTTTAATTTTTATTAAGTTTTTATATATTTTGCTATATATGTAAACTAACATATACCATACGTAAGAGACATTCTTTACCACTACGTTTACGTTGGTCTTTGAAGTATCTGTTTTTTGTGAGTTTGTTTTTGAAAAATTACTCATCGTTACGTGAGCTTTTATTTTTGCTCTAGGCCATTTGATTCAAAATGAGTTATTAATGTCAGTTTATATTCTCGAACGCCCTCTACGTAATGAAAGTTTCATATTTGGCTTAGTTATCTTATTTTTGTTAAGATATCCCGTCTTCTGAAAAAGAAAGTCTCAATGAGCATTACATATAACGCTGGAGCATGAAATTTGTCCAGCCAGATCAGCAAAACGCTCTTCATTGCAACATATTTATGTGTGCGCATGTATTTTGATACAGTCATTAGATTTTGACATCAGTGAACAAGGACGCATCGCCGCTTACAAACCTTATCTACCAAATTAGGAAGCTCCCCTTTGAAATTTAAAATCGCACATGTAGATGCGTTTTTCGACAAGGTAAATTTTATTTCTCTTTCTTGATAGGATTTCAATTTCTGGTACTAAAACAAACAGTTTCCATAAGTTTCAAATTGAACTGATTTCTTCAACAGGCTGGCACTCTTATACAAAATTTTAAAAATGTATTGCCTGCGCACAGGCGCTGCTAAAATTAAGCACGGAAAAAAGCATACAGTTTAATGTTAACTCCAACAGCTTATGTACAGTCTAGGAGGAAGTGGACTATTTACCTTCGTTGCTTGCGTCAAATATTTTCAACGATTTTTTTTATTATAGAGAAAATTTTTGTTAAAATTAAAAACTTACCGAAGGTCAAGCAGATTTGATCAACTTCATGTATAATCATTTTAACACAACACTCACGATTGTTTTTAAAACAAAATATTTCTATAATTCTTGAGCAATTTAATTTTTAATCACACGAACTGAATCGACAATTTCACAGCGGACAAGTTCAAACTTTACGACTGAAATGACTAACAAGTGTTGTCACTTTTCTCGGTCATGACGATATGAGGCGTATAATAAGTTTTCAAAATGAATTTTATGTAATCATATAAATAGGGGGAAATCGCTCTACCAACACTTATTAAAAATTATTTTAAGACCCTATATATTTTACTGTTGACATCATAAGTTTGATTTTAGCTTAAAGTTTGTATTTTCAGTCGTTCGATTAAGAAATATTCTTCTAATGTAATGCAGTTAACGGTTGTTATAATTATTATATATTAGTTGCCTTAGCAATAAATATTGATCACGAAGAGAATTTTTCGAGTTTCTTTTGGAACTGATCTAGTGAATATGCGGTAAAGTAATGTTTTGCCCCCAGAGCATGCCATATAAGCGTCAAACTTATGTGGTTGACTGGAGCCTCGCGCTACTTAAAGCCAACTCTGGCCACCTCAGCCTTGGAAAATATTTAAAGAGGACAGTCGCAGTGCATAGATAATTTTAAGTTAAATGTTTTCTATGTTCGTACATTTCGCTAAATGTTTTATGTGTGAATACCTGTGGCGTAAGAGATAAATACCTTGAGTCGATTTAAGTAGAATCGAGTAAATTTAATTTTCTATTAACTCTGAGTGCAATTTTACTTACGTTTTTGGGTAATTTTTTATATATGTTGAGACCTTTATAAATATAGTAAAAAATTATGTGAATTTTGCCCAACACTAATGAACATTTTTGTCGAAACTACATACTTACATGGAGTGGCTTCTGTGTAAACAGCTTACGGCTTGTGTAATTTATTTATTTTTGTCTCTGGATCCCACCATTTAAAAATCAGGGACATAATGAAAATCAAAAGTCTTAGTCGCAGAAATATTTTTTACCCTGATAAAGTGACAACACTTCCCAGTCATTTTATTCGTCAAGTTTCGGTGTTTAAACGCAGAAGTTTTGTCAGTTCCGTTTGTGTTAATTAAACAACAATTGTTTATAAACTCTAACTTATTTCGAATAAATACAATCGCGAGTGATATGTGAATATTTTTATACACAAATTTGATCGGTCATGTTTATTTTTTGGTAAGTTATGCATTGGATTTTCATTGTAATAAAAATAAGATTTAGAAAAGAGCCGTCGTAGTCAACGAAGGCACGAATCACGACATCAATCTTTTCCGAACACGAAGCACTTCATTTACACCGGTGATGCCATTTCGAAATTTCGAAAAAGTACTGAATTTAGAGTCAAAACGTACTTTTTGGATGTGAAGCACATATTTTTCCAAAAATTTGCAAACTATAAAAACAATACTTTTAGCAATCGATTAAGATAATGATATTTGACATTTATAATGAACATTCGTTAGCACTAACAAATCTTACATTAAAATTGTTGAAATAAGCTCAAAATTCTCTTAATGTACTTTAAATCAGTACATAGCTCTTTTTGTATTATTTAAAGCACAAATGAACAACTTTTAATGACATGACTGCTTTTAACAGGCTTTAAGTTTGATCTTCTTTTTAGCATCATAATGCTCATATTGTACATATCGTCACTGAACATCAAAAAGCCATAACCGCAAAAAATTCCAACTCGATTTTTTTGTTTATTATGATGCATGTGACTAAACTACGTGTCCCTACAAAGTTTTTGAATCGAATGTCCAAACAACAAGTTTTTGAGCTTAATGTCCCAAATAGACGTAGCACACTACTCGTAGTATGAAAAAAAATTAAACACAATATACGAATTCTTTAGTAAGTAAGCTTTAACTCGTTTCAGTCTTTTGCATAAGAAATACATATCAATATATTTTTGTAGTATAGATCGTTTTTTTGCGTCTCCTGCATAAACCAACAACATGTGGTTACAGTTTTTTGGATGTTAGGTGGCGATATGTAAATACTTATGTATTAATAAAAATACCAACTAAAGTGTTATTTAAACATTAATCAAAATCTGGCTATTTCTCGCGAGGAGAAACATATTCTAGTGGTTTTAAAAGCAAGAACTAGTGGAATGTCGAGAAAATCGATGGCAACACTGAAAATTATAAAAATACATTTTAAATTTTAATGCAAAAGTGAATTTAAAGCCATAGCCGAAGGTTGCCCAAAATTAAATTTTTTCAAACAAACAATTTTTTTTATTGTTAAAATCTTAATAAAATTTAACACATAGATAATTTGCTTCGTAAAACTTTGAAATAAATTATTATAGCGAAAAAACTATAAGAGCGATTGCTTAATTTTGTGGGAAATTTGATTGCTTTTAACCTTATACATAACACCAAAGTTCTTTGCCTTTGTGCAGTTTCCCAATTTATAGTGAAATTTGTAACTTACGGAATTTTGATGGCTAAATCTTAAGAGCCAAATATGAGCGACTTTTAATTGATTACACTCAAATCTTAATTTTTAATTTAAAATTCGTTTTTCATCGCTTGGACTGTGATCATGTCATTAAAATATGAACAACCTAAGGAAAAAAACTACGTAACTACCTAAAACCATATTTAAAAAAAAAATATTTAGTTTTGCTTAAAATTAACTGAACTGGCAACCCTCGACCACGAAAAATTACAATAGTAGCCCAGTCATTTCATTCGTCAAGTTATAGTGTTTAAACGCAAAGGATTTGTCGCATCCATTCGTGTGAATTAAACTTTAATTTTTAGTGAATTCTGTCCAATATATATCGAATAAAAACAATCGCGAGTGTAAAGTGATAATTTGTATGCATGAATTTGATCGAAAATGTTTAATCTTTGGTAAGTTGTACACAAATTTGCATTGCAACAAAAAAAAATGTACAAAACGCCGACGCAGTCAACGAAGGCAAAGGCTTCCAGTTCCCCCAAAACTGTGGTTCAAAGGGTTTAAAAAGCTTAACTTTGAACTCAAAGTTATCACGTACTCAAACCTTTTCAGTACATGAACCACTTTGCTTGTTTGAAATTGCTGCGCCCATGCATAGGCAATAGATATCTAATTTTATGGCAGCGTTTAAAGTAGTGAGATTTTAGTCAGTAGATGAAAAGATCATGCAAATTTGTGACTTGTTACCAGATATGAAAAGGGCTCTAATGTATTTTTTTTCAAAATCTTTTTTAATGTTTTCATCGATTCTGATCTATACGATCGTATACATATTTAAATAAAAAATGTAGCCCGAATCTAATTCAAATAATTGAGCTACAGGAGTGTACAGAAATTCAAATTAATTTCATTAGAACGTCTATACAACCTGTTACGGTAGTGTTAAATTTTAGATTTTTCCCGAGTTTTTCGATACTTTTTCAACATCTTCCGAAAGTGTTCGATTTTGAAAAAGTTTAACATTAGCAACATATTTCTACTACTCGAATTTAAAAAATTTTATACTCTACAAACGATTTTGGATTTATTTTTTTCATCATATGATTTAAAATAACATTTTTTCAATGTATTTTGACATGCTTTTTCTGACGTCTCAACATTTTTCGAATTTTCAAATTTTTAAAATTTTTTCATGTTTTTCAATATTTTTCGGCTTTTTAAACCTCTTTGAACTGATGGGTTTTCAATGAATGGATTTTCCAAATGAGTTTCGTTGACCCCTGTGCGGTAGGCGCAATAGTTACATATATCTTTTTCTTTTATTTACTTACAATTTTGAAAAACTTAAAGATCCAAACACAATTTTTAAAATTTTTATCTCATACGAAAAATTTGATAATTGGAATAAAACTTGAAATTTAACTAAATGCATGCAGGAAAAACTATGATTTATTTTTTCGGTGTTTTTAAAAAAAGTTCTTCAAAATTAAAGCTCTCGGGCTATGTTTTTACTGTACTAAATTAGTGACTTCAAAGTACTGCGCCTATCGTTTTGACATCTAATGACCCTTAATAAAATTTTGTTGAACAAAACTAAAAAAAAGAGCAAATAAATTTTCTCATATTATATATGAAGTTCCAGTCATTAGAAGATTTTATTTCAAATTCCGTATATTTTATTTATGTTATTAAATTAAATTTTATTTTGTCAAATTTCGTTTGCTTTTAATTTTAGTTTTGTTTTCACCACTTCAAGCGCAAACTTGACTACTAAATAATTCAGAAAATTTTTTCATTCACACATTTGCACAATTTATGTTTGTTTCGTGTTGTGTAAATTCGTGCTTGATTTATGCACATAAAATATTTAATATTTGCTAAGACAAATGGGATAATAGTTCGCGGATTTATGTCAATTTAATTTTGCATAAAATATGCACCTCGTTTTTATTTTGTTTTCTATTCTTAAATGCAAAAAAAGTTTTATCCATATTTGAATGAAAAAATGGTTTTGCATATGATATTGTTTTGTTTTATCATAGATTATTTCTATTAAGACTTTTAGATGCAACAAAATTGCTACAATGTATGTAAAAAAACTGAAAGTATTTAAATGTTCTTAAAAACATTACAATTTCAGTGCAAGTAAGAAGCATATATCCATAGCCTTACATATTTCACTACTGTTTGAAGAACATAACTTTTCCCTCTTTGCGTTTGCTTAAACAGAAATCTTCAATGCATTCATACGTCTTTTTCTATATCATTGAACTTCTATGTTTTTGTTATATTTTGTTTTGTATATTTTGTTAAAAACGAAAGTACTGCTGTTTCCCCTTCATACAAAATGCCCACATAGTACGCAGTTGGGCTTAAGAACTGTGTGAACAACAAAGACACTCGCTTCTTAGCTGCATATATTTGCAGGATAATCGCTGTAACATCATTAACACAATATTTTTGTATAGAATATTCAACACTAAATAACGGTCTTTGCTGTGCTAACATTTTCACTTTATTAATACAACAATAAAAAAAGCAACAACCCCAAGGATATATGGAATACATTAAATACAAAAAAAAAAAAAAACGTAAGAGCAATCCTGCCGATGCGATGTTAAAGAAGTATCATCAATATGTACACATAAAGTTGGTTCAAAAACTTAAATCTTAGGGTACATATAAAACGATTTGATCAAAGAATTAATATCTAAATCATGATATCCGCGCATCGCGCAAAAACTAAATTTGTTCATATATTAGCGGCAAGCTCTAAAAAAAAAATAAAAAGTATTCTTGCTTCATACGTTTCTTTCCGAGAAAAAAACCACAAAAATACAAATTATTGGCTTCCGGTGCCCTAGTCCCTCCATTGGCCCTTTGTTAATTCAGCGCTGTAGTTGTTCACTATTTTCACTTCTATCAAAATTGTGGGATATTAAGGCAGAGGAAAACGTTTTCTTAGGCATTGCTTTTTCGTATTTTATCACTAAAAGATTTGGTATAAGACCTTAACGTAATTTTCACTTTATAGAAGAAAACTAAAGATTTTTATGTTGCCAAGAGGTATAGCGTCATAATTTTAGTAATGCGAAGCGATTAAATAGTTAAAAAAAATTAATGTGCTGCTAAACTTAAGTTTTTCATTGATGAATATTGTTTAACAAGTAAAATAAAGACAACTATAGGTGCTCTCTTTGACCCTACTAGTTTTAAATTTTTCATTAAAAGGGTATTTAGACTACATGCTGCCTGGGTGAGACTAAACGTATCCACATTAAATTTGAAAACATTTATCTAAATAGCTCTGGTTGTAGTGTTTTGAAGCTTATGCTTGTATGAGAGGAACAATGCCCTCTTTTCTAAATTTGCCATCTTTTTGTCTGATGCTACTTTTTGCTGTTGTATAATATTTGCTTTCTTTACTTTTGTGAATTCTCTCAGCGTTTAAAAAAAATTAAAAAATGTAGTTCCTATGGAGAGTGCACGCCTACCAATATCACCGAGCTCTCATTCAAAGCTTTGTTATAATCATTTTTACTAAGTATTTGCCCTTATTCAGTTTCGCATCACTTACAAATAATAAGAAACTAAAATTTTCTACAACGAAAATGAAATGAATTTTTCACTACACCTCACATTGTGAATAGCAAAAGAAACTGAAATCCAACGGATCTATTTTACAACGTGAAAGCGGGAATAATTTTGTGAAATTTTGGTTGAAGGCGCAGTGTTGCCTCAACGTAAGTGTATGCGTCTGAGTACTGAGTATGTTTGCGTGCGCTTGTAAATGCATATGTATCATGTACCATGCGAAACAGTTATTGTTAGATAGCGCAATATTTTAATGCTTGTTACGAGTATGTTAGTGCTGTTTGAAGCATCAGTGTTTTATTTTTATTTTTTAAACACACCAGTGTTGCTTGGTGGCTGTATTCT
Organism: Meiosimyza decipiens; assembly: GCA_963680825.1. Classification (NCBI taxonomy): domain Eukaryota; kingdom Metazoa; phylum Arthropoda; class Insecta; order Diptera; family Lauxaniidae; genus Meiosimyza; species Meiosimyza decipiens. The sequence continues at coordinate 115,042,327 of OY804258.1, read as the reverse complement.
TGGTTTATGAAATTCTGAAAAACTCATGGATAAATTGGTATATTTGTTGATTTCACAAGTTGGCAGATATGTTAGATTCATGAACTTATTGAAGTTATTCGCTAAAATGGATTGCAGCGTACTCTCAGTTACTCATGGTTTAGTATTGGCATATGCTACAATACATGCTATGCATTTAATGTGAGGATTAAAATTTTCAATGGCAATTGGTTTTTGAAATAAAAACTTATTCAAGTCAATTTATTGTTATATATATTTTGTTTTTGTTTCGGAAATTTTATTTTTTATAATTTTGTAAAACAGATCCAAGCTCGCATACACAAGCAAATTTAATAAAATATTTATTTAAATTGTCATAGCAACCATGTGGCAAACCTTATCAGTAAAGAGTTTTGAAATATCCTTCAAGCTTTCACTTTTTTCACTTAAAAAAAATGCAAAGTAAAAATTAAAAGAATTTATTTCATCAATTTAAAAAACTATCCGTAAGGTCATTTCTTTAGCGGATAGATGAAAAAATCAATGACCTTGCGGATTTCAAGGGAACAAGAAATCAATTTATTCACAGATTGCGAATTCTTTGTCAGTGTCTGCTCCACAATGGTTGACTGTCAAGCAAAACTAAAAACAATTAGCATTTGTGAAGAAAAGAATCGTTTGCGTTAGTTTAGGGTGGTTTACTTCAAACTTCATCTTATCATTAAAACTTAGATATGTCCCTTATCTTACTAACAAAGGGTTACGTCCTATTGCAATAAGTAGGTTCTCTTTTTCAATGAATTCAAATCAAATGGAGATAAATAATTTTTTAAACTGTATCGTTAAATGCAGCTGCTTTCGCATCATTCACGTCTGATTTCGAGTCTAAAAATTCATCTCAAATCGGAAAATTCTAATACAACTATATGAATTACACAATTATACATTCCTGAAGTCTTACTTCTTGTACACAAAAACCACACAAAATAATAATTTTATAAAGATATTATTGAGCGAAGATATATATAAAAGTTAAATAAACTTCTCAGAATATACGCAATTTTTGCAGTACAATTTGCATATTCCATGCCAATGGACCGATTAAAACCAGCGCAGGTGTACTTTGTTTTCTTGCCTCTGTTACGGGAAAACTCAAAACATTTCCTCTGTACGCCTTGTGTATCAGGTTCTCAAACGTTTTTTTCTATGCTACCACCTATTTTTTTTGTGAAAGTTTCTGGTAATGCGTTCAATGAGGGAGGGTGTAGCATACCCCATTAGTGTTTTTTTTGCGTGTTTCGCCTTCAAGTGTTACGGCTAAGCATACTCGATGTTTCAGTTGTAGGATTTTTTATCTTCAGCTAGTGAGAGCACGGGGACAGATATTAGAGTGAGGAGAAAGTTGTCTCTGTTTCGCACGATTTTGGCGATGTAAGTAAGGTCGATAATGGCAAAATAGGTTAAGTCACATATCAACTTAGATTGACTTGGTGCAAAATATATAAAATAGAGGACACATACATATATCATGTAGCATCTATTTACATACACATTTTTAAAGTTTACAGTGCTGTATTATAAAAACCTATTGTCGTACGTAAGAAAATATACAAACATTTTTTCTGGGAAATTAAAAAATCTACAGCGTCTGTCTGACATAAATTAGTTGCCAATAAATCAGAAGCGATATTTGAGTATAAAAAAAAATAATTAATATTTTGTCTTTTATATCATGAAAACCGTTCAACTTACGCGATTAAAGAACTAAAAAATATTTTTGGGACCAATGACATTTGACATTGGAGACATGTCTGATGGGTCCATATTAAAATGAATTTTTCAAGCATAATCATTTTAGTATCAGAATATATACTATATTTAGATGTAATAACGAGAGATGAAATTTAAAGTAAAACATTTGAGTGCACATATATTTGTATGTGATTTATTTCATCAATTTGTCTTTCGACTGTCACTTATTTTATGCATAACTAATTTTGTAACAAAGTTATGTATAATGTTGGGACATTCTATGTTCGAGTTATGAAATTTTCTTTACATTTGCGTTGAGAAGAATATGCGTCAGTACATATAACAAATTTTAAAGTACATTCGGTACAAAGTAAAATTTTCCGTACATTTTCAGTACAATTGGACTATAATGATTAATAATGACGTTTTTTCCTTAGTACTGAAATATGTGGAAAAAAGAATGACTTAGTATATTTTGCTAAAATTTGAGTAAAAAAGCAAATGAATTTTTTCAATTTTGTAAATAATATTGGTATCCTTGATCAAAAAATACATTTGCACACTAAAAAGTACGTCCCAAGTCACGATTCAGTACATTTACACAAAACTCAAATGCCATCACTGATGTGTAGAGTAGTAAAAAAAGTGCTGTCCATATAAAATTTAAATGATTTTTAGAATGTACACACACATTCAGTGCCGCTCAAAATTGCTTTGTCTATTAATTTAAGAATGGAACACGAGACATTTTGACAAATTACAATGGCACTTTAAAGCCTAAACTTGTGAATGCAGCAGCAGTTAACAGACGACAGACGACAAATGTTCGATGATAACAGAGAAAATTCGTCATTTATCGTCGCATTTTCCATTTCACAAGCAAATTGCTTCTCACTTCCACATCATTTGATGCGACAAAATTTTGCTGCTTCATTTTTATTTTTTTATTTTTTTTTTGTGAAAGAAAAGAAGTCTTGAATGATAGAAAATTGACCCACAAATTATATCAAACAAGAACCGAGCAAAAGCAGACAAGGGTGTGCGGAACAAAAAAAAAACACTGAACGAAATTTTGTGTATATATTTGAAGTTATGAAAGAAATATTTTGTGTGTGGAAAAGATATGATGTGGAATTTCTTAGAAGATTTCTGTTGTCTTTTCATAAACTAATCAATTTGGTTGCATAGTAGAAGGCATGGAAGTCAGAAATTCAAATATCTTTACTTTTTAGACATATAATAAATACTTGGAAAATTTTCTCAGTGTTTATTTGATTTGCCATCTAAATTCATTTTGCAGACAAAAACAGAAAGGAGAGCTAAATTGAAATCAAATTGTGCAAAAATTTATTCACACGCTACGTTTGATGCATAATTTACTTAGGTTGGAGTTGGAGACAAAAATCATATGACGATTTTCTGATCCTTTTCTCCGATATAGCGTCAGCAGTTTTTTTTTCTCATGTGATATGCCTTACATTGGTGAACATTTGGAGGGAGCAGTTCTTTTGTTTGTCATAAATACGTCTCGTATGAGTATCCTTATTTAGCACAACGTTTACGGTTGCTAAGGATTCCAAATTAACTTTGAACTTGAATGATACGCCTGCATTACAATCAATGTCTGCCTATTTTTTCTTGGTCAACTGATTACAACACTTTTGCCTCAATGACTTTTTATTAACACATTAGGGGTTTCTTTCAATTTCCATTCCATATTTTTGCATGGCTAGGCATATTTTTAGATGTTTTTTGATTTGCATATGAAAATTTTGCTTACGTATACCCTTGCATTATCAGTTTTCTTTTTTTTATAGCTACATACATTTCCAGCATCTTTATATCAATGTGTCGAGTTAAATGTTCGTTTTTTCATATAAAAGAAAAAAAATGAAGCTGTTTTGCACATATTTTTTACAATTCATTGACTATATTTTTGGCTTAAAAAATACAAATTTCCATCATGTTAGATGTGAATGAAGCATCATAAGCAACTTAGTCAAACCATAAACCTTTTATCTAAATATTATTATTATTATCTAATTATTATTATTACTTATCTAATAATCAAATGACAGATTTGGACACATAGTGATCGAAAAACAGCTTTATGTAAGACCGAGGGAGGAGAGGAACTGGAGTTTGCTATATGAGACAGTGAGTGAAAGTTTCGGCGTGAGTATGGTTGTGATACAAAAGGGGATACGGCGACGAAATGTCGGAAAACGATGGGGCTGTTTTCTTACCTTGTTGCTCTCTTTTATTGCAGTACAAATTGCAACAGCGTGCCGTCAGTGGTAGTTACAGTTTCCGTAATTTCGTTTGTTTAGAAGGCACTGCTTCTTATTGACTACATCATAGTACGGTAGTGGAAGTTCTATTTCTAAATTCACTGCAATTGCTATCGAAAGTCACAGAAAATTTGACAGTTGTCTTGTAATTACAATTATATCGTAAAAAGCAGCAATACTCTAAGCTGACAGCTTATAGCCTTTTTTTTACTACCACTGGCACTTCCGACGCATTATTCTGATTTAACCACTGCATGAACACTTTCAATTATTGTTGTTAATGTTCACAGTTTTACATTTCTGTCATCACTGTTCGTTGAGGAGATTCGATTGTGTGCCCCTAACGCCCTTTTGACGACGTTACGGAATCGAAAATAAATGAAACCATCAAAACATCGTCTACATGCTGAAAATTAAAAGTTGTGCTTTGTGAACTTTATATTGAGGTTCGCTTATATTCTTTTTTTGATTTTTATTATTAAATTCTTTTATGTTTTGTGTTTTTTTTTTCATTTTTGTTTACGATATTCAACAAATTTTTTTGTATTTTAGTTTTCCACGTTTGCATATTTTTATTTTTCTATGCCATTGAACACTTTTCCACACCATCGACACTCGTACTGGCACTCATCACTATCGCCATCATCAGCATCATCATCATCATACCGGTAACTTCATTCTTGGGTGTAAATCTGTTTATACCACGCTTAACAAACAGTTGCCATCTTTGTCTTTGTTCTGTTGTCATTTGTCCTTGTCATTATTGTGATGATCTGAGTTATAGCTGACGAGTGTTGATGACATGACCCTATTCTGGAAAGCAATAATTGTGTGAAGGATCAGCGATTTTTTATGACGTACCAAGTAGAGGGTTTTTTTTTGTAGGCTGTCTTACTTTTTAATTTCTATGAAACGTCAAATATTCTATCAAATCTGTGAACTTTGGTGTCATTTACATATGTTCGGGCATGTCATGAAAAGGTTGCCAATGTAAAAATGCTTCCTAATTACGGTATTCAATAGACTTAATATCTTGCAGTTATACTATAGGATTATTTACCGGTTGCGATGTGTATCGTTTCTGGTTAGAGCGGTATAAGTAAGCAATAATTGAGAATTTGAAAGTCTACTCTACTAGTGTCACTTTGTTAATAAGTGCTCAATTGTTCGAAAAAATTATAGAATATTTGAACTCGGGACTAAAATTTTCAAGCGGATAAATTTTCATGTTTTATTTCAATTCAAAACTACGACAAACTGAATAAGATACACCCTTTATATATTTGCTTTGCTGTTGATGTTTAATTAACTTATTTTTTTGATGAACAACATCAACATAATTTTTTATTGATGCAATGATAAATGTCACATTTTCCGAATCGTTAAAAAAAAATATAAAAATCATTTACCATCAAATTTTGTTTTTCGTTAACTATGTAATTATGACGTATTTTGTCTAAAATAGTAATTTTTAGGGAAAACTTTTCAAGATTTATGAACATACTTTGGATTAACTTTTAGCCAGGGGCATTTACAGACTCTTAATTGAACTTTTAGTTTCGTCTTCTTCCTTAAGCAATTAATAAAAATTCTACAAAAGTCTGCGCTTCTCGGAATGGTTATGAAATCCAAATCGCCTGCGCCTTTCATAGGTAGTTTACAGAGAATAAACACAATAAGCATTGGAATGCGGTCTTGATACCAGTCCAAACAAAAGTTAAAACTGTAAAGCTTTTAGTTTTTATGAAAATTGGTTAGAATTGTTTGTGGTACGTTGCTTTGAAGTTTGAAAAACATGTAATTTTGGCAAAAGCTTTGATTCTTTTCTTAGCTTGGATTAAAATTTTAACTAAAGAGAGTCCCAATGAGATTACACTTTTTAAATTTTGTGTAATTTTGTTTTCGTACAGTTGGCAACTATGAAACTTGACAGTTGTAACCTATGATTATTTCGATTATAAAAAATGGAGCGCTACACAAAAGAACAACGCGTTATCATTTTGAAAACTCAATTCGTTCAATGGGTAATGGAGCAAAGTAAAGTGTATGCCGATCTTGTGAAAAAAGTCATCTTCACCGATGAAATGCATTTCCATTTGAATGGGTTCGTGAATTATCAAAATTGTCAAAATTGCTCAGAAAATCCTTACTCGATCCATGAGAAACAAATCTATCCACAACGAGCAATCTGGAGCGGATCTTGGTCAGGTGGCCTTGCTTTTTTGAAAATGACACCAGAATTGCAGTGACTACGTTCGTTAAAAAAACATGATAACGAAGTTCTTGTGGCCCCAATTGAAAGGCATGGAGTTGAACGACATAAGGTTTCAGCAGGACGGTGCCACCTGCCACACTGCACATGAAAAAATCAATTTAATGCAGCAACGATTTTCAGACCAAATCATCGCACGAAATTCTGATGTCAACTGGCCACCAAGATCATGCGATTTGTTTTTTTAAGGCTTTGTAAAATCTAGGGCTGTTGTGAATAAATAAGACACAATTCCTGAACACAAGTCCGAGATTTAACGCGTACTCGGTGAGTTACAACCACATTTTTGTGAAAAAGTCATCGAAAATTTTATGAAAAGAGCAATGGTCAGTCATCAGAGCCGTGATGGCCGATTGCCAGATATTTTATTTCATACTTAATCAGATTATATTTACTTTTCAATGCATTAAAAACACGACAATTCACTTAAATAATTCATGTTTTTATTATTAAAAAATGCACTCTCATTGGGACACTCTTTATTTCTATTAAAATGTATTCTATTTCTGAGTTTCTGGTGTCTCTTTGAGGCTTACCAAGTGCATGAAAACAACAACACCAAAAGTTATTTATAAATGAATAAAATATACTTAAATTTTGTCGTAGCCTATAAAAGCATATCAAATATTAGAACTTAATTCTTGAGTAGATAAAAAAAACCGATAGTCCATCTACCAAAAGACCAAAATTATGTTTTAATATTCAAAAACCTTCAAAATAACAACGCTAAGCAAATAATTGATTAGATTGCAGCTGCTGCATGCGACTGCAGCTATTAATCATTATTTTTGATTACCATGCAAAGCTCCCTTTTAATCGCACTGTGCTTTACTCTATTAGTTCAAATTTTAATACAATAATAGATTATTCAACGGCTTGACAAATCGATTGCCCACTTATACATAAAAATGTACAGTCATACAACGCTAATATTGGAGTTGCACATTTTTACTAAGCTTTTATTACGAATAGCAGTTTCTTTTTAACCTGGTTTCTTATAAGTTAATATATATGTCATGCTGTTTGTAAAACAGCTGATACATACAAATGTATATATTGAATTGGAAATGGTAACTTGATCAAATATTATCGTGCAGAAAGTTTCTTGGCCAGGAATCAAAATGTTCCTTAATTTTTATTAGAAAAATTACGCGATTGTTCAAGACGATTGAATTGAATATGTTCGCAAGAAATTGGTTGTCTGACGCAAATTTCTAGATGGGGTATAACTTGGTGAAATAATATCAAAGTTAGAACTTTTTGTTATGCAAACGATTAAAATTATCCTCTTCTAAGATTTTATGCTGATTTTAATTTTTGATTAATGCGCCATATTCAATATTTTGGTCTTTTTAAGTAAAGAAATTTTTTTATTTTTTATTTAATTATTTATTTTCTTGTATATGTCGTTATTCAAAATTTCTTCTTCAGATGAGTTGGCCGATACGTCACTTCCACACAAAATTGGATTCTACAACTCTCCAGCTAATTTGCATTTCCACAGGTATGTTAAAAATTTTTAAATACTTTTTCGAAAGTAGCAGCGCTACATTATAATTTAGTTAATTGCGCGATCGTTTTGTTAACTTTTCTTGATCATTAGAAAAATTGTCATATTTCGAAAACTAGAGATCGAGACGTACATTTTTGAAATCAATTCAGAGGTTTTCAACTTAAAACAAGCTTGGAAAAAATATATCCGCGACTTTCGACCGCTATATTTTCTAAATAACTCTTTACTTCTAATACCATGCTTGCAATTAACATTAAAGTTCACGTAAGAAATATTGAGTTTTATAAAAAGTGGAGTAACTGAAGTGAACTAGAAGCATATTACATAACTTCAGGATTAGTACTTGGGCCAAAGATGTAATCAAAATATTTTACACGGACACTTTTAAGTCTCTTTTGCAACGTCTTATCGCTCACCGAAATGCACAATATGAGTTTAAATGACCTATCCCAATGAAGACGTAAATTTGTAGTTGTTTTGATATAAGTACAATTAAGAGTAGAGTTTTAGAAATCTACATAAGTAGTATCTATGACCCAATTCAAATACTTACATTGATATTTTTATACCCTACACAGAGGGTATATTCACTTTGTCATTCCGTTTGTAACGTATAGAAGGAGGCTTGGCAGGTATGGAATAGTATATATATTCTTGATCAGCGTCCCTACCTGAGTCGATATAGCTGTGTCCGTCTGTCCGTCTGTCTGTCTCTTTGTCTGTATGTCTGTGTGTCTGTCTGTTGAAATCAAGTTTACGGGAAAACTAAGTAAGCTAATTTAATGAAATTTGGCACGCAGTTCACAACTTCTTGCAAGCTACTAGCATATTAAAATGGGCGAAATCGGCTAACGGCCACGTCTTCCGCTCATACTCTATGTAAATATACCCAAGTCCATTTTTAAAAAAAGTTGCTGCGATTTTGATGAAACTTGGTGATTTGGTAAAAATGAGAACAAAATTAAGATTAGGCTAAATTATAAATTTGCAAAGGCTCTGAAAGGGGCGTGGCATAGCCCTAAATTTTAACTTTTACAACGAAATAGTTTGTAAACCGTGCACGATATTGTGATAAAATTTGGTACACGAATACAGATCTTATGAATCCTGAATTGCGCATAACGTGTGTGGAATTTTAAAAGTAGGCGTGGCACTATTTAACATTTAAAAATTTGGATTTCGTATAACTCCAAATTGGCACATACGTTTTTCATTAAAATTTTATGGATGATACCACTGAAAGTAGTCAACAATACAAGCTACATCAATGTACTGAAAAATTTCTCTTAAGGGCGTGGCACAGCCTACAATATTTATAAACGTTATAAAAAGAGAACTTACAATTATGAAATTTAATGTTGCAGATATACTTGCTAAAAGGTGTCTTCTTGCAAAATTTTGGCACAAATGTGCAGGTGGGTGTGGCACTTCCCATATAAGCAAACTACGTTTAATGCTATAGATAGTGTGCTATGAGAATAATCTTCATAAAATTGTGTAGAGGTGTCGGTTACTATAAGCTTCGGAATTAAATTAAACTAGACAAGGTTGCATCAGTGGGCGTGGCACCTCCCTCATTAACATATAGTTATAAGTGATATTTTAAGTGAACTATTGGAGCAATTGATCTGAAATTTGATGTAAGTGGTTTACTGGGTATTAGGTACATATCAATCAAAAGCTTTTGAAATAGAAACAGTGGGCGTGGCACCTCTCATACAATTAAAAGACCTTAAGTGGCATAATTATCGAAATATATAAGCAATCATACTGAATTTTGGTGAAAGAGGTTCGTTTATAAAAATCTATTTCTGTATTAAAATCTTACTGGATTGCACCAGTGGGTGTGTCACCACCCTAAATTTTAGGAATTATTACGGCACATATCGCAAACTCCACAAGCTATTGTGCTAAAATTTGGTTTGTTTATTGAACCAAAAGTGAGCGGAATTGGAGAAGTGGGCGCGGCATATTTTCTGTTTTCTATTTCGATTGTATTTTTTCAACATTTCCCATATTCTTTCGACTTCTCCATCAATTTTTCAGCATTTTTCATATATCTGGACTTATTCAATTTCTTTCAACTTTCTTCAATGGTTTTCATATATTTTCAACATTTTCAGTTTTTCCAACACTTTTCAACATTTTTGAACCTTTTTACATTATTTTCGACTTATTCAACCTCTTCAGTATTTTTTTAACATTTATTTAAAAAGTACTTTCAATGCAGTGTAGGGTATGTGAGTTTTGGCCTGGCCGAAGATAACACATTTACTAGTTAAATTTGGCTTCGCTTGGTCACGAACTTTCTCGAATTTCCATATTATCTCAGCCTTTTAAATGTAACAATATGATTTACAATCTTTCAGAAAGGTCCTTTAAGTACTTTTGAAGTTAAAAAATTTTCAATTCAATACCTATATAGATATTAAAAAACACGCATTGTTCGAGTACTGACTGTATTTCAATCACCTCATTCGCCACGCATATATAATAATAACTCGCGTGGTATTAGCCAGTTCATAAAGGCATTAATTAATAGTAGTTAGGCTATTGTAGCTTATTAAGTCAATTGTAGTGTAGACACTAAAAATTTACACACAATTGCACTGAAAATTAATGCAAAATAAAGCGAACACATTGGATAAATGCAGTGGTACTAATTTTCAATGTAAATTCATGAACTTCATTAATAATTGTTAAATTTTTTAGGTAATGGTTACATTCTGCATTTACTTGTACTGCTTTTGTTGGAAAATAGACTTATAATATATTTTAATTTTCAATAAAAAGAATTAGTTTATCTTTATATGCTATCAATTTTTACAACGGCCATATATTAAATCATTTCCAAATACTCTAATGCCAATTTAAAGTAATACATACCTACATATATGTGCACACATGCACTATTATCCATAAAAAAATGAATGAATTACTTGGAAAAAATCAACAAAACGTACGTTTACGCAACCCGCTTATTGCCAACATTTGTTATCCTTCTATAATTTATGCAAAAACAAGGATTATGCAATGGTAAAAACAGAAAAACATTAAAAAAAAAGAATCGCAAAAAAAATCTGATTGCATTCGGGCAGCTGCAAGAGCAACTGTGTACTCGTAACAAGAAAATAAAAAGGATAATAGCAATGAGCAAGGACTTCGTTGTTTTTTTTTTTTTTTGTTACGCTGAGCGTGTGCAGTTTTATAAACTGCTTACAAAATGTAAACAAACGTTGACTACACAGATAACTTACGTAAAGCAACACATATGCAGCTGGGTAATTATTATTCGCTTATGGAAATCGACATGCAACTGACCATTTGCGTAATGCATTTCGTTAGCATTTCATTTAATTTTTTGGATTTAGTTTCTGTTTTCCTCTAATTTTATATCTACCCCAAGCGATGATGGTTTGAACTTACGAAGTTTCATTGTGATTTTTTTTCGATTTTGAAGCTCACGTTATTTGATGTAAGTGATCACCTGTTCTTCATGGTGACCCACAGCACAGCACAGTGCAGTGGTACAACTTGCAGAAGTTATGTCTTGTTGTAAGAACTAATAACAATTTTTAATTTGTAAGCCACCTATTTCCGCTAGCAATGATTTATTGTTTGGAAGGAAAGGAGACATTGATCATATTTTAACTTTCATACAAAATTCATGTTGTCCGATGTTCTTTAATTGGGATTGAAACTTTACAGAAATGCTCACTGTTATCCTATAATATTCTCTTGTGCTCGGTGTGTAGAAGATATTGCATGCAATACACCCAGCAGAAAACGCCAAAAACTGTTGTAATCTGGATAGATCAAGTATCTTAGTTTGACAATTGCTTACTGTCAACAAAAAACTAATCCGAACCCATCCAAAATAGGCTGTTTTTAACTAAGCTGATCGACTTTGTATAATTCAAGGAGCTACAGTTTATTTTTTTTGGCATGGAAGGTAAATATATTATATTATAGTCAAATTTGGCCAGGCTGGAGTTCCATTCTAAGGTTAAGAAAATTTCTTGTCACATGACAACATTTCAAATCCAAAATCAGCTATATGGCTTTTGAAATTTTTGGACAGTTTTGTCAAATTTGACATTATGTAAGAATGAAAAAGAATTAAAAGTGATGCTTTAAATCAAAAACAATTCAATAAAATATTGAAAGAAGCTGGAGTCTCTTTTTAGCTTGATATGTTACCAACATAAAAAATTAACTAAATAATAAATGGTAGCGTTGGAGAAAAATCTACAATTAAATCTATTTAACATAATAATCTGTATAAAATACGATTTCAATATAAAGTAACGATATACATTGATCGGATGGATTGGTGGGGTCACTATTGAATTCTTCGCCGATGTTAGATACCTCAGAGTTTTTTTTTAGAATTTGAAATTAACCATATCAGTGTGTTTTAGCACGACATGCAAAGAGCATGTGAGCTTATCGCCGTGAGTTGGGCATAAAAATTACTTTCTGTATATATAAAGTAATAATTTTTACAAAATTATCACATGCAGGCTTGGTTTTGGGGTCTAACATTCAGCTTCTTTTAACATAACTGAAATCCTTTGCATCTATCCTACTGCAACCTTTGTAGACTCGATAGAATTGTATCTGTTATAAAAAAATGTGCTGCAAAGTTCAGCTGTCACCAGGCCTTGTGACTGATTCTTAAATTTACAACAAAATACCCTACATCGATCGAGAGGTAATGGTTTGATAAATTTATTTTCATTTGATTAGATATACCAGACCAAAATTACTGTGAGGACTTCCGGGAAAACAATCCAATTTAACCTGATGTCCTAAAATGGACCAAATAGTGTCACTGCATCAAACGACTGCATTTCATTTCACTTTGAAATCGTAACAGCAGTTTTTAAAGAGAACTTTAAGCCATTGAAATCGCTGAAAGATTCTCCAATTGATAGAGGATGCCCATTTATTCTAATTGAAAATAAGAATAAATGGGCGTGGACACCTGAAGTGCCTAATTGTGAATGATTTTTATGAAAAAAAAATGTGATTAGTCAATTGGGAAAGTTCAATGTGTAATGTATTTGAAGCATATGAGGGGCTATCTCTACAATTTTTGTTCATTCAATTGATCCATAAACCAGCGCAAGGTCCATTTTATGCATTTTGTCATCGATTGTTACAATCTTTAATTGAAATGGTATAAAAAAGCTTATTGGGGTTCAACATTCATTATAAAATTAATTTTTAAGTTATATCTCCTGTTAATTGTGTCCGAAGCATTCATTTCGGACTAAAATTGACAAGGAACTCACTTATATATTCTTCTTATTAATAGTCTTATGAATTAAGAAGCTCTAACTATTCGTTATAAAGTAATTTATTAGTGTTTTGTAATTAATACTCATCCAGAGAAGTTAAATGGGAATGCAGTGGGTATTAATAAGATTAAGAAGTCTACTGGCGGTATTCTTTGCGTTAAATTACGTAGTCACCTCGTAAAAAATCAAATTTTGAGTGGTAAGAGAAATGGTAAAAAGAATCTAAACTCTTCTCTATTTGGTGAAAACCAAAAGAGAAATATTTATATAAATGAGAGTTTGACTAAAAATGATAGGGCCTTGTTTATGGAAGCGAAAAAGATAAAGGCAGAGAAAAAATATAAGTATTTATGGATTAAAAATTCCAGAATTTTAATGAGAAAAGTGGAAAATGCTGAGGTTCTAGTGATTAAATCATCTGATGATCTGCTTAAACTTAAGTAGTAGAAAAAAAGATAGTTTAATAACACTCAATATGGATCATGAAATCAATGATCTAATCAACAACCTTAGTATTGACCACATAAGAAACGAAAATGAACTTCTCTTTAACCCTTGCTTTGATAATAGGAAATCAGTTTTTATGGTGCATCTAAATATAAGAAGCATAAGAAGGAATTTTGATACACTGGTTGCTCATCTTGCAACAGTTAAGACAAAGGCTGACTTTATATTTCTTTCAGAAATTTGGATTTTCTCTTGTGAGTTTGACGATTTTGATATTCCAGGGTACAATTTTCATGCTGTTCCTAATGATAGTTATTCTGCAGGTGGTGTAGGAGTTTTTTTTAGAACTGAATATGAATGTGAAATCTACTATTGTAATTTTGTAACTGCTGATGTTATAAAATTAAACTGCAAGATTGACAACATGGCTTTCACTCTGATTTGCTTTTATAGAATACATTCGCAAGCTATTCATTTCAAGAAATCTTGAGGAGTTTTCAGAATTCCTATGCCTAGAAAAAGGTTCAAACGTCGTGCTAATTGGTGACTTTAATTTAGATATTTTGGAAAGTAGTGAAATTACAGACTATTACTTAGCGCTAATGGCTGAACATGGGTCTTTCATTTATAAATGAATCTACAAGACCTTCTTCTGGTTCTTGCTTAGATCATATATTTGGTCGTTTTAGCAACATTCCAGCCAATTTGGGCGTGAATGCCAACATAGATTTAAAGATCACAGATCATAACATGACAGGTTTAGTTACCACAATCGTTTAAAGAACGGACCAAAATAAATTTCATTGGACTCAATAATCGACTCCGTTCTGAATGTTGGGAAGAGATTTATTGCGAGAATGATGTTTCAAAAGCTAACGATTAATTTATTGTGTGTCTTCAAAACTATATTTCACAATTTACCTTTATTGTCAAAACGAGAAAGGCAGAATTTAAGCTGAAGCCGTGGATAAATCATGAATTATTGTCGAAAATCAATTTAAAAAATAAACTAGGACTAAAATTGTCCAAAATACTGCATTAAATAGTCGCTACGAAAAACTGAGTAAAATGTTAAAAACGGATATTAGAGAATGTCGTGAGCAATTCTATCGCAATGAGTTTGAAAAGTGCAATCGCAATCTAAAAAGTGAATGGAAATTACTAAATTATATATTGAATAAGAAAACCTTGGCAGATGTACCCTTAGTACTAAATTGTGACTCATGCACAGTAACTAACAGTTTTATTGTGGCAAACACTTCTAATGATTATTTTGCATCCATTGCAATGCCACCAGTACGGTATAATATTAATCAATCTGATATTGGGAGGGATGAGCAGATTGGGGAAAGTTTCTTCTTTGAAAGGATTTCTTAATGAGAAGTTTTTAAAATCATTAAATCACTTAATGGGTCCAATTCATGCGGAGTTGATGGGATCTCCAATTACTTGTTAAAAAACATTGCTTTTAATATAAGTTATATTCTATCTCATATTTTCAATAAAAGTATTTTATCTGGAACTTTTCCTGATGGGCTAAAATGTGCAATAGTTTAAACTTTATTCAAAAAAGGGGATGCAAAAGAAAAAAGTGATTACCGACCGATTTCGTTGCTATCGACTATTTCAAAAATTTTTTAAAAGGCTGTCAAGGTACGTATTTTAAAATTTTTAAACAAGAATTCATTTTTTAGTCCCATGCAGTTTGGATTTAGGCAAAATATGTCTACTGAAGACGCGTTGCTGGATTTTTGCTCCACTTGATGACAAAAAACTATGTGCAGGATTATTTGTCGATATCACAAAGGCATTTGATATGGTCGATCATGAATTGCTTCTGGAAAAAATTTATAATGCTGGTATAAGGGGATTTACCTATGAGTGGTTTAAAAGTTATTTGATGAATCGCTCGCAAAAGGTTAAGATAGCTGAGGAGCTCAGTAATTCAGTACGTATTACATTGGGTGTGCCTCAAGGATCTGTAGTTGGTCCAATCCTATTCTTAATATATACTAACTCTATTTTTAAACAAATGATGGCAGGCAAGGTAACTACGTTCGCTGACGACCTAGGAATAGTGTACACTGCTGCAAGTCCTTTAAGGCTAGCAGTTGATATAAATAATGACCTCGAATTTTTCAAAAATTGGTTCACAGCTCATCATATGATTGTCAGTAGTAAAACTAAAATGATTTTCCTAGTCTTGTTGCCAAGTCTCTGCCCGATATTGATTTTGTGTTTCACTCTTCAACATGTGAGAGATTTAAATATATTAATAATAGTTTGTCTCATTCAAATGCCATCTGTTATGATTTTAATTTTCCTTGCGATGTTAGTTGTTTTCGCATCAAAATAGTTCGTCAATTTAAATATTTGGGCATAATAATTGATGATAATATGAATTAGTCCGAGCATATTCAGCATCTGAAAACATATTTTCGTTCGACGCTGTGAAACTTTTACTCTTTAAAAAGGTTTTGCTCAATTACAAAAAACGTTAAAATTATTCTATTATGGAATTTTTCAATCTAAACTTCAATATGGAGTTATTTGTAATGTGGAGCTTATCAAAATAAATTGCGGCAACTTCTCACTTTGCAAAAATGTGTAGTTAGAAAAATCTGTGGTAAAAGCCGTCGGCATCATTCTATGGTACTTTTCAGACTCCTAAGATTACTTCCTCTTAGGCATCTTTTCTATTTGAAAGTTTTAAAAATATTCTTCATCAGAAGTGGATATCTTAACAGCAGGAATTCTGATAATTACAATTTAAGAGCAAACCAGAGTCTGATGATCCATGTTCCAACATTTCGTACAACAAATTATCGTAATAGCTACTCCATACTATCCTGTAGGCTTTTCAATAAACTTCCGGAAAGTATTAAATCATTGAGAACACTTTCAACTTTTCTGAAAGAGGTAAAGCTATGGCTTTTTGATAAAAATTATGAAATTGAAGCACTGTTGCAATATGTTCCTTAAGTCAGTAACTTGCACTAAATTTCTTGATTTCTTAAAGCATTTCGTTTTCTTTTTTGAGTTGAGATTCATTTAAATTTTTGTATATTTTTTATCACTCCTTTTTTTGTAAACTGAAAGCCCTCCAAGTATGTTTGTATTTACCATTTTCTGTTTACCATTTTTTTTTTTTATTTTAATCATTTATGTTTTTATTGTTAATTTTTACCTTGATTTTCATACTGTTGAACTACCACCCCACTTTCAATTCGTAATTACCTAAAAATGTAAATGTATATCAATAAAGTGGCATTTAAAACTGCTCTCTTTTGTTTATGAGCAAAAAATGCTTCTGCTATTCACATAAATTTGAATATATGTACCATATTATAAAAAATTGTAAAACTAGGTTTAAAAATTTATTTGTAATAATATGAAAAAATTTGTCAAATGTGAATATGATAATAATAATAAAAAAAAAAAAAAAATTGCAATGCAGATATTCTCAAATAAATGAATCAAAATAATGGATTTTACTACCATTACGAGAAGATATAGCTGTTGGAAAAACTGAACTTGAAGTTCTTTACACTTCTTTCCGCCATTCCTTCATAAAATTTCAAGGTGTGTTAGCTGTTGCATTAACTCTGACATAACATTGGCAAGATGTTTGATGTTTTTTAGGCTAACGACACCGTGAAGTATCAAGCTTTGGAGGTTTCAGCATATCTTTGAAAGGAGCGAAGCATCATTGTGTGGAAAAGAATGTCTCTTCTCAAGCTATGCTTCTTCAGCAATAAATCTGAAGGTTCGGTTTTTTAATAGTCCGAATGACCTTATACATAAGTGCATTAATTTTTATTCAGAGCTAGAAAAGATCCCTGAGCTAAAGTTTGCTATCTAACTGATTTCATTGTCGTTGATAATCTGCACAAAAATTTCTGCCTGAACTTTCATAGCAGAAAATACATTTGATAGTTGGTCTGTTAGAGGCTTTTTGTAGTCTATAGCCACTTAATTAGTTATTCAAAGCATATAATGTATTCGATAGATTCTTATGCAAACATTTTCTTTATTTTTCTAGTCGCGTTAAAGTTCGAAAACTACCCAGCTGAAAACTATTTTCCTAGTTCCATATAATCAAAGATGTGATTCGAAAGAAAACAAAAAATTATTTGTTTCTTTCATTTACACATCCAAAATCAATGAACATGTTTGTGCTTGTTTCTTTTAAATTCAAGGACTTTCAAGTTATTGAATGAAAAAGATTCTTATGTTCGATGCAGTGGTGTACTATAAATTTTTCTTTCGTTTTTATGTGCCCATTCATTGCCTATGAATTAACCACTTATTTTTTTTTTTTTTTCTTTGCTTTTTTTCGTTCATTTTTGTTTGATCCCCTTACCGTTCTTTATTTCCCAATGTTGCTGTCGAAAAAACGTCGAGCACAAGCAAGTAAACCATTTGTTGCTTCACTTTATTTTGTGTAATTCGGTTTAAATATTTTTCCTTATTTGCTCTTGCATCTTTTGTTTTGTAGCCCTACAACTTATGTTGTGGACTTTTGAGTTTTTTTTTTTGAAAATTACCAGCACTCTTCGCAGAGAAAATTTTATAAGAGAATTAAACTTTAAGCTTCAATTGGTAGAATCTAAGCTTGTGTGGAAATCTTGAGCGTTCGACGACATAATTTGCTTAAGCAACGAATATACGAAATAACAGCCAACCAGTTCGGTTAAGACTGATTGTAGTTTTTTAACGACTTAACCAAAGTCTTTTTTTTCTTCTGCTCTGGTAAAGGCTCTCGAGCTTTGCTTAAAATTGAATTTCTTTGTGTTCATAGATTCTTTTGCATTGTTATCGCTGATGCTGTTATATTGTTGTTGCTATGTTCTGCTGTTATTGCAGATGTTGCTGTAGCTGTTGCTGCTGTCATTGTTGTTTGTTGCACTCGATGGAACTCAACTGATTTACAATACGCGTCATGAATACAGTTTTGGCACATAATATTTTCCCAAGACGATGTTGCTTTCGCTTCTGCAACAAAATTGATGCATTCTTGCAGCCGCTAGCGTTTGTTGTCAACTTCATTTTTTTATTAAGTTTTTTTTTTTAAGTCGTCGTAAATAATTTTCTGTAGTTTAGCAATTTTCAGGAAGTCATTTTTCATGTTGTGTGTGGATCTGCAAGAAAATTATTTATACGAAAGTTTTGTGTGTTGGCTGAGTAAGTTATTGCAGCAGATATGGGAATAAGAAAAATGGTTGTTTAAGAACTAAACATAATCACTTGACCTTCGAATGGCTTAAAAATATATAAAAAGGAGAGCTTTGATTGTAGTAGTAGATACAAAAATATATTTTTAACATTTTGTTAGCGTTTATTTCATTGCGTTTTAACGTTAGTAACTCTAAACTAAGGCGGACTTCTTCTTGTTTTCTTATAATGTTTAATTTAAATTAATTTAAAAAAAGTTCATTTTAAGCGCAAGCCATTCCAAAGTTATGAAAATCATTGTGATTGTGAGATCTTGATTTGTGCCCACTGAAAACATTGTCCGCATTTTCGAAACATTTGTTTCTAATTACTTAAAGATTTCAGCGCTGTTGCTGGTCTTGAAATGCATCATTAAAAATCTTTGAAATGAAATGTGAACTTTAGAAGTTTTCCAGTTTTGAGCTCAAGGTTTTCTTTGAAATTCTCTAACTTGCATGTACCGATTATGGATCTTACCAAGATGTATATCATTTCTTTAGATTGTTGGCAATTATCTGTAACCATTTTGAAGTTGTTGGCACTTACTAATCAATGCGCTCAAATTGAG
Organism: Meiosimyza decipiens; assembly: GCA_963680825.1. NCBI lineage: Eukaryota > Metazoa > Arthropoda > Insecta > Diptera > Lauxaniidae > Meiosimyza > Meiosimyza decipiens. Next base: position 115,022,988 of record OY804258.1, on the reverse strand, counting down.
TTCAGTTTTGTGCCAGACATCCAAAATCACATTTACTTTTGGACTTATAGCTTTATAAAAACTGTTTGAAAGGAAACTCTTCCGGGAATAAAATATTTATAAAATTGACGAAAGAATGAATCTTTCAGTTTAAATTTTCAACACAATAAGCCATCACAGAGGAAATGATTCTGACATCCAAATTTTTAATTTTTTACAAATTTTTATTGTAATAAGTGTCTTTTAAGAATCTGACATGGGTATCACTTTACTTAGTAACAAAGTTTGTTCCAAAACGCCATTTGAGAAGCAAAAACTTTTTTTGATAATGAAGTTTTTAAGCATTTCCCTTTTAAGCCTCATTCAATAAGTACAAGTTTTACAACTAAGTATGTGCCTGTGTTAATAACTCCTGCATTTGATGAAAAGCATAAAATATTATTGACAAGGCAAAGTCATTTCCTCTTCTGAAGACGGCACTACGCTGTTAAACACCAAACCGCATGAGTTTCTTTTGCTAAAATTGCGCGCATGTCATACACGTCGTATGGGTGACATTTATTTTTCTTTTTGCATAGACTCTGAGCCGTAATTTCAAAGATAATTTAAAATTTTCTCTAAGTTTTTTTTTTTTTTTGGTAAAAACTTTCTCAATCTTTTACTTGTGTGCATAAAGTATTGACTTGTCATATGCAACATATGCTTAGGCATGTACTGACTTATATATTTAAAACTGAACTGTCAAAAAAGCCAAGTAGGTGACAACGACGGCCTTAAGTGAAGAAAAAGACAAAAATCAACTTGAAGCATGTCAAATTTTATATCTTTATGCCTTAAAAAGTCCTGAATAGATGCACAAAAAATGACAACCATTAAACTTTCGCGTAGTGTATATGTCATATGGCTGAAGGCTGTTAATGATGACGATGACGACCACGACATCTTTGAGTTTTTGTTGACACTATGATTTATTACCAGTCCATAAAAGGTGTCAAATTAAACTCCGTTCGATGTTAGCTAGGATGCTGTCAGCTACTTTTACATCGCATATCAATTCGTTCATGTGCATAACTATGAAGTCTAAAACAAAAAAAAAAATAGAAAATGTTAATCTCTATCCGAAATTCATGTCGCTAGAGGCCATTATTTGTAAGAGAGTTGTGGAAAGAAAAAAAAAACTTTATCGATCATATAAATTGGCATTTTTGTCAGTTTAAGTTTAGAAATCCTGTTGCAGGTTTTAAATTGAGTATATCAAAATATAAAAAAGTAATGAATTTCGTAGGTAAAGTCTGATAAGCAGACATTACTTTGATACCAGAGGATATTTTTGTAGCGGTTTGATGATGACTTAGAATATTGACTATGTGAAGGACCCATTTTTTCTTTACTCTTAATATCAAAAAAAAAAAAACATTCTTAATCGTTCTTTCTACCATTAACTAGGCCTTTTAGTAGATTAAATAGAATAATGATAATCGAACTTGTCATAAAGTCATTGTGGTCTCAAATGTCCAACTGTCACCTCGTATGTTAGAACTGCACCATAAGTTTTGATTTCAACGCTTAAAAGAGGTGGTCACTTTCAATTCTGTTGCAAAGCTTTCATTAAACTTAAAAGCAGGGACGCTAGGTGACGATGTTGAAGCTTGGGACATAAAACACACTCTGTTTTTCCCATATCTTCGTCACAAACTCTGAACCACTCCATATTTTAGAAATGTTTTTTAACTTTTTATTATTAAAGCGAACTCCTTTGAAACCAGCAGGCATATGATTCAGAGTGATCAGCCAAAAACAAGCGCAGTAGCTCAGAAATTAAATATATGCTGTGGTACCAATGGTGAATTAGGCGGAGTGCATGTCGCATGATATGCCAAGTTCTGCGGAAGAGGGTTGCCTTTAATGAGACTCTCTCAGTCACTACCTGATGTTGAGCTTAATGGCATAAAGTTCTGCTTATATGACAGATTTATCATCGCCCACTATTATTCATAGATTGTTCCTATAGCTAGGAAGCTGGAGTCCTCAATTTTTTATGATTTTATCGTGCGGCAGAGGCTGAAAATTGTGAAGTTTTAAATAATATAAAAATACAAACATTCTCAGCCACTGAAACTGAAAAAAAAATACAAGACTTTTTTTCTTATTTTTTTAGCTATGTATATCCATGCCTAATGGCAAACCATTAAAATTTAACAGGTCATTTGAATATTTCCCAGCAATTCATAGCAAAACGCATTTTTTTTGCAAAATTCGATCTATTTATTCAACATAGTTTCCTTTGAGGGCGGTACACCAAGTGTAGCGATCTTCCAATTTTTCGACACTATTTTTCTAGTAAGATGCCGGTTTTTCCTCAAAATAGGCCTCAGTTTCGGCGATTATTCCCTCAGTGTCGCTAAATCTCTTTCCCGCGAGTATCCTCTTGAGATCTGATAACAGGAAAAAGTCACTCGGGGCCAGATCTAGAGAAAACGGTGGGTGGGGAAGCAAGTCGAAGCCCAATTCGACCGTTTTTACTCCTTTTTTTGATTGACTTGTGACATGGTGCATTGTCTTGATGAAACAGCACTTTTTTCTTTTTCAAATGGGGCCGTTTTTTTGCGATTTCTTCCTTCAAACGCTCCAATAACGCTACATAGTAGTCGCTGTTGATTGTTTTTCCCTTTTCTAAAAAGTCAATGAACATGTGCACCCCAAAATACAGACGCCATCACCTTGCCAGCTGACTGTTGCGTCTTTCCACGCTTTGGAGCCAGTTCACCACGTGCCGTCCATTTAGCTGACTGTCGATTGGACTCCGGGGTGAAGTGATGGAGCCATGTTTCATCCGTTGTCACATACCGACGCAAAAATTGAGCTTTATTACGCTTCATGAGCCTCAAACACTCCTCAGAATCATCAACTCGTTGTTGGTTTTGGTCGACTGTGAGCTCGCGTGGCATCCATTTTGCGCAGAGCTTCCACGTTCCGTTGATATCTTTAGGGTGTCAGCTATCTCGCTCAACTTCACTTTACGGCAATTCAAAATTATCTTTTGGGCGTCCAGTGCGTTTGCCGTCTTCAGTACTCATTTCACCACGTCGAAATATAGCATACCAATCTGTTACGGTTGCTTTTCCTGGCGCAGACTCCGGAAACTCTTGATCAAGCCATTGCTTGGCTTCAACTTTATTTTTTCCCTTCAAAAAGCAATACTTGATCAGCACACAAAATTCATTTTTTTCCATTTTTTGCACAATAACAAAAGTTGCTTCACTCAAAATGCAATAAAATTTTGACACTGATCGTTTGAAGGTTGGTACTACCTGAAAATTTTTTTAATTCAATTCTATGGCTTAGCATGGGGAATTTTCAAATGACCTGTTAAGGCTTGCCTCCATATTTTTTTTTTTTTCACAAATATTGTCAATTGTCATTTATTACACAGGTCCACATGCAGATCTACATAAGATCCAGTACAGCAGGATAACTGGAAACTTTAAGATTAAATATAAATTATTATTATAATTAAATATTAAATATATCTATCTCGGAGAAAAAAAAATCGATGTGATTCAAATTGGGTTTCATTGGGAAATTTTTGTATTTTTGAACTATATAGATAGTTCAATATATTCGGAAAAATCTGGTGGCGCTAAAACTAATAAACGAATTTAACCAAAACCGATGTATTTTGAAAAAATCCTAAACCTGCACGTCTGCTTTCTGTATTTTCAGCTTCTAATATCAATACTGAAGACAATGAAATTCTGGAAAGAAACGTTAAAATTTAATAAAGTTATTTTTTACATATTAAAGATGCAGCAGTGTGGACGTCTGCCTTCATGTTTTTGGTATTTGTCCTATAACCCTAACACAACACAACATCGCGTCTGCCGATTAAATAATTTAATTTATATTTTTTTTTTTGCAAATTAACTGTTAGTTTTCTTGCTTACATCCCAAAATCCCAACGATAGTCATTACGTTTACACGAAAGACGAATGAACATTCGTCTTTCTGCAAAGTTTGTGTGAATCTATTTTCCTTGATGCTTAGATAAGGATATTTGGTGCTACATTTTATCTGTTTTATCCATCCCAAAGTAATTGCGGTAAATGGTATCAAAAGCAGTGCTGTATAACATGAATTGAAAATTTAATGACGTCAGCCACACTTTTATCTGCTCCTTCTGTAGTTTTCTGCTATGTATTATGTGTCAGGTAGCATCACGCATTCCAGGGTTCTATGTTCTGTGAGGTTAGTCCAAGTTTTGTATCAATGAATGTTAAAAATTAAAAACTCATAGATAACATTGCTGTATTGCATATCTGAATTAAAGAAAAAAAGTTTTGGACTCTTTTGGACTGAGGTGGCAAAACAAACTACTCTGAAAGTTCAAAATTTGTGTATGTTTTTTAAGTATTCTAATCTTATTATTATATTGTGCTATTTGAATAAAATTTGTTAATATGAAATAAATAAAAATCGTATAGTAATAAAATTTATATATCTACTGATTTATGATAAATTCCTTAGTGAAAAGATCTACTTTTTCTATTATTTATCAAAGAACCTTAAATACTTTTTCACTTAGCAAATTATTTATTAATGATTTTTATCCCTTTATTCCATTGTATCTAATTTCAATGAAAAATTCCTTCGAAATAAAAACAAAATGTCGCACACTTTGCCATCAGCATTGGCGGCCTAAACTTTTTTCCTTTGCTCTTTGTTTGAAATTTTTATTTTCTCTTTCAATCTTTTCCTCATTTTGTTTTTGTTTTGGCTCGATAAGGCAAGTAAGTAAATGAGAAACAAAACAATGAGTTAGGGATTTCATACAACTTCTTTATGCGATAAGCGCTGCGATTACTCAACACAAAAGGATTTATTCCACTTTTCATTTAAATCCGGCTACTCTAAGGTTTTTTTTTTTTTGGTTTGGTTTTGATATTTTTTTTTATTAGTGTTATTTGCTTTCAGTTATTCAATTTTATTGATAACATAAATAGACGCAGAACGACCGCCTACCACTCAAGAAAGCAACGAATTTCATAAATCACTCCCAAGTGCTGCTGTTTGAAATCCCAATCGAATATTTAAAGTGGCGGTGGCATGTAGTAAATGCCCCATTTTCATTTCATGCTGCAAACAGTTCGTTGTTTTCGTAGCGTTGATCTTTTGCTGAAACTTTTTAATAATCTCTGTCGAGTTGGCAAAAGTAAATACAATACAGAAATAATAAGCAAATGGGTAAGTTTTCAAAGGAAACTCACCACACTCCCTGCATTTTGCGCGTGAAAAAATCGCACAAAACATAAATAAAAATAAAAAAAATTATAAAAAAACATTGAAATATAAGTTTTGAAAAGTTTGGCAAATGAATTTTTTACTTTATTTCAAGGACCCTGTTACTTTTCCTTATGCTCCCCTCCCAACGTCGTGTTTGTGTTGTTGTCATACGTCGCCAACAACAGCAACGGCAGCATCAGCTTTTGCAGCATTTGAAGCTTCAGTGATGCAGCGCTTATTTAATAAACACAAGTTAACGAAACACTTAAAGTTAACACAAATTTTCGGAATGTTCTAAACACCTCCGGGCAAGTGGTGATGCACCCCAGAATGGCATATTGTTGTTGCCGTTTTGTTGTTGACTTTATTGCTGTGTTGCTCCCTTGATGGATGACTTTAAGTGCTTTGTATTTGTTCAGCATTCGTTCCTTGTGTCTTTAATTACACTGTGTTATAAATAAAAAATTTTGCTTTAGTGAATTTGCTGATTATAACCCACCAAATTTTGTCTCAAGAATAAGGAGCTGAGTAGTTTTAAATAATTTTGCTTAGCATAAAAAAATTCAGTTATAGAATTTGAAGCATTTTCATTTTTATATTTCTTCATTTATTTTCCTACAAACGCAGCTCCTTATAATGTTGCATTGTCATCTGTCCTAAAACGTGAATTCATTGTTTATAATGCTCAGAAAAAAGGAAACTGTGCATCCATAGTTTTGATGATGCTTTTGTGATACACAACTTATTCGAAAATATCATAATGGCGGACTCAGACTGGTAAATTTTCTTTTCTGTGTTTTAGTGATATTTTATGCTAACAACTTATAGTTATTTTGCTACTGCGTTCATTATTGTTTATAGTAATGCTTTGCTGTTTTTAATGGGTAATACTACGTTTGAAAAATGCAACTTGATTGCAGGGTTGCTTTGATTTAAAACAGTATGCGAACCGTAACATTGTGTTGTTTGTTGATGTTGAATAAATTCAGCGTATATATATTTATGTATTATGACAGCTGATATATATAGCAAAGCTTATCTGTAAGATTCTGTGTCATAGTTTTTGTTTGGTGCTCTATTAAATATGGAAAGTCGAAAGAAGCATTTTCACCTCTTTTACCGAAAAGATAAAAAATTTGTTTCAATAAATACAAATTTTTTCATGCGTATGATGCAAATGTATACGTATTCTTAACCTGTCGTTAAGGAGGTGCGGTATAAGAAACCCCACGTGATTACAAATAGTGACATCTTTCTTATCACACGAATGTATGCCTACGTGCTCACAGTTGCTGAAGATAAAACATCCTACAAGTGACACATTAACCGCGCTTAGGCACAGCGTAACACATTGAAGAAAAAACACCACGATAAGCACTGCTGGGGTGTGTCACACCCCAATATCATTGACCGCGTTAATAGGAAACAGGCATTAAGAAGATTACATTTTGAGTACTGCCGGGACAAAAACGCGTAAACTAAATATACAATCAGTACATTTGCATTGAATATGCGAATTTTACTGCAAAAAGTGCTTACATTAGACTTAAGACTTTGTAGAAAATGTTTAATTGTATTCAGTAATCTAAATTTAGCCGAACTGTTACTTTTACTTGGCCTAGAGCGCTAGGAACTTTTGGAATTAAATTAATTAAATAATTTATTGTGATAGTTATTTATTTTAATATGTTCGGTACATAATTTAAATCTTTAAAATAAACATTGATACTTTAGTTGCCGTATTTGACACATCATGTTTTACAACCTACAGGATACATTTGCAAACCTCATGGCCTTTCAGGATAACTGCCTACCATGTTGCACAGTGTTATCTATTCAAATTTTATTTGTTTTTCATAATTTTTGTTCCTTATGCATTCATAGCTCTTAAAGCTGATTTGAAGTTTAAGCTACTGGTGGTACAACAACATGAGAATAAAGGTTGTTTCCAAATATTGAATTTGGTTTTTCTATCTCTTTTTGTCGTTGTTATTTTAACAAAGTTTTGATATAAAATCTTTAAGCACTTTATGATTGCTTTCCGCTCTTTACGTAGGCACCATTCATTCCCAAAACAAAAGACAACGGGCTATTTAAAAGTATTGTCCTGAAGGTAGGCAAATGGTTTTAATAAAAAATTATTGTCATGATGCCACGGCGCAAACCATACACAAATAAAAGTGTTGTCAATTTTAAGTGGGATTCATTTGAATTGAGGCAAGGATTTTCTGCGATATTCGCATTATACCTTTTTGCATGTTCTGTGTGCTATCAAGGATTAAAATTAATATTTAAAACTGATAAATAATGTCAATAATAATAATCGTAATAATTATAATTTTCGCTGAAACTTCAAAAGGAATTGAAAAGTTGTAAAAAAAGAGTCTCTCTTTGTGACAAACTAATTAAAATTTTCTGCTCGAAACGCAAATAAATAAAATTTTCGCTCGCCTCGTACCATGGAACGCTACTCTTTGGTTAGTTATTGTACAAAATTTATGCTGAAATTCACTATAAATATTGAAAGTTTGTCAAAAACAAATTTACTTTCAGATTTTGCTGCATTAGCGCTCTTGTTATTTTTTGACAAGACTAAGTATTTAATCCCTATGCTGCACAAAATTATTATGAAAATGCTAATTTTTTCCTAGGAAATCCTTTGCTTTCCGCGTCATTAATTGTGTCAACATTTAAGTTGGAAACTCTTCAAAATAAATTTAATAGCACTGAGCTGCTTTTGATTATAAGAAAACTACACTTTTTAACCCATAATATTAAGCTTTTTTGAAAGTTAACGGTTTGGCTGGCCCTTGACAAATTGTACTTAGTCAATTTGATATTTCAGCACTTTTGGAATATAGTAATTTTATGGAGAGCGGTGAATGTGTTTTTCTGATTAAGAACTTCTTTTATAAAAATCGTATCATTTTCTTACACAGCAACATTCAATATTTAAGACCCCCCTAAAGCAACTTTTGACTTCAATGGGTTAATCATACTTCAGTAGCATGAGTTCATGAAGCTTTTACGCAGCACTTTGTTGGTTTCCTTTGATTTTAGTTGATTCCTTCTAATGCTTATGTTAAAGTACTAACCTTACGAAACAAAAAGCATCCCCCAAAATAATAAGTACCCCTCAAAACAGACACCTTACGCTCTATGCAAAAATACAATCAAATTCTATCTCTGATCTTCTTAATAACAAAGTCTCTTTCACAATTTTTTGTTTTTTCTTTGGTACAAGAAATAGAAACTCTCTTTTTACGTTTCACCCACTCCTCTGCTTAGCCACGTGCCTGCGTGTTACTTTGACTTTCAATTTTTAGTGTCTTGTGGTTTGTACCACCTATTTGTTTTTTTTTTTCACTCTCTCCCCTCTTCACAAGTTTTCAATATTTCAACAACTTTTGCTTTTAACGTGCGCAGTTTCTTCACGCGTAATTGATTTGCCACAATTTATGTTACTTTTCGTTTAGAATGAGTGGGGGGGGGGAATGTGGGCAAAATTCCACCACAGGGATGTTCCAGCGTGAACCCCCCATTAGATTGGTGGTATGCATGCTATTATGTATATTGTTTTGACTTATATGACTGCAACGTAACAAATCGAGTGGAAGCGGTAAATATTGCGATGCCTTTTTTTCTTCAGCTTTTTGCTGAAGTTAAATGTATTGCAATCAATTCTTTTGAATAACTTGAGAAGATAATGTGTTGAAGCGGTTCATGTTTGCTGAAATAAAAACTTTTCTAAAATTCCAAACACTGTTAAACAGCAGTACTTGTTGGAATCCAGCAATGTAATTTTAGCGTTTCCTACTAGTTTTATATAGGATGCTTGTGCTCTCAGTTAATTCAAAGTGCAAATACTCTGCTACATATAAAATTATGAATGCGTGTCATTAACGAATGAACATTGGAATATTGAGAATTTTGATACCCAATGTTGTTATTTTATGTTCTCATCAGTTGCAGTTCAAATAAAGTGAGTGCGGCATACATCAAACTTCCGCTGCACGCTCTTCCAGACAGCATACTCATGTATCTTAGGATCTTTTTTATACTATGAAACTAAAACTTTTTCAATCTGTTCATTTTAAGTTAAAGTAACATAATGTTTTTTCTCAACAATTTTAGTGACTGCAGTCTGTAGCCCCCCAAAAAGTTGAGAAGCTGGAAGCACCCCTAGCTGTTCTTAATTTGGTGGTGAAAGAATAAGAATCAGCTATCCCTCTAAAGGAGTGATTACAACGTGCTTTTGTTGTAATGCTTTGTCATTGTATCAGTAACAAATTGTATCAATTTATATAGACAATTATCGAATAGTATTGTTTTGCGTCGAGAAAGTCAACAATAGTTAAAAAGTGTTGAATAGTAGCACGGCTTACCAAAAAAGTGAATGGAACCAATATATGAGCTGTTATATTCATGTGAGAGTTGTTTGTGTCCCTTTTTCGTTAAGAGCAAAAAATGAAATAAGTTTTATACAGTTAATTTCAAGTTATATCATTTTATGCTTTCAACGAAAAGGGACTTACCCCACTTTCAAATATAACAGCACATATTTTGATAAAGTTGATAACTTTCTGAGGCAGTTATTATTTAGTAACAAATATCGAAAAGTGGATAATAGTCGGAAAACCCATATAAATATCAAGATGTTGATAAAAGTGTTCGAGTATTGAATGGTATAGAAATGTATCAAGTAAGTCTGTATAAGTGCAATAATATGAAAATTGTTAAAAATCATCAAAAAAGTCAAAACAAAATGTTCAAAAGTATCGTTAAGTGTCGAAATAGGTGGAAAGTTTTCAAATAGTCGAGTGTAATCGAAAATTTTCTTACTTGTCTAATAGTATACCGCAGTTTCGAAAAATATCAACGTTACGTCAGGTTTTGTTGGCGGCCGCAAAGCCTCACAGAGACCATATGTGTCCAAAGTGTTACCACAAACTCTTAGCTTCAGTCTTATAAGCAAGTTCTGGGTTCTGTCATAGTGATGCTATGTTTATTTTTAGGTATAAGAAAAATGGCTGCCTTAAGTACTTTAATTCATTTTTTGCCAAGGTGTGGCAGGAGAAAAATGATTTCTACTTTCCTTATGACAACTTCTATATCAACCGATGGATATTGTGGACAACCTGTAACCACGATTGCTGCATTCATCTTGAGTTAAGGATAGCACACATTTTGTATTCATTAAATGGAAATAGGCTTACTAATTCCGCCAGTGGCAGAGCAGCCCCGCAACTTTTGCACAACTGAGAGTACCTCGCCATCTTTTTATAGATAAAAATGTTGTAGGGGTGCTGAGACTTTCATGGGTTTTGAAAATTATCTAAGAAGATCAAATCAACAAAAAAGCTTCGAGCAATATGAAACAAAGTCGTAAGAGATAACAATAATGGAAAAATTAATGAAATAGTCTTGAAGAATCAACTAATTAAAAAAAGTTAAGGTGTTATCTTCGACCAGGCCGAAACTCACATACCTTACACTGCATTGAAAGTGCTTTTTAAATAAATGTTACAAAAAATGTTGAAAATAATGTAAAATGTTTCAAAAATGTTGAAAAGTGTTCGAAAAATCTGAAAATGTTGAAAAATGTTGAAAATAATGTAAAAAGTTTCAAAAATGTTGAAAAGTGTTGGAAAAATCTGAAAATTTGAAAAAATATGAAAACCATTAAAGAAAGTTGAAAGAATTTGAATAAGTCGAAACAATAAAGAAAATGTCGAATGAAATTGAAGGAGAAAAGGTAAAAGTTTGAAAATGTCAAAAGAATATGGGGAATGTTGGAAAAAATAGAAAAGAAATGAAAAACACGAAATATGCCACTCCCACTTTTCAAATTCCGCCCACTTTTGGTTCAATAAACAAACCAAATTTTAGAACAATAGCTTGTACAGTTTACGATATGTGCCGTAATATTTCCTAAAACTTAGGGCGGTGACGCACCCACTGATGCAATCCAGTCCGATTTTGATCCAGAAATAGCTTTTTATAAACACACCTCTTACACCAAATTTCAGTATGATTGCTCATGTATTTCGATAGGTATGCAACTTAAGGTATTTTAATTGTATGGGAGGTGCCACGCCTACTGTTAATACTTCGCCAGCTTTTGATTCATATGTACCTAATACCCAGTAAACCACTTACATCAAATTTCAGATCAATTGCTCCAATAGTTCACTTAAAATAACACTTATAACTTTATGTTAATGAGGGAGGTGCCACGCCCACTGATGCAATCTTGTCATGTTTCATTTGATTTCAAAGCTTATAGTAACCGACACCTCCACTCAAAATTTTATGAAGATTACTCTCATAGCACACTATCTATAGCATTGAACGTATTTTGTTCATACGGCACTATTGTGCCAAAATTTTGCAAAAAGACAACTTTTAGCGAGTGTATCTGCCATATTAAATTTCATAGTGTAGGCTGTGCCACGCCCTTCAACGAAATTTTCCAGAATATTACGAAACTTGTGTTGATGATTACTTTTAGTGGTATCATCCCTAAAATTTTTATGAAAATCTTATGTGCCAATTTGGAGATATACGAAATCCAAATTTTCAATTGCTAAAAAGTGCCACGCCCACTTTTACAATTTCGCCCACTTTATGCACAATTCAAGATACATAAGATCTGTATTCTTGTACAAAATTTCATCACAATATCTTGAACGGTTTACGGAGCTATTGCGTTATAAAAGTTAAAATTTAGGTCTAGCATAATCTTAATTTTGTTCTCATCTTCACCAAATCACCAATTTTCAGCAAAATTACAACAACTTTTTTTCAAAATGGACTAAGTTATATTTACATAGAGTATGGGCGGAAGGCGTGGCCGTAAACCGATTTAGCTCATTTTTATATGCTAGCAGCTCGCAAGAAGTTGTGACCTTTGTGCCGAATTTCATTAAATTAGCTTACTTAGTTTTCCCGTAAACTTGATTTCAACAGACAGACACATAGACAGACAGACAGACAGACAGACGGACACAGCTATATCGACTCAAGTGGTGACGCTGATCAAGAATATATATACTTTTTCATACCTGCCACGCGTTACAAACGGAATGACAAAGTGAATATACCCTCTGTGTAGGGTATAAAAATCATTTTATATTAAAAAGCATTGAAGAAGTTCAAAAAGTTGCAAAGTTATCAAGAAAAGCAGATAATCTAACTATGTCTACAAATGATTATTTATTAGTATATGTTGAGAGTAGTTAGCCTTTAGTTTCACAAATGTTAGATTTCTCAATAAATCCGAAACGGCTGACCTTAACTGAGGATACTGGAAACTTTTTAGGTAAGCGGAATATGATCTTTTGTTAGGCACCTTTTGAACTTTCTGATTGCAATATCTACATATACTATATGAACAATTCCTCTTAAAGCGATTTTAATATAAAAAAATGCATAATGTTAACAATTATAGAGGAAAGTTCAGTGAAATTCAACATATATTAAATTTTTAAACAATTTTTAGTCTCTTTATTTATTTATGAAACAAATATGTTTGAATGACAGTGTACCAAATGCTAAAATCAAATTATTATTACTTCCACAAATATTTTGTTTTCCATTATTTTAATTAAAATTTCATCAAAACAATAATACTAAGCTCAATAGAGACCATTTTGCGAATTTGTAATCGCAATATAAAACGCTATTGACGTTAATCGAAACATAACTAGTGCTATATATATGATTGTTAAAATGTATATATATGCATATGAAAGGCTATTTTATCACTTAGACTTAAGAAAACATATGTTTAATATTCTTTGAAAAAGTTTATTTTTCATGAAACTTTTGATATTGTTTAATGAAGGGCCTTCCACCAAGAGATGCCTTTTTAGATCAATTGAAAAACGAAATATTTTTTGAACGTGAGATTTTTTTTTTTTTATATAAAGTACAATATCTGAGGTAAGCAATAAGAAAACAAAATCTTTCGAATGTTCCCCTAAGCTCTGCCTACAAATGTTAATTTTATTAATGACATTTTCCAACATGTTTTTGCATAGATTTGGTTGTACAGTGAGAGTAACAAATCTGATATTTTAGTTTAGTATTTAAATTATTGTCGCGACATTAGCACAGACTTAATCTTTAACATTGCTCAAAAAAAAAGATTATATTCGCATGATCTCAGCAGCCAATTAAACTCTTCATATTGAGGAAATAGATTTCCAGAAAATTTGTAGTTAATATCAATTATTTCAGCACGTTATGCGAGTGTGTATCGATTACCCTTGAAAAAAAATTCAACTTATAAAAAGCTATTTTAATGAAATGCTGACCATTCAAAAATGGCTCTAAACTTAACTTGACACAACTTGTTGTATGACCCATAAGTATTCTTATGAAAATCGAGCACTGAGCTGTCGTTTTATTTGTTTCTAAAAGGCAATACGCCTCTTCAAATTAAAGATGAGTTTGACGCTTGTACAAGGACTCTTATTCATCATTTGTCTCCGTGCAATTTTGAGCTGCTCAATTTGAACGTGGCCGTATCATTAATGTAAAAAGTCCTTTCTATCCGACATTCTTAATCATTAAAGTTGTGTGTACATATTTTTGTGGATTTTTTTCCTCTCGAGTTTTTCACATGAAAAATATTTCTTTGCTTAACTTTTAATATGATATAGTAATTAAATCTTGTTTTAACTCATTCATGGAAACCTTTACTGCAAAATTATAGCATGTCATTTTTCGCAAAGTTTGACTTTTGCTACTTTTTTATTATAAGCGATTGTGTCAACATCCAAAAATGAACTTTAAGGAGCATTGGCCAGTCAAGGTAGTCGATTTAAATTAAAAAATTCACTTTCTCTCTTTTTAGACCTCAAAACAGGGCAGATTCTTTAGAATCCTCAAAGCATCTTTAATTGGAATGCGCATCTTCGCTTTTAATTCAAGTCATATGCCAAAATTTCAACTAAAAAGGTAAAAATATTTGGATGAAACCTTCTGATCTTCAGAATTTACGAATCGAACTTATAATTCAAATCTTTCGTCAAATTTTAAAATAATATTTGTCATTCTTCTAAGAATATTTTGTATACTGGGGGCTCCTCGAATAAGGAACTTAAGAAATGGACAACAGTCCTATCTATATTAAGAAATATTAACTAAAATTCAATGTTTCACAATCAAATCTATGCTAAAAAATATCATTCAATGTAACAATTCTTATGAGAACTTCGTTTACAAAGGATTTTAGAACTAGTATGGATAATTAAAGTTCTCAAACGAAGCAGCTACATCCATATTTTTCTTTTATGTTTGAATATGTTTTGAAAATAGTCACTCACCTTGTCTTAAATTTTTATTTTATACGAGGGCGGTTTGATAATGATACGGTTTAACAATGAAAACACACTTACTTTTTTAAATTTCGTTTTATTTTTCAACATAGTCCCTTATTAGTTCGATACTCTTGGTCAAACGATATTCTAATTTTTTGATGCCATCCGAATAGCAGGTTTTGTCGAATTCCTCAAAATATGAGTTTGTTTCGTTGATTATTTCATCATTTGATGTGAATCTCTTTCCCGCGAGCCATTTTTTTAAGTTTGGAAATAGGAAAAAGTCACTCGGTGCTAAATCTGGACTGTAAGTTGGATGCGGCAACAATTCGTAACGTAATTCATGATTTAGCCATTGCAATTGTTGATGTGTGTGCCGGTGCGTTTTTGATCATTTATGAGTAATCGCGGCACCCATCTGGCTGATAGCTTCTTCATATGCAAATGTTCATGTAAGATGTTGAACACACGTTCATATGAAATGTTTAAAATGTTGACAATCTCTCTCAACTTCACTCGACGGTCATTCAAAACAATATCATGGATTTTGTTGATCATTTCCTCAGTAGTCACCTCATTTGGCCTTTCTGATGGCGGCATTGTTTCAGTGCTCGACCACGTTTAAATTCAGCAAACCAATAAATTACGGTTGAATTCGCTGGAGCAGTTGAGCCATAATATTTATCAAGCTTTTCCTTTGTTTCTTTCGCGGTTTTCCCACGCAAGAAATAATGTTTAATCAATGAGCGAAAATCGGTTTTATCCATTTTACAAAAAAAGTTAAAAGTTATCCGACTTATATGGCTGCCAAGCAAAAACTAAATGACATATCGCGCCAAAAATTTACATGAAGCCTATTGACAGATTACATGCGGGGAAAAAATTTACATCATATGGTAAATGGCCCAGTGTTGCCTTCTGTTGAAAACCGCATCATTATCAATCCGCCCTCGTATCATAATTAACATTTTTCCGTTTAATATTCAAAGCAATTAAAGTCACTTTCATTATATTGTACCATTCTGACTGTCAAATCTTTAATGTTTGTTGCTTTTACTATAGCTAGGCAGGTGTAGCCGACTACTACTACTACTACTAATTGCCATGTACTAAGTGAGAAATTATTACTTACTTGACTAAAACACATATAATTATTTTCAATTATACCCTCAAGACACTCAATTCTGCCGTATTCGCTTGTATCCAACATTGCCTACGTGTTAACATTCTTACCGTACAGACCAGACCTTTATATCCTTTGCGTGGTGGCTTTTCACTTTTGTGCCTTCACTTTGCTTAACTCCATCCTTGCCTTTTACTTTCACGAACAGTTTGTTGGTAAGAACTTTCGCTCTTTCTATTCTTCTCTATTTCTCTTTCTCTAATCTTTCTTATTTTGTTTGTGCACATTTTTAATTTTTTAACGGGAAACTGCAAAAGTTTCTCGCAATTTGTGGTCTCTGTTGTCTAGTAAATTTAACACGTTGAGTGACCATAATAATCTTTATGTAGAGGTGTATGTGCTGGTGTTTGCTTATTTCACATAAGCCAGTATTTGTGCGTAAGTGTTAATGTATTTGTTTCCCTTAATTTAAAAGTTAATGAGTTGCGGCAGGCAGTATGTTACTGGATTTTTTTTTTATAAAAGGACTTCGATATGAACACAAATTTACTGGTTGGCATGAAAGAATGAGCTTAAAGATATTCAGAAATGAATTTGCAGATTTCACAAGGTAACGCTGACTACAACACGTGATGCTGACGGTCTTCTTAATACTTTGTGTCAAAAAGAATCACAAAAGCTTCTTCCACAATTCTGTTCCGAGTGATATTCCTTAGCTAAACTTAAAAATTGCTTTTCATTTTTAGACTCAAATGATGACTCTAGAATCTTAAATAATTTTAAAGACCACACTTTCTTCCAAAAGTTTTGTTTTCATAAAAATTATGGAAATCTAAACTTCGCATTTCAAATTTTCCGCTTAAAAGTTTCAAGAAAAAAAAAAGTGTCTGTAATAATTTCACATTTACACAGTGACAAATTTTTAATACCACAATATAATCTGATATTCATGTACAGAGACACCGATAACAAAGAACAGCATTCGGAGAAAAAAAAGAAGCCCCAAAAAAGAAAAGAAAAAAACGCCGATACAAAGCGGCGTGCACAAATTTATGTTACCTTTGTGGTAGGCAAGAACCCTTTCATGTTACGCAATAAAAAATACTGCTAATGTCTTTGTCTCCGTTTCCTGCTTTCAATACAAATGTATTTACATACACTCGCATTCACTTTGCTTTTATGTGCACGAGTATTTGTCAGTGTGGCTGTGTCATTGTGTGCGACACTCAACGGCGACTTATGTTCGCTGTTGGTTTTTATGCGCATTGATAAGCATCGATATTGTTTTCGGTGTCGTTAATGGCGCAATAAAGACTGAACTTTTGAGTGGGATCAGCGAGCGAGTGAGCGAGTGCTTGTGGAAAATACCAGCAAATACAGACAGACGCGCACTCATATATACATAAGTATATGGAACACTCTGCTCAATAAAGCAAGAAATAAAATTTTAATGTTTCAATTAAACAGCAATTTAAGTAGAGAGTGAATTCTTTTGGTTTGAGCAAAACGAACATAAACCAGTTATTGTTGTGGGAGATTTTAAAAACAAAGTGAATTGTATTTAAACTTGACGTAAAAAGTATTATGAAGTGCTACTCCAATTAAGTTAAAGTTAAGTTGATAGTAATTTCTGAAAGTACCAACGTTGCTATGGCAGTTACTTAAAAATAAAGTTTTCAGGCAGCAGATATCAGATAGCAGATGCCGAAAATTATCAATTTTAGTTATAGTAATAGGCAAGAAGACGTGTAGATCGTTTGAACTGCATTATAAAGTTAATAAATTCATATGTGGCATGACTAAGGCAAAGTCATTTTCATTAATTTAGGCACCTGGATGGGCTGAAGCAAAAATTAATAAAGGAAAATCCTTACATATTGTGCATAGTTAAAATAAATACATATTTTATCTAGTGCATATTTTGTATAAAATGTTTAATATTAACAAACCTTTGTAACCACAATATCTTTCCCATGCATAAATATCTTTATAATGAATTCGAAGCAAGACTCACAAATACTTTTGAAATAACCATGGAATTTCTGCGCCATACATATGTGTTCATGTACATTCAAAGAAGCTAAGTAGTGATCTACCTCTATCACAAGTTAGTGCACAGAAAAATGTCTTACCAAACCTAAGGTTAAAATTTGACAGCCTGTTGGGCTTTGCCACAGTTCGACAAAATTTGATTTACGCTTAGTATCTGAAACCTAAGTATACTTTTAAAAAGGTTTATGACGTGTTAAATCAAATTCGAGGTAAAAAATTTTCTGGTGGTTTTGGTTTTCAAGATATTCAAGGTTTTGACTCAGGTTTTCACTTCCAAGATGTGGGTAGACGAAAATCAGTCGCTAGCTTATTCCGCTTTACATAATACAGGGATTCTTTTAATTGCGTTGCGTTTTATTTGTGAACTCGGTAAAAACAATCTAGACTTTATGCTCTAAAAAAGCTAGTCATGCTTATTTATTTTATTGCTAAATGGAATCATCAGTGACTATTGAGCCGGTGCATCGAATGCTTTTCAAGCCTGATATTCCCCTTTTGTATTACTTTATTGAGAGCACAAGAAAATACTGAAGCAAAGCAAATACAACTTTTTTCGCTTAGTGGTTTTGTTTTTGTTTATCATTCGGATTTACATGAGTTACAATAACAAAGACACACAACGGAAAAAAGAGGCCATACTTTGTTTCTGTTTTTGCTTGGGACTTCCACAAATCTATGCAAAAGGTGTAATATCAAGCTTAAAAATTCAAAAATGCGTCGGCTCAAAGGTCACTGATGATTCCATTTAGCAATAAATGAAATTAATTTATCAAGCATTATTCGTTTTTAGTATTTTGTTTTTGTGTTGTCAAACACTGCAATGAATGTAAGCTCAGTAAAATAATTATTTGCTGTTCCGATACAGCACAAACATTAATATTATATTAACTCATTCCAGACTGCTCCCGGAAGCGCCCATACAATTTTGATTAAATTTCGTGGAGAAATTAAGCCATAGAAGTTGTCAGGCAAAATTATTAGTTTGTACGTCCTCGATTACCTGAGATACGGTATGGGTATTTAAATAACCAATACCCAGAAAAAAGTTCTAGAAATGGCTATTTTTGGAAAAAATGACAAATATTTCTTTTTCACTTTGAGTTCAATTTTTCTTATTATTTATTATATTAAGCTTTAGATATTTTTATTTTATTGGGGCATTATGGTAGTCTTCCATGGAATTGATATGCAAAATCAGGATGCATTTCAAACAAACAATTTCTATATTACCGCCGACAGCACAGCTTTACTCACGTTCACTCAAGCATCGAATTTGAAGATCACCTGTTGATTTGCACATTTTTGTCAAAAGCAATGTCATTTTCATGCGTAAACCATAGTTGCATCAATTGCATTGGTGACCAAAACCGTTTTTTCTTCAGCCTGAAAATTTAGTTTTTGTTCCGTACCATCTGGATTCTAGATGATGTGCCTTGCCGTCTTCGTGCAAATATTCAGTTTAAGATCAGCACACAATTGCACTAGGAATCTCGCTTTCATGGTTTATTATTTGTACTTTATTGTCCAAGTCTTCTTTGTCTGGTGGATATAATAACAAAGTCGACGTAATCTACATTTCGTCCGTTATCCTTTCCATCTGATTCATCATCATCAATCCAAACTTTGTCTTTTTGTCTCCAAAACGTAGTCGAAAGCACTGAAACTTCAGAGCTTCTATATTTTCCCAAACTAATGTTATATTGTTTACAAGCTTTTACAATGTTTATATGAGTAACTGGAAAAAATAATGTACCCACTAAAAACTGAAATTC